>PJRA01000555.1:0-22840 GCA_016987375.1 Brachionus koreanus | reverse complement strand
TGTTCCGGACTTGTTTTGGATCGTGGTCTTTTGGAAGTCTCTGATACCATAAACACACTTTGTTGTCTGTTGTTTTGCGGAGTCCTTTGCAGGGTTGACCCAGTGTCAATGAAATTGTCATCCATAATTTATGTTTATTTTTCAAATTTTTTCAAATTTTTAATAAATTAATAAATATTTATTATTATTTATTATTAAATAAATATTATTAATTTTTTGAAAAAGGTTAGTTTTATAGCGCAATATTTAACTCCCGAAAGATGTTATAAAAGTAAAAGCCATATTCTCAAATTGAGTTTATTTTTTTAAAGATTAGAAAAATTTTTATTTCGATTATAGTAATTAGGTTTAAGAAAGATCGCTATTTTAAATATGATTTACAAGGTGTAAACAGGATGCTTTTTAAATTAATCAATTGGTTAATAAGATCGATATAAATATTTTCTTACTTTTTTAAAAATGTTTAAAAATTAAAATAAAAAATGTCCATTTAAAAGAAATCGCAAATATAAATTTATTGTTCCTTAGAATTTGGATATCACTTTCCTCCATTTGATCGAAGAAATTTTTATTATTAAAACGATTGATTGTCTTTTTTGAATAATGGGTGATGCATAAGTAAATGGACAAAAGTTAAGTTAAATTTTTTTTTTTATTTCAAGGTTAATCAACAGGCTAGTGCTCATGTCAATATTGACCGATTAACACCTCATTTATTTAATTTTATAAAAGTAATCATTACAAATTTAAAAAAAAAATATATTTTTTAAAAAAGTAAAACATTGAAACACTTAAATTAAATTTTTTGAATTTTTTTTCAAAATCTGTAAAAATCAAATTGATATTATTGAAAATAGATTGCTTGAAAATTGAAAATTTCAACATTGGTCTCTTGATCATAAAGCTATTTATCAGTCTTACATAAAAATATTCAAAGATTTTTTCACCATTTGCTGTTTTTGACATTGGTTCTATCAAATTTCCGCTATTCCTTAAATTGTATTTTAATCGTTTTTTCATTAAATTAAAGTTGAAGAAATTTGACTTAAATTTTGTGAAATCCCTTATGACGGGGGTCAAAGCAAAGCTCACAAAAATCGGTCACGATAGAGTTTTTTCATTATTTAAAAATCATAATTCTATTGAAAAATAAATTCTTTACATCAGAAAATAAACCAGAACTTAATGTCTTTTTATTTTTTGAGATATTGGCTTTTAATTTTTTGTCCATTTACTTATGCATCACCCATTAGATTGATTAATAGAAAGTCTAATACAACGGAAAAATATCTGATTACTTATATATTATTTAGATATAATAGTTAAATTTTAATGGTAATTAATGCTTTAATATTATTTGTAATTAAGATTTGTTTTATTATAAGAAAAAAACTTTCCAAGATAAGGGAATAGAAAGAGTTAGAATTAGATTTAATGAGATAGAGAGAGTATGAACTTCGTCCCTTCTCCTTGTTAAATAATAAAAATAAATATCTGATAACTTTAACCTAAAAACAACTTAATGTTTAAAAGTTTTTTTAAGTATCGAATAAAATATTTTTTATTCAAAGAAATTGTTAAATTTAAAAGAAAAAAACAAATTAAATTTTTAAAATTGTACAATAAAAATAAATAATAATTTTTTATTTAAAATTCAAATTTTTAATAAATTCAAAAAGGATTTAATTTTTGAAAACCAATCGTCAACAAATTTTAACGAGTTTATTGAGAATCAAAATGAAATGGAAGAAAAGAGTATAAAATATCGCATTCAAAGTGATTGGACTGATACTGGGCCAAACTCAATCTCTTTTAATGAAATGAGAACTAATGGCAAATATTTTTTCTAGATTTATTTACAATATTAAACGTTTTTTTAGATCCTCGAATAGTTTTATCCAAACAGATTGAGAAATGGGTTTCAAATGTATCGAAAAAGGATAAAAGCCAAACTTCAGATGTTGATTCTAATTTGAATACAAGAATTAACAAAAATTCAGAAAGCAGTTTTTCTAAAATCAATTCAAATGAATCAAATACACTTGCAGAAGAGGAACTATCATCAAAAAACAAGTAAATTTAAAATTAAATTTTAATAAAGTAAAATTAGAAAAATTTTTAATAAGAATTTCATGCCTAAAAAAAATTTGGTCTTTACAAAAAGCTAATTCAGAAAATACATCATATAACAACGGTCTTATCAAAGATTTACCTTCACCTAAGATAAATATGATTTTTACTGGTCATCGGTAATCGACAAATTTTTTAAAAATAATTCTAAAATTTTACTATCTAATATTTTAACTGGTTTTAGAAATACTAGAACTATAGTAAATTTACGTTTACTTTAAACTATAAAGTCTATTTAAATGATAAAAAGATAAAAGAATGTAATTTTTGGGAAAATAGCTATGTTATGTCTGGTAGTGATTGTGGAAATGTATTTTTCTGGGATAAACTCACTGGTAAGATAGTAAATTTGCTTTTGGCTGATAAACATGTGGTCAATTGTGTACAAAAAAATCCATATTTTCCAAGTGAGCAACATTAGCTAAACAAATTAAACAGAATTAATTTTCTTAGTTTTATCTAGTAGTGGAATCGATTACGACATCAAAATATGGGAACCAACTTTATGCTTAAAAGATGATGAGTTACAGCATGATAAAATAGTAATTTATTTTTGCATTATTTAAAAATTGCTGACTGACATTGTCAATAGTATTTTCTAATAAATCTTACATTAATTAAATTATATAATATAAAGTAAAAATTAAATTCTGGTTTTGGGGCTTGCAGTTTTGTGACTAAATTTTTTATTCAATTTTTATATTTATCTTTTTTTAATAAATTTGAAAGTTTAATCATTTTACCAGTAGTATAGTAGAATTTTTAAAGCATATTTTATCAAAAACATCACATGATTTAATACTTAATCATAATGCAAGATCTAATTAGCATTTGTTAGAATTTTTTTTTAATTCATTTATGATACCAAATAACGATCTGAAAATATTTCGAAACTTTTTTGTAACAAAATAAGAATAAAAATTTTAAGGTTAAATTTTCATCAGATTAATGTTAGTTTTCTATGGAATATATTTTTGTTAAGTTAATTTAGTTAATCTTGCCAGTTTTTTCAATTATATAACAAAAATTTGAATAATTAAAAAATCATTTAATTGTCAAATTTTGACCATTATTACTGAAGAAAATTAATTATATTATTTGTAAATAATTATAGAAAAATGATAGATTTTGAAAATTATTCAATAAAAAATCGAAAATTAGAACTATTAAGCTGTTTAAAAACAGCTTTTGAGTCATTTTTATTTGATCGATCAAATGCATCTTTTGGATGTTTCAATTTTAGTGTAAATTTTAATTTATTTTGCCAATATATCAAAGAAATTTTAATCGATGAAATCAAAGCACCTAATGAAGAAAAAAAATGTGAATTTTTTTGGGTTTTGGTCATCTCGATACTTTTAGATGAATCTGAACGAGAAAAAATATCACCTGCAGCAGATTTCTATTGTATTTACAGATCTTTAAATTCCAAAATTCCTGATCACTGTTTATCTGATTGGATATCGAACTCATTACGAAACAAGACATTCCTCAAACAACTTAATCACATTTTGCAGTTTGATATCAAAAATAATTACCAAAATACTGCTTTTATTCTTGATGAGCAATTTTTAAAAGATTTTTTGTTATACATCCAAGCGTACGAAAATAATGATTCTAGATTACTAAACAACTGCAAGCTTGATCAACTAATTTCAATCAATAGCCATGTCGAGTCAAAGAATGGTTCGGAACGTACAATAAGCGATCGATTCCTGACCAATTGTTTGCCCATCGATTCAAAATTTGAGTCCAATTCAAACAAAAAAAATCACAACACTCATAGACGAATTCATAGTTATCCTTTTATTAAGCAAAACACACTGAAAAAAAATGAAAAAAATGAAAAAAATGTTAGCACAGACATTCAATGTGTAGAGTCAAAAAATAGTGAGAACAAAGAAGATTTTGTTGAAATTGCTACAGATCAGGAAAGTTTAATTTCAAGCATAGAGTGTTCAACTAGAATAGATAATCAATTTGATTCAAAAAATAACATTAGTGTTATGGATTTTATTAATCAACTGCATCTACATTCAGAATGCAGCTCTTTGGATAAGGAAAATGCCCACTTTTTGATGGCCGACTTAGTAATCACTTCAAACGAATTGAGCAAGTCTGAAAATTTATTAGATAATAGTATAAAAAAGACAAGCTCACCGATAAAAATAAGCAAAAACCAATCTAAACAACAATACGAGAAAATGTCTAGAAGCCGATCGTTATCAAAATCCTTAAATACTTGCAAATCAATTTCGCAACGATCCTATAGCTTCTCTGAGCTGTATAGCTTTAATGAGAACATTATTTCAGAAATTGTTAGCAAATTTAAAGGATTTAGAATAAACGAATCTGGCATAAGCATTCAAAATGATTCATCTTTGATAAATTCATCGCTTTCTCAATCAAAATTGCTAGACTCATTTTCCAATACACCTATTTCGACTAATTGTTCTATTTCTTTTGACCAGCCTCAAATAACTCAAGAAGGTTTCGATTACATTCAAGAAGTCAAGTCAAGTCGAATTAGAAAATTTAGTTGGGAGAACCAAGACATGTATGATTCAGCATCTTTTATTGCATTTAAACTTATTAAGACTGTTTTAAATACAACTAATTTAAAAGCACCTAGCTTGAAGCTATTTGAATACTTTCTAAAAAATTTGGAATTTAATGAGATTATGAGAGACTATTTTATACATGTTTCAAGTACAAAAATGAGAAAAGATTCATCAGATAATTTATCAGCCTCGTCTATTTTTTTAAGTCATAATGATTTTAATCTCAAACGTTACAAACCTGATGGACTTTCAGCTGAATCTTTTGTACTAATTGATTCGGAAAATAACCTTTCATCTTATTCTAAAATTAAAGATATTGCTTTAAATACATTTGCAAAACAAGATCAAACCATTATGGATAATTCCATAAATCTAAGCTCAAGTAGGATAATTGGTGACGAATCATGGGCACCTGTGCGAGAGCAACTAATAATAAAAAAGGCTACAAAAATTCCACGCATTGATTTAATAAAAAATCAGAATTATCGTTGCGCTGACTGTGGATTGAGAATAAAAGACAAAGCAAAACAATTGAAATCATTCAATTATTGTGAATACTTTTGTAAATATTTTTGCAGATATTGTCATATTAATGAAACTTCATACATTCCCGCAGAAGTTATATTTTCTTTAAATTTTAAAATTGATTTTCAGGTCAGTAGGAAAGCTAAAAATTTTTTGACTTCAATTTACAAAGAACCAGTTTTTTCATTGGAAAATTTGAATCCTTCTCTTTTTCAAGGAAAATATTCTTTATTTACTAAGGTTAAAAATTTAAGAGTAAAGCTTTATATTAGTATTCAATACATAAATACGTGCCGCTATGCTGAAAAAATAAAAAACGAGATAGAAACTAAATTTCAAAATGAAAAATTCATTTTCGAAAGCACAGAAGTTTACTCTTTTTATTTAATGTTTAAATTGAAAAAGTCCTATTTTATTGAGAATTTGCAAATATTCTCTCAAAAGGTTATAAGTCACATTAAAACTTGCAAACTATGTAGTCAAAGAAGCCATATATGTGAAATTTGTAGAAAAAATGAATTAATCTATCCTTTTGATATCGAAACAATAGAGAAATGTGCAGGTTGCTTTTCATGCTATCACAAAAAATGTTTTAATAAAAACAAAGAGTGTCCAAAATGTATTCGATTAAAATTGAGAGCCCTGAAATGAAATGAATAATAACTTTAATTTTAATTTAACGTTAGTTACATTTTTAAATAAAATAAAAGCTTAAATTATATTAATTTGTAATTATTTAATTTTCGCATTGAATTAAATTATTAATATTCTAAAGAATTTAATATTCTACTGTGTATTTTTAGAATCAAACTGTAGCTCGAAATAAACTTATTTTGGAGGAGAACAAAAACACAGTTTCTGTTCCAATGAAATTTATGATGCCAATATTTAGACAAAGTGATTTTTTTTCAACACAGTAAAACTTTTTGACTTAATATTTATTTTTAGTTGCAATTAATTCAAGAAGAAATTAAAAGATCTTTTGGAAAATTATAATAATAATTTATTCTCAGATTGAATTAATTAATTAATTAATTATAATTTTTAATTTGTTTTTTATTTCTTGTTCCCATGGCCAAAAAAATAAACAATAAAAAACATATACCTTATTCAAATAATTACAAGCTTCCCAAATTAATAGAGAAAAAAATCAATAACGAAAAATTCCTTAAAATTGATCAAAAACTAATATGAATTTGTTTTGAATTTTCAAAATTTCAATTTTTCAATAAAATATCTTAAGAAATCGAAATTTTTTAAAATCTTCACTAAAAGCTTTATTCAAAAAATTTTGTCTTTTTTACATAAATAAACTATTTTTAATTTGTATTTAACATTTAATTTTTACAACAAATGTCCATTTTTACCTTAAACTACAGAGATGACCCGTGCGTTCGAAACCCAAATCTAGTTTATCGTAAGGCACTAATTTATATGAATTATTACTCAGAACAATCGATGTTTTTATGTAACTACTAATTACTAATGGTATGGTAATGGTTTAATAAGCCGTTTCATTAGTGTATGTATACCCGACCATGGTCAAATCGCCCATATTAAGATGCTGATTCAGGCTTCTTTGATAATTCATCATTAAAAATTAGTTGCTTGTTTGCTAAATGCATCATTTTTTTATTTAATAAATCTTGCACTGAAACATTAGGATAGAACAAGCTTTTAATTAGACCTATTCTTATATTTTGTATATTTGACAATAGACAAGTCAACTTTTCATTTCCAAGTTTATTTTTTATATTTGAATTTTTTTCCAATTCCATCAACTTTGGTTCATTAGAATTTTCTCTAAGTATAACCATCTCTCTAAGTAAATCATACTCGTTATTTTCCAGATCTAATTCATAATGACATTTTTGAATTGCATCCATTAATTCAGATGCATCTTTTTCGTTAGGAAAATCAAGAAAATCACTGTTCTTTTCAAAATTATTATCTTTAGTAAAATAAAATTCTAATTTGTTTTCGATCATATATATTAGTAAAATTTTGAACCATGAAGCCCACAAAATCGAGCACAACTTTTCATGTTTTAAACCTGTCTTAGTTGAAAAATTGTAAATACACTCAACTGTTTTTTCTAACCAATCATTCATTCGTTTAGCAATCATAGGCATCATTTTTTTAGATATTGTCACTGGATTTTTATCATAATTTACTATTTCAATTGGCGATCTTGTCTTATCAACATTTAAAACTTCACCTAATTCGATTTCATCTTTACGCAAGATAGCAACGCCATCTGAATTATTTTGTTCACAAATTGCTCTTTCATAATTTAGAATTCGATTTTTTTTAGACATGTTTGCATTAGTGGATATTTTTTTATCCAAAGTGTCTTCTAACTTTCTCTTAGACATTTGCTCTTTAAAGAAAACATTTTTTTGTCTTATAATATTTTGAAAATCGCCACAATTATTAGCCAAAAGAAGAGGTTTTGTTAGGCCCATTTGATCGATATGAACCGATGAATCAACACTAGCTGATTTATAATGGCTATTTTCGCCCTTTTGTCCTTCGTCTATTTTACAGTCACTACAAAAGCACTTATTCACCGAATGAGGAGTAATATGATATCTTTTTTTGTCAAAACTTTCTTTTACTGAGTAATTGTTTTTATTTTCGTAATTTTGTGTATAATTTTTGTTTGATGGAGTTATTGGAGAAAAAGACGAATTTTGGGATATTACAAATCTGTTTGTTGGAATTGGAGGAATTGGATGTGCTAACGATTTTTGAGAAAACATAGGCATTTTATTTCTTTGTTTTTTAATCAAAGACAAATTGCATGATGGACAATCACAAAAAGTTGGAAAATTTTGTTGAGAATTAGCTCTATTCAATTGTTTTTTCGAACAAGAATTTAAATTTGCTAATTCAATACATTCTTTGCACTCACAAAAATAAGATTTGGTTTTTGAACTGGCATTTTTTATCATTCCTTCGTGGTAATTCAAATGTTTAGCGGGAACACAGCATTCTTTAGTGCAAATATCTTCATTTAAATAGTTTTGTTGAATAGGAATGTTATTTACTTCTGAATTTAAATTTGAAAAATTATTCGAAAAAGTTGTATAGCTTTTGTAAATTCTTGATGAATTCCTGTCTTGATAGACTTCATCGATGTTTTTTCGCTTTTTGATTAATTGAAATGGAGAATTAGGATGAGGATTAGGAAAATTTATTAAATCTTTTGAATTATTTCTATTAAAATCGTTCGGATCAGATAAATTAGAACAAATAAACTTATCACATTTCAAAGATTTAGTTTCAATACAGGGTTCATTTAAATCTTGAAAACTCTGAATTGGGAAATTTTTTACATCATTAGAATAGAAGCCTGTCTGATTATTATCAGGTCTTGATGGATGAAAAATTTTAATAGAATAATTGTTGCCATCGTCTGCCACATTTTTTATAAAATTTTGATCAGATTGATTTGGATAACTAGTTCGGTCTGATTTAGAGGCTCGAACTGGTCCAGTAAAAGCTGTGCTTGATAAATGTAAATTTGGCGATGGAGAAGAATAGATTGGTGACACTCTTTGTTGTGGACTAAATGTATCATTTATTTGACGACGCTGTTCGCGAACAAGCTTCAAAATTATTGTTGGATCCATTATAACTATTGAAATCTAAAATGTTATTCTTAAATGAACATCTAAATTTTTTTTTTTTATTAGAGAAAATAATGTGGAATCGTTTTAAAAGAAACAAACACTTAGTAAAAAATTCTTATTTAAATAGTTAATAAAAAAGAATGCCGTATCAAAATATCATTTAGGCTTGAGTGAACAAAATCGATAAAGCAAAAAATATTTGGAAAATAAGTTTGAAGAAATGCAAACTAAAAAGCAATTATTTTATCTGATCGATAAAATCATTCTACCTTTAAGATTTCGAAACAACTAAAACATCATTTAGATAGAAAAGGTGCATAAATTCAAACATAAGCAATTTGAATCTTTACAAAAATATTTTAATATTTGGAAATAATGGGTAAATTTTAAAAGCAATAATTTTAAATTTTTCAGCCGTAAACTTTTTCATAATCATGGAATTTTTCAACCATTTACTGTGTTTATTTTCCATCTGAAACTAAACTTAATTGTTCCAGAATTTATGCTCTATAAATCCCAATGGTCAATTTTAGCCTCTAGTCTAAATTTGATGGACTGAGAAGAACTCATTCTCGTCTTTTAAATTAGGAATTTGCGTATAATAAAAATCTTTTGTCATTATTTTTGAAAGTTTTTAATTTATGTTTTTTGGTGTAACCGAAACATGCTCGGTTAAACACAGATACTTACTAAAAAAGTGTGCATAGTTGCAAAGAAAGTAAATAATTGAAAATTTAAGAAAAACTTGTGTTAAGCAGTCGTTTTAAAATTCATAGAGGCTTCAACCATCTAGCTTTCTAATCGGGATCAGCCAACATTTTTGGTTTATCACTAACATTTAATTCATACAAAATACAATAATTAAATTACTGATTTTTTTTTAAAACATTTTATTCAATCTTTGACTTGATATTTCTCAAGAAATTAGAATTTTAACAAATAACTTTTTTCAATGTTTTTTGACTAAAGTAAAAAAATTAACTTAGATCAATGAAAGCCAGACCCACGTTACTCTTTTATAGAGTTAACATAAAAAAAACATAAGCCGTTTTTTTTAAATTGAAAAAGAATTCGGGAGATATTTAAATTTATTAACTTAATGATTTTAAAATCAAAAGTAAGGAAATTAAAAAAGCTATTTATTCCGTTTATTCTGAGCATAAATCGAAAACTACATTATTTGAAAAATAAAAAAATCTTAATATGTTAAATACTAAAAAAAACTAAAAAAATTAAAAAAATATACCAATGTGAGTTCAAATTTTTAATAATTAAGAAAAACATGCTCTGATGTCTTTAATTTTTTTTAAAAACTCTTAAAATCTAGCATAAAAAGAAATGAATATGAAATTATTTGTTTAAATTTCAGAAAATCGATTTTCATTTTAATGAATCAAACGTATCTACGCAATAAAATAAAATTCAATTTTTTAAATTTTCTAAAATTATTCAAATAAATTTTTTAAATTTAGAATATTCCATTGTTCATTATAGGAAAAAAAATTATTTTCAAAATTAAATTTAACAAATTTATGCCAATCGACTTTACTAATTTGAATTTAAGTAAAATGAAGAAATAGTTAACTTTTTTGTTAAATTTAGTCTAAATGTATTAATCAACTATTAAAGTTTATTTATTATGAAATTAATTTTTCTATTTTAAACGTCTTAGAATTAAAATCAGAAGATTTTGCAGCCAGTTGATTTTCCAATCATTTTAGTGTTAAAATAAAATTAAAAGAAATTAATGATGATGTTTTTTTTTGTAAATTATTTAATCAATGATTTCAAGAATGCGAGTTTAGATGCTTTTTTATAATATAAAAAATAATCATATTATCATTCTTTTTACTAATAAATATTTAAAATAAAAAGTCAACGTTGAGTTTATTAAAATTAAAAATTTTTTGATTTTAGTTTCAGTTTAGATAAATTAAAAAACTCAAAAAAATTCGTTTGGAAAATTGTATCCTGAGTTAGATCTCAATTTTTAACTTTTCCATTTAAAAGCCATCTGGAATTCCACCTTTTCTACCATCACACACTGCATGAATAGCATTATCTTGTTGTCTTGATATTGCTTGAACTGCCGAACCTCCATGGCCGAAATTAATTAATCTATGTCCCCTACTAGAAAGAGATTCAAGTATTCCCTTTCAATTACAAATTTTGTAAATCAAATGCTAGTATGAAATCAAAAAAAGCAAACTACTTCATCAAAATTTTCCTCAAACAAAGCTTCATCGGGACAAAGTTGATGGTGAATTCGTGCATCATCTACTGATTTTAACAGGTCTTGGTTCAAAATAAGATTTCTTGCTGTTGTCTAAAATAAATATAATATATAGTAATGTTTTTATCAATCTAATTAAAATATTTTCTTTCCTACCAAAGCAGTACTTGTTATAATTCTTGTTCCTCCTGAACTACCACAAACCAATCGAACATCTTTGTTTTCATTTAAAGCAATCAAAGGTGTCATACTTGATACAGGACGTTTACCAGGGCAAATGTAATTAATTTTGTAATTTGGTAAAGCAAATGAATTAAGTTCAGAACTTGGACAAGAAAAATCATCCATTTGGTTATTGTATATAATATTTGTGTTTTGTCCCATTATTTTAGACCCAAAAACAAGATTAATACTTGAAGTAATGGCCACAGCATCACCGTTAGGACCTATAATTGAAGTATGAGCGGTCCCAAAATCAGGTCGGAAGCCTGCTGATCCATAGAATTTTATAGGATGGCATTGATCTTTAAGAAATGATCTATACTCATTAATTATTTGTTGATTATTAATAATTTTGTATAGCTTTAAAAATTTTAAGACAATTCATAATTCAAATAGAAATAGAAAAATTAAAAGAAAAACTTTAACTTCACCTTATTAGATTTACTTAAGTCACAATCACCCACCAAATGTCTCAACCCAAATGCAAATTTACAAGATTCTATAAAATTATGGTAGAATTTTTGACCTACACAAGGATTATCAACATCATGATAATCAAAGCCTTAAAAGAGTTTGTATTTAAGTTTATAGAAAAAATATGTTTATGAAAAAAAAACCATCTAAAAGTGCTAAAATTAAATTCAACAATATTCCACAGCTAGGCGGAGGAGCCGAATTAATTACAACATTATTCCTCAATTTGTAGCTGATTGGTTCTTTTATCAAGCATTCATATAATTGAAGATCGGCTTTTGTAATCAAACCACCAGCTGATTGAATTTCATCAATAATTATATCTGATAAGCTTCCATTGTAAAAAGCAGATTCACCCTCTTTTGCTATTATCTCGAATGTTCTAGCTAATTTAGGTCGTTTGATAACATCGTTTTCTTCAAAAACTTGATTTGTTATTTCATTAACAAAAGTTTCTCTCAAAGAAAAAGAATCCAAAAATTTTGGTTCACAATATTTTAAAAATTTTGCTTGTGATGCTGGAAGTTTATAGCCATTTTTACACCTATTAATGTGAAAATTTGATAAAATGGAATACATCAAAAACATTTTGTTTACATTTCTATAGCAGGTTTAAATAAATCTTGCCAGTCCATTTTTCCAAATAATTGATGAGCTTTCCAATAACCTTTAACTTCTCCAGGAACAGCAATAGCACATCCTCCTTTTGTTTTTGAACAATTCTTGAACATATCATGACTACTATTCAAAGGTGCAGTTTCTCTGGCATCTATCACTGTAACCTTTTCATTTTTTCTAAGAGAATAACTTTTAGAAATTTTTAATTTTTATTGTTAAAGAACCTTTCATAATGAAGCATAAAAAATCCTCCACCGATTCCCATACTTTGAGAATTATGCAAACTATTAACTAACATTGAAGCTATTGCTGCATCGACTACTGATCCACCATTTTGAAGTATTTCTCTTAATATTTTGCATCAATAAAACTAGAATGAATCAGTTAAAATTTACCTTCCTACAGATGAACCAGCAGCAGAGTCACAAGCAACGGCTGCTGTTTTGTAACTTTTATATGCAGACTGAACTATTTTGTTTTGAGTATATTTTTCATGTTCATACGTATAAATACCTTAATTATACGAAATTAATATCAATTTTATTTTTAAGCTTTAGATATTTATTTAATTTCTAGCCATTTTTATTATTTAAAAAATCTCTTTATATCCAACTAAAAAATTTAAAAATAATTAAAAAATGCTATTAGATTACTTTCATTAGGGATCCGAATAACTGACATATGGAAAAATAAAATGAAGAGTAAAGCTTTCTTAAATCGTCATTAAAAGCAAAAATTAGAAAATTTTTATATCCAAGAAGTCTTAAATTAACTTCATATAAAATTAAAATTGAATGCTTGCTAAAGAGAAACTATTTCCAATTAAAATACTATTGAATAAAATATTATATCTTAGAGATATTAAAGAAATGAAAGCTATTCAAGCTATTATGAAATCAAAAGAAATATTTTCAAAAATGAAAATTTACTTATTTGTTTATTAAGTAAATGAATTCTTTTGTACATTTATGACACTATGTTTTAAAACTTCTATTGTTTACATACCAAAACTTGATTGAACTATATCAACATGGTCCTCATCTTCTAAGCAAAAGATTTAATTTTAATGGTAAAGTATTTTTCAGTTATGTATTAATACCTGATAAAAAATTTATTATGAGCTATAAAGTATTGAAATCTTTATTTAGGAAAAAAACTCTCCCAAGTTAAACTAATATTAAAAATTTCAATTAATAGCTCAATCAAGAATTATATTATGCACAAAAATTTATAATAAATATTGTTTTTATTAGAAAAAAAAACATCAGTCCATTAACAAAAGTGATAAAAAAAATTTGAAATTAAAAATTTTTTTTTCTTATGTCGAGAAATGTAAAGTTGTCCATTTTGATCGTGACAACTCAAAACATGATTACAAAATTAAGTCAATTCTACTAAATATTTACACGAAAGAGATCTCGGAATATATATCAAAATGGGACACACAAGTAAATAATGTGTCAGATAAAAATAATAGGATTTGAGTTTGTTGAAGAAATCGTTTAGGTATCCCAATGTTAACAACATTAAACTTCTGTACACTTCAATGGTTATAGCTCACTTAGAATTCACCATAAGCTCTTGGTGCCCTTACTTTAAAAAGATATCCATTTGATAGAAAAGATTCAACGTAGGTAAGTAAGTTAGTTACAAATTTAAAGAACCTGACCTAATCGACACGCTACCTAAATTCGGCCAGAAGGATCTTACTTCGAGAAGATTGAGAGATGATCTGATCCTGATGTTCAAGATAATAAATATATATAAAAAGGTCAAAGTGATCAAGTATATGACTTAAGAAGGCATTCAACGACTCTACGTCGTGAACTGAGAAAAACTGTTTTTCACGTTTCCATTTTTTCACAAATAGAGTTGTAAATATATGGAATAGATTATGGGAAAAGTAAACAGATTTATAGCATACTGAAATTTTGTTATCAATTTTATTTCAAAAAATGAAGCAATGAAGTGAATTTTTTAAATACTAAATTTAAAACCTGAATTTGAATAAATTAAATAATTATACCTGTAAAATAAAAAAAGGATATACGAAATAAAGCTCTCAGGTGGATTGTTTTTTTTTGGAATAATTTATTTGTCATCTGATGAATTTCCCAAAGCCAAAAAAAATTCTTTAAATGTAAGGTTGTGAAATATCTTGTTAACTCACAAAATTCTTAGTTTTTAGAAATTCGAACGAAAATGATGTTAATATCCTGAAAAAGAATACTTTTCAATTTTAAAGATCTGTAAAATTTGAATCAAATTGTTTTTCTAAAAGAATTAAGAATTTTTAGTTAAATATTTGATCTTTTGTTAATTATAAATTAACGTTACTCTTCTTACTGAAAACAAGTTAGATTCAAGAACCAAAATCATATCATTAGAATTTCTAATAATTACGATATTTGTGAGTTTAAAAGATAATTCATAACCTTGCATTTCAGATTAAAAAATTCATACATTTTTTACCGATAAAAAATTTAATAAAAAAGAATTAGAAACAAAATTTTGGTGCTCTGGTTACTGGAAACGTCAATATACAGTATTCCACAAAAATTTAGACGGCCTAACTGAGACTTGTATTCAAAAGCAAATGACTAAAGTAATGTTCTTAAGATGCACAACCGAATTATTCTTTTTCTTTTTTAAATTAACATTTTAGGAGATGGAATCGCTTTCTCTGATCAAATTTACTTTTGACCTCATCACGTAGTGAAAAAGAGATCCTTCATTCGTGCTATTTTATTGGTTTACTGTTCATTATTTCTATCCCATGTTCGAATATGTTTGTTTGGGTTATTGAAATTTAAATCTGTTCCTAGAATATCTAAGAACTCGTCTTCGATTATTAACTTGTATGTAGGAATATTTTCTGTCTTGATACTCGATGATTCTTCTACAGTTTCTGTGTTACAAATTTCGATTTTATGCAGCGATCCAACGACCGTTTTAAATTTGTGTAATTGCAAGTTAATTAATCACCTAATCCCTTCTTTGATAGCGTAGACCTGATGAATTCCAGATAGTCCTTTATATATGCAAGCCTAAATGCGACGTCTTCCCCGTAAAGACAGTCGTTTACCAGTGCATCCACTACAATTATTTCCACGACACTTACAAATCCAATTAATTTAACAGAACACTTTCTCTTTCCAATTAATTTGACAGGGTATTCCACACAAGTCTCCAAAGTTTCATCCAACCTTTTAAGGTCTGCACCAAATGCCTTGCAATGGTCCAAATTACTAGGGAATCATGAGTAGTGATTAACACTGTAGTCTTCTAACAAACTAGATAAAAACTACAAAACTAACTTCGAGCATTTTTTTTATTGGTGCCAATTTAGAAGTTTTGGGATATTCAGCAAAAAGGTCTTTCGTAACTATTACAAAGAAAAGAATGGTGTAATTAATCAATATGGTGTACCAGTAAAGGATCGAAGAATTCTGAAGTTTGAGGAAATTTCATCACGATCCGTTCAGTGGAGACCTAGGAGTAGATAAAAAACAGATAAGATAAAACAAAGGTTTTATTGGCCAAGATACTCAAAATCGAAGTAGAGTATATTCGCCAATGCGAATTGGTCAAGGCCCTTAAATGTTTTATTAAGCTTAAATTTGTTAAGTTGTTTCAGCCAAAATCTCAGATAGAGAAGCTTCCTAGTACAAGGAAAAGAATGTTATATTTTATTGATGTCATACCCATTAGGTATGATATCTAAATAAAATTAAATTAGAAAACAAATTTATTATTTAGAAAGATGTCACTTAGATAAATCTTTTAGAATTCTTATTTTTATTATGTAATATTATTCTCGCAGTGTTAACGCATAATATTTTAACTTTAATATTAATTTTTGTTTATAAATAAACTAACTTGACACAGACAGAGTAAAGTGTCTTTTGACAAAGTCAAGCAAAACATAAAAGTTGTTTTAATTGACAATTGACAGCGCAGTAGTGAGCGCGACATTGATTTTCTTTTCGGCAGATATTTAAATTTCAAAAAAGTATCACCACAATTTTGTGTTAACAATATTAAAGTGTTAAATAAAAAACGCTAAAGTCATCTTCGGATAGTGAAAATGAACAAAGCAAATGATGCAAAAAAGACTAAAAAAATCAGCTTTTTATTTATATTTAAATATTTTTATTTTAATAATGTATTTTAGTCACAAAAAATATATTCAGAATTAAAATAAAATAAAATTTAATGAAAAAAATCAAAAGTTTTTCGTTTTTTTCTTCATCAAAATAAATGTCTTTGAAAAAAAGACGAATTTGGGAGCTTATGAATGTATTAAAGTTTTAAAAATTACATCTAGAATTAAAATAAAATAAAAGAGCTTTAACTGATTTGTATTGAATTTTTTGTCCTAATATATTTAATCAACAAAATAAAATTAAAAATAATATTCTTGGGGTTTAGAACTAAGTTGAGAACATTTGCCACCAAAACGTTAAAATCCAATCTTAATCTTTGCCAGCCCAGATTTTGGAAAAATAAATGATGAATAAAATTCAAAATAAACTTAACAATTTATCTCATGATTAAAAAATCACACAAAAAACACATAAATGTTGATCTATAGTTTTATTTTGAAATCTTATTTTTCAATTTTTTTTCATGATTTTTTTTTATAATTTGGTTTTATTTTTAGATGGTTGTCAACTTTAAAGATTTTATTTCTTCAGTCAGAAGCTCTTTCGAAAATTCAATAAATAAAAATGAAAAACAAACCACATCTCGAACTACATCACTTGGACAAACAACAATCTCGACGGCTTTTGAAATCAGTAAAAACTCAACCAATACTCTTCGGACAACTTTTGACTGGACTAAAGCTCGAACCGATCCGGCATCCGGACACTCTGAAAGTATCATAACACACAAAAAGAACACAACAGTGAGACCTGAAAATGTTTCTTTTTTGTTCTCGAGTCGACCTGTAATAAAAAAAAAAGTATCCAAAACTAGAATTTCTAGCTTGGTTGCAGCTTAAGGCATTTCAACTAATATAATAAATCCATTTATAGGTTCGAGAGATTGGCAAACAGATTTTTTTTCAAAAGCTATTGAGAAATTATCTTCTTCGCTATTCATTATTTTGGTTTTTTTAATTGTATCATTATTTATTATACTTTTTACTTGGATGCTTCTTGTGAAATTAAAGGTAAATTCGAATGATTCTAAGATTAAAAATAATAAAAAAAGAGTAAGTTTTTTATTTCAATAAAAATTTATACAATTCCAATCTTGAATTTTTTACCAATTAAGTGTCATAAATTCAATTAAATGTCCAGATTAAATATTAATTTAATTTTTTTAAGGGTGAAGAATTTGAGATGCTTGATTTATCTAGTCCGATTCAAGTTATAATTTTTTTAATTTTTATTTTTTGTATGATATATGAAAAACCTAATTCAGCTTTGGTTTTCAAAAGGATATCGAAGAAATTTTCGAAAATAATTTGATTCCAGCAATACATAATCCAGTTATTAGTGTAACAAGTACAATAAATACAATTTCTGAGGAACCTGTTAATCCATTGGAAACCCATATGGTAATTAAATTCAACTTATTGATCAAATATGTTAAACCGTTAAAAAAGAAGCTTTATTTAATTCTCTAATATTAGCTCAGTAGAAAAATTGTAAGTCAGCCAAATTTTTAGAATTTAATGGTTGAGTATGTCGAAAAACTTTTCACTAAAATTGCGAAAATTTTTTCTCAATTGAGTAAAATTTCACTCAATTCAAAGATAAAATTAAAATTGCAATTTATGTTGTAGAGATTTTCTACAGTCTCAACTATAATAAACGGCATAATATGGTTGGCAATGCCTTACAGTCTTTCTACTTAGCGAATATTAGAAAACTTTTAATAACGATTTTTCTGATTTTAATAATTTAAATTTTAAAATTGGCGAATGATATTTTTGAGTTTCAACTAATTTCTTGTTTATTAGTTTTTTATAAAGGTGTTTTCAAAAGAGGATTTGAAACTAAATATTAGACTTTTATTAACAAAAAAAACACTTAGATTCATTAGAACTTGTATTAGAAAAAAAAAGATTAATTATCTTTTAATTATTTTTAGAATAAATTGACTTTAAAAAATAGCGATCAAGAGTCTCAATTTTTTGGTCATGTTTCTTTGTTAACCTAAGAAGAATCAACTGAAACAACTAGTCAACCCATTAGATATTTATCAACAAATACAAGTTATTTAGTATCGATTGCTAATAATTAAATAATAACCATTCTATTTGAAAACTTATCTGTGACAAATTTGTGGCCAAGTGATCACATTTTATATTATTTGGATTAAATTCAGGGTCTTGTCCAAAATGTGATGACTTGATCACTAATTTTGTGTTCTATTTATTAATGCTGGTTTTGTGAACAATACTCATCACCAAATCGATGATCACTCAATATAAAACCAGAAAATTTGGTTATCAGTATTGTTCACAAAACCAGCATTAATAAATTTATCACAAAATTAGTGATCAAGCCATCACATTTTGGACAAGACCCAGAATTTAATCCAAATAATATAAATAAGAAGATGTAATTAAATTAATTTCTTCTTTTAAATCACTGTCATTTATTTCCTTTACTTGTTGATTCATATCATCAACTATAAATAAATTATTGTTAATTTCAAAAACCCCCAAAAAATGGTTTCTTTTATGAAGAGTTGAACACAATAGACTATAATTTTGAATTTTGAGTTGTAGTTCGATAATTACAATTTGAGCATTTACTAAAATTTATAGAATATAGACTTTCTCCAGTCACTTGATTTTTGAAGAAAATAATTTCTGAATCATCTGAAATCTCAAGAATTTTATTATATTTACAATCATCTTTGCAGATTTGAATAAGTGAAAGCTTCTGAATTTCCTTAAAGTATTTTATAAAAAATTCAAATTCACAACCAAAAAAAGAAATTGATCGTTGGAGATATCCCAATTGGTAATTAATTATTGAGAGAGTCCAAATTTCGTTTGCTTTATTCCAATTAAGATTTTCTATTTCGCTAATTAATTTTGTTAAGATTTCACATTTTATTGGATTTATATTTCTTATATTATTCAAATAATTTTGATTTAATTTTGATAAATACCACAATGAAAATAAAAAGTAATCGATTGTACAAGTATTTTTCAAAATAATTGTAATATTATTGTAAATAAAACTACCGCCCCATTTTGGAATATGAGGGCGAAATATTAAAAAAGAATCAAAAGGCTCTTTCGTTTGACTTTTTGAATTGTCGTTGGTTTTATTTTAGTTTTTCTTTCGATTTAAGTTTTTAAAATTTAATAATGAATACATTATAGTAAAAAAAAAATTTATTTAGAATTGAAATACAATCATATTTTTTGGAAAATATTAGAATATATTTTAATTTTTTTCTTGATCATAATAAATGTTTTTTGAAATAAAAACGATTTTGTAAGCTTATGAATATATTATAGTAACAAAAATCTATCTAGAATTTAAATACAACGATATTTCTTGGAAAATATTAGAAAATATTTTAATTTTTTACTCGATCATAATCAATGTTTTTTGAAATAAAAACGATTTTGTAAGCTTATGAATATATTATAGTAACAAAAAATCTATCTAGAATTTAAATACAATCATATTTTTGGGAAAATTTTAGAAAAATATTTAAATTTTTTACTCGATCATAATCAATGGTTTTTGCAATAAGAGCGATTTTGTAAGATTATGAATATATTTAAGTAACAAACAGTTTATTTCGAATTCAAATAGAATCATATTTTTTAGAAAATATTAGAAAATATTTTAATTTTTTTCTTGATCAAAATCAATGGTTTTAAAAATAAAAACGATTTTGTAATTTTATGAATATATAATAGTAACAAACAGTTTATTTAGAATTTAAATACAATCATATTTTTTGAAAAATATTAGAAAAATATTTTAATTTTTTTCTCAATCATAATTAATGTTTTTTGAAATAAAAACGATTTTGTTTGCCTATGAGTATATTATGGTAACAAAAAATCTTTTATGAATTTAATTAAAATCATATTTTTTGGAAAATATGAGAAAATATTTTAATTTTTTTCTTGATCATAATCAATGTTTCTTGAAATAAAAACGACTTTGTAAGTTTATGAATATATCAAAGTAGCAAAAAATTGATTTAGAATTTAAATAGAATCATATTTTTTGGAAAATATTAGAATATAATTTTAAATTTGATTTATGAGTGTATTATGGTAACAAACAGTTTATATAGAATTGAAATACAATCATATTTTTTGAAAAATATTAGAAAATATTTTAATTTAGTACTTGATCATAATCAATGTTTCTTAAAATAAAAACGATTTTGTAAGCTTATGAATATATTAATTTAACAAAAAATTGATTTAGAATTGAAATACAATCATATTTTTTGGAAAATATTAGAAAATATTTTAATTTAGTACTTGATCATAATAAATGTTTTTTGAAATAAAAACGATTTTGTAAGCTTATGAATATATTATAGTAACAAAAATCTATCTAGAATTTAAATACAACGATATTTCTTGGAAAATATTAGAAAATATTTTAATTTTTTACTCGATCATAATCAATGTTTTTTGAAATAAAAACGATTTTGTAAGCTTATGAATATATTATAGTAACAAAAAATCTATCTAGAATTTAAATACAATCATATTTTTGGGAAAATTTTAGAAAAATATTTAAATTTTTTACTCGATCATAATCAATGGTTTTTGCAATAAGAGCGATTTTGTAAGATTATGAATATATTTAAGTAACAAACAGTTTATTTCGAATTCAAATAGAATCATATTTTTTAGAAAATATTAGAAAATATTTTAATTTTTTTCTTGATCAAAATCAATGGTTTTAAAAATAAAAACGATTTTGTAATTTTATGAATATATAATAGTAACAAACAGTTTATTTAGAATTTAAATACAATCATATTTTTTGAAAAATATTAGAAAAATATTTTAATTTTTTTCTCAATCATAATTAATGTTTTTTGAAATAAAAACGATTTTGTTTGCCTATGAGTATATTATGGTAACAAAAAATCTTTTATGAATTTAATTAAAATCATATTTTTTGGAAAATATGAGAAAATATTTTAATTTTTTTCTTGATCATAATCAATGTTTCTTGAAATAAAAACGACTTTGTAAGTTTATGAATATATCAAAGTAGCAAAAAATTGATTTAGAATTTAAATAGAATCATATTTTTTGGAAAATATTAGAATATAATTTTAAATTTGATTTATGAGTGTATTATGGTAACAAACAGTTTATATAGAATTGAAATACAATCATATTTTTTGAAAAATATTAGAAAAATATTTTAATTTTTTTCTCAATCAAAATCAATGTTTTTTGAAATAAAAACGATTTTGTTAGCCTATGAGTATATTATGGTAACAAAAAATCTTTAATAAATTTAATTAAAATCATATTTTTTGGAAAATATGAGAAAATATTTTAATTTTTTACTCGATCATAATCAATGTTTTTTGAAATAAAAACGATTTTATAAGCTTATGAATGTATTTAAGTGACACAAAAAATTTATTAAGAATTGAAATAGAATCATATTTTTTGGAAAATATTAGAAAAATATTTTAATTTTTTACTCGATCATAATCAATGGTTTTTGAAATAAAAGCGATTTTGTAAGCTTATGAATGTATTTAAGTAACAAAAAATCTATTCAGAATTGAAATACAATCATATTTTTTGGAAAATATTAGAAAATATTTTAATTTTTTACTCGATCATAATCAATGTTTTTTGAAATAAAAACGATTTTGTAAGCCTATGAATATATTATAGTAACAATAATCTAACTAGAATTGAAATACAATCATTTTTTTTGGAAAACATTAGAAAATATTTTAATTTTTTTCTTGATCATAATCAATGGTTTTTGCAATAAAAGCGATTTTGTAAGCTTATGAATGTATTATGGTAACAAACAGTTTATTTAGAATTGAAATACAATCATATTTTTTGAAAAATATTAGAAAAATATTTTAATTTTTTACTCGATCATAATCAATGTTTTTTGAAATAAAAACGATTTTATAAGCTTATGAATGTATTTAAGTGACAAAAAATTTATTTAGAATTGAAATAGAATCATATTTTTTGGAAAATATTGGAAAAATATTTTAATATTTTACTCGATCATAATCAATGGTTTTTGAAATAAAAGCGATTTTGTAAGCTTATGAATGTATTTAAGTAACAAAAAATCTATTCAGAATTGAAATACAACGATATTTTTTGGAAAATATTAGAGAATATTTTAATTTTTTACTCGATCATAATCAATCGTTTTTGAAATAAAAACGATTTTTTAAGCTTATGAATGTATTATGGTAACAAACAAGTTATTTAGAAT
>PJRA01000493.1:1611922-1625024 GCA_016987375.1 Brachionus koreanus | reverse complement strand
ATCAGGTCTATTTATTGACAAAATTAATTGGTTGATTTGATTAAATTATTAATTTTGAGGGTTAAATTTGTTTATTAAAAAAGTTAAATTTGCTTTTTTTCTTTTTAAATACTCTATCAGGTCATTTTAACTGACTAAATTAATTGATAGATTTGATTAAATTATTTATTTTGAGAGATGAATTTCCTTTTTTTCCTTTAAATACTTAATCAGGTCTTTTTATTGACAAAATTAATTGATTGATTTGATTAAATTATTTATTTTGAGAAATGAATTTCCTTCTTTCCTTTAAATACTTAATCAGGTCTTTTTATTGACATAATAAATTGGTTGATTTGTTTAATTTTCAATTTTGTGTTTAAATTTGTTTATTTAAAAAAGTTAAATTTGCTTTTTTTCTTTTTAAATACTCTATCAGGTCATTTTAACTGACAAAATTAATTGATTGATTTGATTAAATTATTTATTTTGAGAGATGAATTTCCTTCTTTTCCTATAAAAAACTCAATCAGATCTTTTTTATTGACTAAATAAATTGATTGATTTGATTAAATTATTAATTTTGAGGGTTAAATTTGTTTATTAAAAAAGTTTCATTTGCTTTTATTTCCTTTACATACTCTATCAGGTCTTTTAAACTGATTAAATTAATGGATTGATTTGATTAAATTATTAATTTTGAGAGTTGAATTTCCTTTTTTTCCTTTAAATACTTAATCAGGTCTATTTATTGACAAAATTAATTGGTTGATTTGATTAAATTTTCAATTTTGAGGGTTAAATTTGTTTATTAAAAAAGTTAAATTTGCTTTTTTTCTTTTTAAATACTCTATCAGGTCATTTTAACTGACTAAATTAATTGATTGATTTGATTAAATTTATTATTTTGAGAGATGAATTTCCTTATTATTCCTTTAAATACTCAATCAGGTCTTTTTATTGACAAAATTAATTGCTTGATTTGATTAAATTTTCAATTTTGAGGGTTGAATTTGTTTATTAAAAAAGTTGAATTTCCTTGTTATTCCTTTAAATACTCAATCAGGTCTTTTTTATTGACAAAATTAATTGATTGATTTGATTAAATTATTTATTTTGAGAGATGAATTCTCTTTTTTTCCTTTAAATACTTAATCAGGTCTATTTATTAACAAAATTAATTGGTTGATTTGATTAAATTATTAATTTTGAGGGTTAAATTAGTTTATTTAAAAAAGTTAAATTTGCTTTTTTTCTTCTTAAATACTCTATCAGGTCATTTTTACTGACTAAATTAATTGATTGATTTGATTAAATTATTTATTTTGAGAGATGAATTTCCTTTTTTTCCTTTAAATACTTAATCAGGTCTATTTATTGACAAAATTAATTGGTTGATTTGATTAAATTATTAATTTTGAGGGTTAAATTTGTTTTTTAAAAAAGTTAAATTTGCTTTTTTTTCCTTTACATACTCTATCAGGTCATTTTAACTGACTAAATTAATTGATTGATTTGATTAAATTTATTATTTTGAGAGATGAATTTCCTTTTTTTCCTTTAAATACTCAATCAGGTCTTTTTAATTTACAAAATTAATTGATTGATTTGATTAAATTATTTATTTTGAGAGATGAATTTCCTTTTTTTCCTTTAAATACTTAATCAGGTCTTTTTATTGACAAAATTAATTGGTTGATTTGATTAAATTATTAATTTTGAGGGTTAAATTTTATTATTAAAAAAGTTAAATTTGCTTTTTTTTCCTTTACATACTCTATCAGGTCATTTTAACTGACTAAATTAATTGATTGATTTGATTAAATTTATTATTTTGAGAGATGAATTTCCTTATTATTCCTTTAAATACTTAATCAGGTCTTTTTAATGACAAAATTTATTGGTTGATTTGATTAAATTTTCAATTTTTAGGGTTAAATTTGTTTATCAAAAAAGTTTAAATTGCTTTTATTTCCTTTACATACTCTATCAGGTTTTTTAAACTGATTAAATTAATTGATTGATTTGATTAAATTATTAATTTCGAGAGTTGAATTTCCTTATTATTCCTTTAAATACTTAATCAGGTCTTTTTATTGAC
Source organism: Brachionus koreanus (assembly GCA_016987375.1). Classification (NCBI taxonomy): domain Eukaryota; kingdom Metazoa; phylum Rotifera; class Eurotatoria; order Ploima; family Brachionidae; genus Brachionus; species Brachionus koreanus. The sequence goes on along the minus strand of PJRA01000493.1, from coordinate 1,622,944 downwards.
AAAATTAAATGGTTTTTTGCTTAAATTATTAATTTTGACAGATAAATTTCCTTTTTTTCCTTTAAATACTCAATCAGGTCTATTTTATTGACAAAATTAATTGGTTGATTTGATTAAATTATTCTTTTTGAGGGTTAATTTTGTTTATTAAAAAAGATAAATTTGCTTTTTTTCTTTTTTAATTACTCTATCAGGTCATTTTAACTAATTAAATTTATTGATTGATTTGATTAAATTATTAACTTTGAGAGTTGAATTTCCTTTTTATTCCTTTAAATACTCTATCAGGTCTTTTTAACTGACAAAATTAATTGATTGATTTGATTATTTATTTATTTTGAGAGATGAATTTCCTTTTTTTCCTTTAAATACTTAATCAGGTCTTTTTATTGACAAAATAAATTGGTTGATTTGATTAAATTATTCTTTTTGAGGGTTAATTTTGTTTATTAAAAAAATTTAATTTGCCATTTTTTCCTTTACATACTCTATCAGGTCATTTTAACTGACTAAATTAATTGATTGATTTGATTAAATTATTTATTTTGAATGATGAATTTCCTTTTTTTCCTTTAAATACTTAATCAGGTCTTTTTATTGACAAAATTAATTGATTGATTTGATTAAATTATTTATTTTGAGAAATGAATTTCCTTCTTTCCTTTAAATACTTAATCAGGTCTTTTTATTGACAAAATTAATTGGTTGATTTGATTAAATTATCAATTTTGAGGGTTAAATTTGTTTATTAAAAAAGTTAAATTTGCTTCTTTTCTTTTTAAATACTCTATCAGGTCATTTTAACTGACTAAATTAATTGATTGATTTGATTAAATTTATTATTTTGAGAGATGAATTTCCTTATTATTCCTTTAAATACTTAATCAGGTCTTTTTATTGACAAAATAAATTGGTTGATTTGATTAAATTTTCAATTTTGAGGGTTAAATTTGTTTATTAAAATAGTTAAATTTGCTTCTTTTCTTTTTAAATACTCTATCAGGTCATTTTAACTGACTAAATTAATTGATTGATTTAATTAAACTATTATTTTTTTTGAGAGATGAATTTCCTTTTTTTCCTTTAAATACTTAATCAGGTCTATTTATTGACAAAATTAATTGATTGATTTGATTAAATTATTTATTTTGAGAAATGAATTTCCTTTTTTTCCTTTAAATATTTAATCAGGTCTATTTATTGACAAAATTAATTGGTTGATTTGATTAAATTATTAATTTTGAGGGTTAAATTTGTTTATTAAAAGAATTAAATTTGCTTCTTTTCTTTTTAAATACTCTATCAGGTCATTTTAACTGACTAAATTAATTGATTGATTTGATTAAACTATTATTTTTTTTGAGAGATAAATTTCCTTTTTTTCCTTTAAATACTTAATCAGGTCTATTTATTGACAAAATTAATTGATTGATTTGATTAAATTATTTATTTTGAGAAATGAATTTCCTTTTTTTCCTCTAAATACTTAATCAGGTCTTTTTATTAACAAAATTAATTGGTTGATTTGATTAAATTTTCAATTTTTAGGGTTAAATTTGTTTATTAAAAATGTTAAATTTGCTTTTTTTCTTTTTAAATACTCTATCAGGTCATTTTAACTGACTAAATTAATTGATTGATTTGATTAAATTATTTTTTTTGAGAGATGAATTTCCTTTTTTTCATTTAAATACTCAATCAGGTCTTTTTTATTAACAAAATAAATTCATTGAGTTGATTAAATTATTAATTTTGAGGGTTAAATTTGTTATTTAAAAAAGTTAAATTTGCTTTTTTTTCCTTTACATACTCTATCAGGTCATTTTAACTGACTAAATTAATTTATTGATTTGATTAAATTATTATTTTGAGAGTTGAATTTCCTTTTTTTCCTTTAAATACTTAATCAGGTCTTTTTATTGACAAAATTAATTGGTTGATTTGATTAAATTTTTAATTTTGAGGGTTAAATTTGTTTATTAAAAAAGTTAAATTTGCTCTTATTCTTTTTAAATACTCTATCAGGTCATTTTAACTTACAAAATTAATTGGTTGATTTGATTAAATTATTAATTTTGAGGGTTAAATTTGTTTTAATAATAAAGTTAAATTTGCTTTTTTTTCCTTTACATACTCTATCTAATCTTTTTAACTGACTAAATTAATTGATTGATTGGATTAAATTATTAATTTTGAGAGTTGAATTTCCTTTTTTTTCTTTAAATACTAAATCAGGTCTATTTATTGACAAAATTAATTGGTTGATTTGATTAAATTTTTAATTTTGAGGGTTAAATTTGTTTATTAAAAAAGTTTAATTTGCCATTTTTTCCTTTACATACCCTATCAGGTCTTTTTAATTGACTAAATTAATTGATTGATTTGATTAAATTATTTATTTTGAGATTTGAATTTCCTTTTTTTCCTTTACATACTCTATCAGGTCTTTTTAACTGACTAAATTAATTGATTGATGGGATTAAATTATTAATTTTGAGATTTGAATTTCCTTTTTTTCCTTTACATACTCTATCATGTCTTTTTAACTGACTAAATTAATTTATTGATTTGATTAAATTATTATTTTGAGAGTTAAATTTCCTTTTTTTCCTTTAAATACTTAATCAGGTCTTTTTATTTACAAAATTAATTGGTTGATTTTATTAAATTATTAATTTTGAGGGTTAAATTTGTTTATTAAAAAAGTTTAATTTGCCAATTTTTCCTTTACATACCCTATCAGGTCTTTTAAATTGATTAAATTAATTGATTGATTGGATTAAATTATTAATTTTGAGAGTTGAATTTCCTTTTTTTCCTTTAAATACTTAATCAGGTCTTTTTATTTACAAAATTAATTGGTTGATTTGATTAAATTATTAATTTTGAGGGTTAAATTTGTTTATTAAAAAAGTTTAATTTGCCAATTTTTCCTTTACATACCCTATCAGGTCTTTTAAACTGACTAAATTAATTGATTGATTGGATTAAATTATTAATTTTGAGAGTTGAATTTCCTTTTTTTCCTTTACATACTCTATCAGGTCTTTTTAACTGACTAAATTAAATTATTGATTTGATTAAATTATTTATTTTGAGAGTTGAATTTCCTTTTTTTCCTTTAAATACTTAATCAGGTCTTTTTATTAACAAAATTAATTGGTTGATTTGATTAAATTATTAATTTTGAGGGTTAAATTTGTTTATTAAAAAAGTTTAATTTGCCATTTTTTCCTTTACATACTCTATCAAGTCTTTTTAATTGACTAAATTAATTGATTGATTTGATTAAATTATTTATTTTGAGATTTGAATTTCCTTTTTTTCCTTTAAATATTTAATCATGTCTTTTTATTAACAAAATTAATTGGTTGATTTGATTAAATTATTAATTTTGAGGGTTAAATTTGTTTGTTAAAAAAGTTAAATTTGCTTTTTTTTCCTTTAAATACTCTATCAGGTCTTTTTACATACTCTATCAGGACCCCCTTTGTTTTACGCCAATCGTAGTCTTAAAGAGCCTGCTTGTTTCATCTCTATTAACTACCAGTGCCATTGAGCTCAGATGATATTTTCTTAAGCTTCTGCATATCTGAGGATGCACTATGTCTTTAAGTTTATAAAATAGAATTTCTATATTGATTCTGTTGTATGCTTTGCTTGAATCAATTGCACATCTATATACCTTTTTATTTTTCTTGTTATAAAAGTTATTTTGTTTCCTTTACTGCGAATATTGCATGGGAACAAGAGCTTTTTCTTTTAAAACCAAACTGCCTCTCAGGATCATCATGTGTTTTTATAATTTCATTTAGCATTGTTTTTTCAAAAATGTTTGAGATAACATCTGATACTGTTTTGGGTCTTGTATTTTCCAGATCATTACTTGATTTGTTTTCGTCTTTATTTATTGTTCATTTCATTTGTTCGATTTCATTAATTCATAAACAAAAAGATAAGATAGTTGCTATTAACATTTTTACAGTTGAAATTCATAATATTAATTTCTCTTTCACGGTGATTATTTTCTCTTGTACAATCTCTGAACTTGATTTCCACGGATGCAGTATCGAAAGGGCGATATTGGTATTGTAAAGAATTTAAATATAACCAGAATGTAATGAGTTGTTTTAATAATAAAAAACACAAGTACACTTTTAAATTGTTTATTAAATAATTGTTAAGCATTAACAATTAATGTAATATATTCTTCCCCTAATCGTTAGAAGCGACTCATTATTATACTCATAAATTCGTCCAGAGTAAATGGATTTATAATTTAGTTAAGATATAAAATAGATGTCTATATCAGCCTCTCGAAGCGCCATCTTCAAAGATACATAATAATCACATTAATTTTTATTTATCTTAGTTAATCATTTGAAATACTGATGTTTAAGTGATCCTTGGGATGTATTTACGAATGAGACAAAGTAAATAGACAAAACTTAAGCTTACTCTCCCGATTAAAAAGTGATCAGATGATCTAATTCATATGTATTTATATATTTAAACTACTAACCATTAGCTTTAATTTTAGAAAAATTTTTTTTTTAAAATGCAACTTTCTGTGACTGAAAAGATAATTTTCGAAACTCAAAAATATGAAAAATATGACAAAAGAAAAATTCTGACCTTATCGGGCACTTTACAAAGTATGGAATTGCTCGAAGTATCATATATAATACATATAATACAATCTATAATACAATCAACCGTTTGGAAGAGCTTGTTCTTTACAAGGAGCCATCAAAATACAATAAGAGAACGGGTCGTCCAAGCACCTGGACAGCTACAAGGAAGAAAAAAATGAAAATATTGACCAATAAACGAACTGGAGTGAGTCAAAGACGTCTAGCTAGAAAATTTTTTGTCCACCAAAGAACAGTTGGTCGATAATTAAAAAAAATGGGTTTGTAATATCGAAAACATAAAAAAAAACCCAAAATATAGTGTCGTACAGTTTGAAAAAGCAAAGCACTTGGGCGCAAAACTTTCAAATATGCTATATCGCTCACCATGTTCACTTATTTTGGACGACGAACAATACTTTACTTTTTCGGGAAACAACATGACGGGAAATGCCGGATATTAAACAAAAAACAAGTCTTCTTGTCCGGACAGTATTCGCTTTGCTAGAAAAGAGAAGTTTCCAAAGAAGGTTTTGGTTTGGATAGCCATATACGATCGAGGAATGTCAGAGCCACTTTTTTGACCATCAAAGTCGGTTGCCTTCATTTTCAATATCTTTATAGATGAATGCTTGAATAAACGACTCTTCCATTTATACATAAGTATCATCGAGATTTAGACTATGTTTTTTGGCCAGACTAAACATCTGCTCACTATTCAAGGGACTGCATTACATGGATGGACGAAAACGTAAATTATGTGGCCAAATCAACCCACCAAATGTTCCTCTGGCACGTCCAATTGAAAATTTTTGGGGTTGTTTAAGTCAGAAAGTATAAGGGGGAGGTTAGCAAGCCTCGACTGAGCAGCTGCTGATTAGCCGAATTGAGTTGAAGTTGAAGGAATTTGACTTAAAATTTGTGAAATCGCTAATGGCGGGTGTCAAAGCAAAGTTTAGAAAAATCGGCAACGTTGGAGTTTTTTCTTTATTAAAAAATCTTAATTATTTTTAAAAAATAAATTCTTACCATAACTTAATATCATTAACTTAATATCTTAATATTTTAATTTTTGAGTTATTCACTTTTAGTTTTTGTCCATTTACTTATGCCTCACCCTTTACAAGCTCTTCTATAAAATTAAAAGAAGGTAATTTAAAAATTCTCTATTAATTATAGTTGGTTTGCCAAAGAAATTAATATAATTGGTAATATTGTGTCAAATAATTATATGAAATCAAAGTTCTTGTCATTATAGAATTGTTTGCCTGTGTTTGGCTATGATTTAAATTTTTGATAAAGACACACAATATCGGGCATTTACGAACTAAAAGCAGATATCATAGACTAAAAGACGTTTTTTGTTGAAAAAATATCTAAGATGCAAAGAAGGGTGTAAAAAAGTGCAAGGAAATTGTTAAATGTCATCCTGCACAAACAAGTAACATTAGCAAAACTTTTAAAAGAGTAATGGTTCACCTTATCTTTGGTTCTCTTGAACTTCTGAACGCTTTCATGGTAACCTTATAATTTTAGAATTTCTTTGTTTTTAACAGAGTTGATAACTGAATGGATAGATTGCTTGACTTATTTTATTTAAAACAAATCTCGAGTCATTAATAAAAGTTTTTGATTCTTTTTATATTAAAAAAGAAATTTTTTCTTTTTAACTGCGACGAAGCTAAGATATTTCTGTCATAGCTCAGCTTTACCTCTTTATTGGCTCGCAATATCAATTTCTATTAAAATAATTTTTTAATGAATATTTAGAATTAAATAATATGATTGCTGCTCTCTATTTTCTAATTTATTTTTAGTTTAACGAATTAAACATTTAGCATCTGCAATTTTTTTTGACTAAAATTTACGATGATATAAAAGACGTCATTTTTTAAAATGATTAATAAATATTATATTTTTGAAAAAAATCTTTATTCATTTTTTTAGCTATTTTTTCATGAAATATTTTCGAAAAAAGGCACAATCTTCCAGATTGTTTTTATTTCAGTTTGATTTGTAATTTTAGAAAGAAAAACATTATTTAGTTTCTATAATTGAATATTCTAAAAATAAAATTATTTCCTTTTTATTTAAAAATTTAATTTTAATCAAATAATAAATTTTTTTCATATAAGAAAAAGATTATTATCTCTTTTTCAAATTAATCAAAAAAATCTTATGTTTAATACAATTTTTTTCATTAAGAATGATTTTAATTAGTTTAGGTTTTATTAATCAAAAATAAGAATTCATCAATGTAATCAAATTTTTTATTAATTTTTAAAGACTTTTCAATTCAATGAAGGAATATAAATTATTTCTAAATTAAAATTTTTGTTTTTTCTTATTTTATTTAGATTATCAAGAAATAAACAATTTTATTTTATTAGAAAAATAAAATCGATAAAACATTTTAAATACTTTTGATTAAATATTAAAAATTTTATTTCATTAAAGAATAAAACATAATTTGTGTTTTAAAAATTTTGTTAGTGACAAAGATCTATGTAAGAATCAATTTCTAAGACTGAATTTTTTATTTTATTTCCTCTAATTTACTATTTGCTTTATAAGATTAAATAAAATTTAATTGAGATATGGCATTTTTGATTGATATTTACTGTATTTTAAAACGTTTCAAATAATTATTCATTTCTTTTTATTTGATTTTACTTAATTTATGCTTTTTAATATTTTTCATTTCAAACATATCTTAAACTTAATTTCCAATATCCAAAAGGGACAATTTTTGAAGTTTAAATAATTAATTTTTAAATAATATGAATTTCTTTTTAACTTATTTATTGTTGAATGTTTCATTTTACTTTAAAGAATAATATTTTAATAAAAGTTATTATAAATATTAGATATGAATAAAACAATAGAAAATTATTCAAACAATGAATACATCTATTATTTTCTTTTTTCAATATGCTTTTTAGGAACAATTGGAAATATGGTGGTTGCAATTGTTTATTGGAATAAAAAGGATACTCAAACATCAACATTTTTTATACTTTTTCTATCTTTTATTGATATGACTGTGTGTGCAGTTCTTGTACCAATGATAATTTATATGGAAATAATAGTATTTGAGACAAATAGTACAATATTTTGTAAAACATTTAATTTTCTTACAACAACGACCGTACCGTCAAGTAGTTTATTAATGACAACAATAGCATTTGATAGATATTTTTGTATTTGTAGAGTAAATCGTAATATTTTGACTTATAGGAGAGCAAAAATAATTGCTTTCAGTTTACTAGCACTTAGTATTTGTCTTGGAATAATACCATCGAATGCTTCGGTTATTGCATTAAGCTGGAAAAAAGTAAAGCTAGAAAATTTTACCCTAAATATCTCCTATCTTCAATGTTCAGTTGATATTGAAGGAAAACAAACATTAGTAGGAAAAATGATTATTCCGTTTAAATTTTTTTATGATGCACTTTATGTATCATGTGTAGTGGTGATTACTTTTTTGTATATTCTAATTTATAACGAAATCTACAAAAGAAGAAAATTAAGAAATCATGAAAAAAGAAAGCTTTTATATTGTAGAATTATGAATACCAGTGGTATGATGAAAAAAAATCTTAATAACCAGAAAGTAAACGATAATAGAGAATTCTCAAGTTCCAAGCTAGAAATCCGTGAGAATGATTCAGACAAATTTAAAACACAAGTATCAAAAGAAATTAAAAAAAATTCAGACGAAAGCACTATGATAAAAATACCTCAAAAAAATTATTTGAAGAGGTATAAGAAAAGAAGAAGTAATTTTTTTATTTTTAGTGAAATATTGATAATTTTTTTTTTAAAGAAAAAGATGAAAATGAAATTTACGAAATAAATCGATATGTGACAAGAAAAAAATTATTGTCGTCACCAAATATCTTGAATCTTTCACTTTTAAATGAAAAAGATCGTACACAAACTTTGTCTCATTGTTCGAATTCAATTTCTTCCAAAGATATTCGGACAGCATTTATGTTGTTTGTAATATCATGTCTTTACTTGATTTTTTACTTGCCTTCAATAACAATTACATATTTGACAATTTTTCTACCGAATATAAGTCACAATCTCTATATATCTTATTTCTATTTAATAAATTCAGCAATGAATCCTATAATTTACTGTTTTTTAAACCCAGCATTCAGATCAGATTTAATTAAGATTTTTTTAAAAGCTTGGAATTTTTTTAAAATCAAAATGGAATGTTTATTTAACTAATCATTTTATTTATAATAAATATATGTGTGAATAAATTTTTTTTCAAAATGAATAATATTCAAAAATTTTTTTGTTAATTTTAAATAATAAATTTAAATAAAAATGAGAAAAAAATTGATGCTTTGTAACCGAAATTTTGATACATTTAATTTTAAAACCAATTTTTTTGAAAACTTGTTTTGATTTCATTTGTTCAAAATATCTTTAACATCTAATTAAAAAATATTAATACCATAAATTATTAATTAATTAATAATATTTAATAAAACGTCATTAGACAATCTATCAGATTTTTTTAAAAGCATACCATTTGTCTCTCTTCTTAATTCGTCTCCGTAAATATTTAATAAATTCAGTCCAATATTCAGTTTTTGAAGTACGTCTGCTTCTCCTAGTTCTTGGTCTTAAAAATATAAATTTTTTTGACAAAATGAAAGTAATTTTACATTTTTAAATTTTCTGAAAAATTACACAAAAAACCTAAAATAAGTTAATTTAAAAATGTAAAATTATTTTCAATTTGCCATTTTTTTGCAATTTCATTGTTTTAACAAAAATAAAATACCATTTAAACAATCTATATTTTGAAAAATTTTTGTTTTAGAGCTTTCTAAATTGTATTCTTCCTCATATTCGAGCGATTCATCACATGCATGATTGATTTCAAAAACTTTTGATTTTTTCGGTAAATAAATTATCGATCTAGAGATATTTTCGTTATCAATTAAATTTTGTTCCGATTTGAAATATTCGTCTTTAATTTTTTTAACTAATTTTGCAGCATCATCTTTTGAATTAAGATTTTTCAAAATCATTATATGTTTTGAAAGTTGATTTCTGTAATATTCTTTAATTTTTTCACTTTCAGCATATTTTTCTGCGGCCTTGAAATTGAATTTTATATCGATTGATAAATATATATTCTTTCAAATTATTTAATGTTCATCTTACTTTTTCTAATGATTTTTCAAATTTTGAAGTATTTTCTTTTAGTGATCGTATTTCATCTAAAAGTTTTTTATTTTCTTTTTGCAAATCGTTCAATAAAATCTGAGTTTCTTTTTTCTCCTTTTATATATTTAGTAGAAAATTTTCATTAAACTATTTTATGAATAATTCAATCTTACTTGATTAAAACTATCTTTTTCCTGTATAAGTTGATTTATTTTAAATTTAAATTTTTCTATTTCTTTTTCCTTTTTTTTAATTTTATGTTCGATCTCGATCATTAATTCTATTAATTTTGAATCTTCTTGGCTTTTCTGTAAGGCCTCATGTTGTCTTAAAAGAGTAATTTCCTTCTGATGTACTAAATAAATAAAATAATCAAAGTTGTTGAAAAAAATTCTAATTTTACGTGAACTTGAATTTTCTAATTTTGATATTTGTATTTCTTTCTCTGAAATAATATCTGATAAATGTTTGTGAACTTGATGAAAACTTTCCTGAGAAGTACTTATATTTTTCTCAAGTTTTACAATAATATTTTCCAATTTTTCCTTTTCTGTACAAATTTTCTCATAAAGTATCTTTTTTTCTTCGAATTTTTTATTTAATGATTCGAAATCGTTTTCTATTGAAGCAATTTTTTTATTTGATTTTGAAATCTTATCAATTAATTCTTGATTTTGAGTTTCCAAGACCACAGTTTTTTGTAAATTGTTTTTGTTAATATTTTCAATTTTTACTTTTTCTTCCTTTAAATTAGCATTCTCTTTTAATAATGCTTCAAATTTATTTTTATTTTTCTCCAATTTTGATTTCTCTTCCAACAATTTTTTCTTAATTTCTTTTGAAAATAATTTCGTTTCTTGAATTTCGATCTTTAATTTTGAAATCAAGCCAATTTTTCTTCGTAAAAGTCTTTTGAATTGCATATTTATGGACTGTAATTTCTTATTATCTTCTCCTCTAAAGAAAAGAAAAAATTTGAATTTCGTTATACTTTTATTTTAGCAGTAGTAAATTTTATTGTGGTTTTATTTTTTAATATTGGTTTGAATCATAAAATTATCATTTTTTAAAAGTTTTTATTTAACACTAGAAGCACCAAGCATTTTTTCAGGTTTTTTTATTCATAAATATTTTATAAAAAAACTAAAATAATTTTATAAAGTAATATCATTTTTTAAAAGAAAATTTTAAAATCTAC
>PJRA01000493.1:1575313-1602895 GCA_016987375.1 Brachionus koreanus | reverse complement strand
AGTTTTACCAGATTGTTCATAATAGTGCAACTTTGAATGTTGCAATATTTTGTATTTACAGAACCTGCTTTTGACGTTTAAAAGTATAGTTATAAGACTTTTTTACTTTTTGTTCTGTTCTATTGTACTATATTTCACAAAACCATTTTTTAAGAAGTTTTTTAAATGAAAAGTTAAATGCAGAGAAATGTTTTTTACACAAAAATATTTTAGAACCTTTTTTCGATGATAACTATTGAGCATAATCATTTTAATTTGTTCATAAACTTCAATTTGCCGCTTTATCTATTTATATTTTTAAAAACAAAAATGAAAATTTAATTGATTTATTATAAAAGTTTTCATTATTGAAATTTTAAAGTCCTATTAACCATTTTTACAGTTGCTTCTTGTCTAAGTTAGTAAGAATTTTTATTTTATAAAAATTACCAATCTAGATTTTATTTTGACAAAATTAATAACAACGATTAAAATTTAGAAAATGTTTATCTAATTTTTTAAAGCTTTCAATACAAAAGATTGATTTGAATTGTTAGTTTTTGATTAAATTCAAAAACAATATTTAGTCTTTGTGAATAATATGGAACGTTTTATCTACAACTCGGTTATATTCAATTATTTGATCATCTAACGAGCCATATTCTGATAAATTCCATTCATTAATAACTTCTTTAGATCTTTCCTTTACAAGAGAAAAAGAATTAGAATCCAATTCAGATGGTGTATTATAAATTTTAGGACAATTTTCAACTTCTTTAAGCCAGTCAACTATTCTAGAAAATGTAAAATCATTAGTATCAGTATCTTTGTCTATATTTTCTGATTCTGATTCGAATATATATTTTTGGTTTTCATCTATTAATTTTTCTTTGTTAATTTCTCCTATTTCCTTTACTGTTAGGTTTTTTACATTGCTATTTTGATTCTCAAGTGACATTAATTGATTATTTGATTGTACAGTTTTTGGTCGCATAAGAGTTTCACGTGTATTTGAACGAGGTACTTGGCTCGTGTTTCTATTAGTTTCTTTTTTTTTCTCAGGTTCCATAATGAAACTATTTCCTCTTTGAATATCTTTTGACTTTTGATTATTTTTTTTATTCAAAAACTGTCGTTGATAATAATCACTTATATTAGAATTTCTTCTTGTCAAGTTATCTTTAGGATTGTTTAAAGATAGATTAATTCTATTATTTCCTAGATTATTTTGCAATTTTTCATCTTTCTTTTTTTTGGTCGATTTTATTCTAAGATTTTGGTTTGATGTGTTTCCATTCAAATTTTCGGTTGAAAAGTTTTGGTAATGGTAATGACTGCTTATTTTTGAATTTGAATTATTGGAAAAAGATGGATCTGTTCAATTAAAAATAAAAAACTTTATAATAAAATTATTGATTTTTTATAGTATTAAAATTTAATCTTGGAAATAAGATCTCAAAGGAATTAATTTTTAATTTAAACAGCTAAAATTAAATGTTATATTTTAATCGCTAATCAAATTAAGATCCAAATACTATTTCTTTACGAAGCCTCATGGGCATTGCATTGAAATATGGTTTAAGATCGAATGATAAAAAAGAATGTTGGTTTTTATTCACGAATTTAAAGCAAATTAATTAAAATTCCTTATTAAAAATTTTTTTTCGTTAATTTAAAAATTTAAAAAACAATTAATGAAAATAAAAGAAAAAGCAAACAAAAATTGTTTTTAAATTGATTTTTTTCAGTTGATATCTACTTTTGGTAAAATTAAAAGGAATGTGCTTAAATTATAGCATTAAAATTTTCTTTATTTATAATTTTTAAATAAATAAAGATACTTTCAATTTTTATAACTTATGTTTTATGTTTCAAATAACGTAATTTTCCGAATTTAATGACATGTCTTTAAAATAGAGTACTCTATTTTAGTGACATGCTGTTAAAAATGTTATTTGTCGAAAAATTGATTTTTAAGTATTATATTCAGTTTAAATTACGTGATTATTAACTAATGATGTGCAATTAAAAAAATTAAATTGAAATTTTGCAGTTTCGAATGAATAATAATCTGTATTCTCTAAACAACAATTTTTTAGGTTATCTTTCTGGTTTTGTGAAATTTAGTACAATAGAACAGAGCAAAATGTCAAAATATCTATAAATTTTTTATAAAAGATTATAAGCAGATTATGTAAATGCAACATGGTACAGCATTCAAAGTTGCTTTATATAGAACATTTTATTAAAATTCTGCAAACTTAGCACGAGTTAAATTGGGACAAATTTGAATCTAGTGCATTTTGCAGAAATTTTACACATTATTAGCAGACATAGACTTTTTATTCAACTTTTTTTGTTGCATTATGTTGAATTAACAGAACTAGTAAAGAAAAAGCCTTTAGAGAAAAAGGTTTTAAGCTTTTTAGCATTAATTTTTGTTATATTTTTTTTAATTTGTACCAAATTTCATAAAACCACCCTTCTTAAAAAACAATAAATCTATTTCGAAAATTAGAAACAAAACTGCAATGAATCATTTTTGACTATGGAACTTTTCCGTTTTTTACATTCTATTTAAGAACACCTAGAATTATTTTATTTCAACATTTTATCTAGCTACTTTAGACAAAGGAAATAATTTTAAAGAATAAAAATGGTTTATTCTAACGACAAATGATTAAAATAGTAAAAAAAAAAATATACGATGACTGATTTAATTTAAACCTAAAATAGCTTCATATTTAATAAGTTGGTTGGATTTTCTGGGAAAATCGAAAATTAAGAAACAAAATTTTTTTAATTTATAAAACAACTGCAACTGCAACTCTTTAAAAAATATAATTTATTCTGAAATATCTAAATTTCAGGTTTTAAATTAAATTTAAAAATTTAAATTTTTAATTATTTGTAAAATTTTCCACTAAAAAACTCACCATAGCTTAGCAATGTACTTGAAGTTCTATTTTTTTTTAAATTTTCTTTCCGTGGTAGCAACTCAATTGTTGTACTTTCATTTTGTTTTGAAATACCCGAATTAGGAAGAATATTTTCCAGATCTTCTGAACAATTTGAAGATAATGTCCACCCATTTTTGTTTTTAAAAATTTCATTTGATTTTTCAATAATTAAATCCTTTTCTTTTTCATTATCCTTTCTGGTAGAATTTTTTTTTGCATTAGTGTATCCTTCATTTATTCGTGGTAATATTAACTCGTTTTGATTTACATTTCGACAGTTTAAATTATTCTGTGAATTTAAATGAGTACTTTTGAATTCTTTCATTTCATTTGAATTTGATTGTGATTCATCTAATTCGGGTACTTAAAAGAAAATTTAGATCAAACTCACTGATAGCTTTTAAAGTCTGGAGATATATAAATGATTGAATTTAAAAAATTAATATGAAATAAGTCTGAACGCTTTAATTTATAAAAGTAAACAAAATGTTATTGAAAACTGTTGCTAATGTCTACTGAATTATTATGATTTATATATTACATCTATAACAGGTAAAAAAATGAACCTAATTTTTGAAATATTTTAGGTATTTTCTTATCTAAAAAATGCCATTTTTAAGATTAAAACTTAGGATAAGATTTCGAAAAAAAAATTAAGAAAAAATAATTATTAAAAAAAATACAAAATATATTCTGTTAATTTTAAACTATTTAGAACCATAGATATTTAGTTTGTTTTTTATTTCAGTGTTAATTACTAAGTACCGTTTTACGGTCGTATCAATAACTAGTTGCAGTAACCCCTATGCCATATCGGAGCCGTTGCTCAAAAGAAACTTGAAAACTGGATGGGCGCCATTTGTTTTATAGCAAGACAAATTATTGTTAATCATAAATATAATATCAATAAAAATTTGAGTACTTAATAAAAAAAAAAAGCAAATCTAAAATAATCAGACGTTATTTTTAGCCAAAATTAAGCTTATAATAAAAATTTAAAAATATATTTTAACAACAGATCACTCGTCATAAAAGGTAATACTTTAAAATTTGAAAATTGTGATTTTAAATTAAATACTGTAGAGTAGTATGCATTTAAAATACTTTTGACAATAGGAAATTCGAATTTAAGAAATATTTTTATAAAGAATGTACATTTAGATTTTTTTTTTAAACGATTAACTATTAATTTTGTTTATTTTATTTTAACAAAGTTTACCTGTTATATTTTTGTATTTTTTATTTTAAATCTTTATGCTTTGCAAATGAAAAAAAATAACCAGACATAGAGAATATAGAAAATAGTTAAAATGTTGCTTTTCAAATTATTAAACAAAATTGTGTTGTTAATCTATGGATACTTACAGACTGATAAAAAAATTGTATTTTTTTTAGTTTTTCTAATTTTTAAATCATTTTGTCGTGTTTTATGCAAATCATTTCTTATATTTAATTTAAATGAGAGATTTAATTCATCCTTTAAATAAATTAAAATTAATGCAGTTATTTCAATTTCTGTTTTACTCACTATGTCAAAGCTAAAATCATTCATTTTTTCAAAATAAAATTTCCTAAAATTGAATTTTTCACGCTTACTTTGTAACAAACTTTGATAAGAACAAAATTTGTTTGATTCTAGATATCCTTTTATTCGATTTTGAGGATTATTCCAGTTAATAATTGAGTTATTTCTATAAAATCGAAAATAGTTTTCATTAGGCAAGCTTTCAAAACTCGGAGCTTTGCTTATATATTGATCGAGTAAAAAATCAACATTAGTGTTTCTGCATTGTAATTCATTAAAAATTTCAAATGAGCTGGATTTGAACGGCTTATTCTTAATCGATTTGTTCATTTTCTACCCAAAACCTAATGGACAAAAATGTTTGAATTCTAAATGGCTGTAATTTCTCTTTTAAATATTTTCATAAGCATAAATGCTTTTAAGTGTTAGAATTACCTTGGATTTTTAATTTTTTTAAATGAAAAACATTTTAACCAAAATGATAAAGTATGAATAAATAATACTTAATTAGTGGGTGATCAAATTTTTTAATATTTTTGTTAAAAAAATCTTAAATTTGATCATACCATGAAAATAATTTTCAACTTAATTTTTTTAATAGTGATTCATCATATTTTATTTTTGAAACAAATTATTTTCTATTAAAAATTGGTCAGCATGAAATAATCCTAAATATCTTTATTAGAAAGCCTGATTTTTTTCATATTAGTTGAGTCTGATCGGGCTGATTTAACCTTTAACAATCATTGATTGAAAACTAAAAAAATCAGATTAAAATTTTAAATTGAAAAAATATATTTTTAAGATTCTTTTTCAATTTGATAAAAAAATATCTAATTATTTAATCAATATATTCATTTATTAATTTAAAAAAAAATTCTTTATGAACTAGAACTGTCGGAGTGATCAAATCAGAAATTTTTCTAGTCGATTTAATTTTTAGACTATTAATTAAATTTTCAACTTTAAGTACTTAGAAATTTGCCAATTTTTTAAGAATTTAATTTTTGACTTTATCAGACGATTGCCAATATATATTGAAAATTTTATTACCAAGTTAATAGAGAAATTTGAACTTAGCTAATATAAGATTTTTTATAATTCTTTATTTAAAAATTTGATATTAAAAAATTTTTTTAGGTAAATTTTCAATATTTTTGAAATATAAACAAAAGCTTGTTGAGATCGGTGAAAACTTTTTATTTCTCTTGCTTTTTCCATGCTGTATGAAACGAACTACTTGCACTCATTAAATTATCCATGTATCCATTTAGAATTTGATTTTCAGATTTAAGCTTATAATTTTCCTCTTTAACTTCATTTACTTTGTTGCTTAAATCCTCTAAAGTTGATTGAAGCTCTAAAATTCTTTCAATGAGTTTTTGTTTCTCTTCATCATCTTCAGTATTTCCAGTTGTATGATCTTGAATTTAAAAATTTATATTAATTTAAATAATTAATCAACAGTAATGATTTTTAATTTTACTGCTAATTTGTGAATTGTTTGAAATTGAGTCACCTTTAAATATAGAGAGAAAATATTTAAAAATTTAAATAATCAAAATTAGATTTTACTGTCACTTTCAGATATTAAGATTTTTGAACTATTCATTTTAATAATATAGTAAGATAGAAAAAAAAAATCATATTTAAGGAAAAAAATATTTTTGCTTAAATTATGCAAATTGCTATGTATTCAAAAAGTGAATCCGTTAAAAGTGAGTTCTTTATTTTTGTCTGATGAAACTTACTCTTGGTTCAAACTTGACATTTTATAAAAATAAAATTAATTAAATTAGATTTGCATTCGTAGCATACTATCGTGTACTTAAAACTTGGCTGCACTTAAATTGATTAAAATTTTTTTGCAAGTAATTATAAACTACTTTTAAATTTTCAAAATACATGTGCTTTTAATAATAAAAAGCGTTTTAGAAATACCTTTAGACTTAAATAGAAATCTGACCATGCCATCAAGCAATCCTTTACCCTCTCATGAGGCAAATCTTTTTAAAAAAATCCTGGTAATTTCTCAAAATTCAACGTAATCATTTGAAAAAAAAATTATTAATAGAAATGCTATGAGCAAAAACAATACAGAAAAGCTCTACAACATGTTAAAGAAATTTTAAAAAAATTTCCAGATCATGGAGAGACACTTTCAATGAAAGGTTTGATTTTAAATTACACAAACAAAAAATCAGAGGCTTTTGAGTGTGCTCAGCGTGGTTTGAAAAATGATGTCAAAAGTCATGTTTGCTGGCATGTTTATGGTCTTTTGCAGCGTTCGGATAGAAAGTATGACGAAGCAATTAAATGTTATCGAAACGCATTGAAATTGGATTCAGTAATTTAATTAATAATTTCAAAATAATTTTTGAATTTTCAAATGATGTAGGGAAATTTACAAATATTAAGAGACTTATCATTACTACAGATTCAAATCAGAGATTTAGAAGGTTTCAGAGATACTAGATACCAATTATTGCAGCTAAGACCAACTCAAAGAGTATCTTGGATAGGCTATGCTATGTCATATCATCTTTTAAAAGATTATAATATAGCCAACAATATTTTAGAGGAGTTTAATAGAACTCAAGTATATACTATATTGATTAGTCTAAATTAATTAAAATTAAATAAAAAAAAAATTCTAGCCAAAGTCTGTTGATTTCGAAATGTCTGAATTACTTCTTTATCAAAACAAAATATACCAAGAAGCTCAACTTTTTGAACAATCAATTAAACATTTAGATGAAAACAAGAATTTTATTTTAGACAAGTTATGTCTCCTTGAGAAAAAAGGTATTTTACAAATAAAATTTCACAAAATTTTCACAATTAAAATTTATTTATTTTTCTCAGCATTTGCTTTGACAAAACTAAATAAAAACAATGAAGCTTCAGAAATATATGAGCAATTGATCGAAAGAAATCCTGATAACCACATATATTTTAAAAATTTAGAGTCATGTCTTAATTTGAGTAATAATTTCTTTTTTGGTTTAAAATTTTCTCTACGAACATTATGAATTTTTAGAAAACATTGAGGAAAAGCTTAGTTTCTATTCAAAATTTAGTAAAAAATATCCACGTTCTGATACACCACGTAAAATGCCTCTTTTATTTATGCCTAATTCTGAACAATTTTCACTTTACTTGGACGAATATTTGAAACGTTCTTTCAGAAAAGGAATAGTTCCATTGTTCAAAGAATTAAAGTGTTTGTATTCTGATGAAGCCAAACTGAAAATTATTGAGAATTTAATTCTTGAGTATGCACTATGCTTGGAAAAAAATAACCAATTTTTGAACGAATCATCACAAGAACCACCGACTTGCCTTTTATGGGTTTACTATTTTATTGCACAGCATTTTGATTTCCTAAAAAAATTTGATAAAGCATTAGAGTTTATTAATAAAGCGATCGACCATACTCCAACTCTAGTAGAATTGTATATCTTAAAAGGCAAAATACTTAAACATTGTGGACGAATTTATGATGCTGTTAGATGTTTAGATGAAGCCCAAAGTCTTGATACAGCTGATAGATTTGTAAACTATAAATGCTCAAAATATATGCTAAGAGCAAATATGATCAAAGAAGCTGAAGAAATTGCTGCTAAGTTCACAAGAGTAATTATAAAAATCTTAATTTCAATTTATTTTTTCAAGATAATTTCGAAAAAAAAATTAAAATCCTACTTTAAAGTATAACATTAATGAAAATCTTAAATTTCTAACTTTTGATATTTCTAAAATATTCGAAGATTCTTTCAGTTTTTAAAGAAGGCCAAAACTAAGTTTTATCAGTTGACCCTAAATGTTACTTATAGTAACATTAGTTTAAGTTTCTTTTCTTTTAAACTAGTTACTTTTTTCTACATTTTATAATTCGTTTTTTTTTTACTCTTGGAGCAAGAAAGAAAGACTTAGTTCCATTATATAATTTTAGCTGCCCGAGGCCCATCTAAAATTATTTTAATGATAATATTGAATAACATTAGTTTCTAATATTTTAAATATATTGGAATAATTTTTAGTAACTAATTCTCCTAACAAAGGAAAGTAGTCTTCCAGCTGATTATTTAAAAGAAATGCAATGCATGTGGTATGAAATAGAGGCAGCAAATGCATACAAAAGAATAGGAAAATTTGGCGAAGCTCTTAAAAAATGTCATCAAGTTGAACGAGTAAAACATGATAAGTGACTTAAAGCTTTTTCTAATAACATTTTTTTAGCACTTTCAAGAATTTATTGAAGATCAATTTGATTTTCATTCATATTGTATGCGTAAGATGACATTGAGTTCTTATGTGGATATGCTTCGTTTAGAAGATAGAATTAAGAGCCATCCATTTTTTTTTAGAGCTTCAAAAATTGCGATAGAAATCTATTTGAGACTACATGATTATCCGTTAGAGGAAATTGGAGATGTAAACAAAGCTGAAACAGAAAATCTAACTCCAGCTGAATTGAAAAAGCTTAGGAGCAAACAAAAAAAACAACAACTTAAAGCCCAACAGGAAAAAGAAAAACAACAACAACTTGAGCAAAAAAAAAAAGAGCTCAATAAACAAAAAAATAAAGAGGATTCTGATATAGAGCAAACAATAGAAGAAGAACTTTTGCCTGAAAAACTAGAAAGAGTAAAAAGCTAAAATATTTGTTTTTGTAAAATTTATTTTTCAAAATTAAAAAAGCCAGTAAATTCACTCGAAGAATGTAATAGATTTTTAAAGCCAATTGAAGAATTTGCGTCAGGATATCCTGAAACCCAATTTTTGGCTTTCGAGGTTTATCACCGTAAAAATAAACCTTTATTAATGATGAAAGCTCTGAAAAAAATCAAAAGCAATTTGAGCAATGTGGCTAAATACCATTATTATGCTTGCAAGTTTCTAATAAAATGTATTTAAAATTATCTTATTAGCTGGCACTTATTAAATTTTTTATATTTTTAGATGAAAATAACAAAAGTTCATACAACTCTGATGTTCTCTGGGTCATAGAGAACGAGCTAAAAAAATTAAAACTTTTTGGAGAATCCGTCCAACAACTAAATGAGAAATTTTTGAACGCTAATCAAGGAAAATTTGATAGTCTAATTGAAGGTGCGAAAATATTTTATGATTTGAATCCAAATGAGAATCGAGAGAAAGCATTAGAAATTTTGAAGAATATTTCAAAAGAGAATGCTTCAATAACTTTTAAGACAGCGATCGAAGCTTTGGAGTTAGTCTCTGAAAAGCATTATTTTGGAAAATGTTTGTTAGAAGAAGTAGAAGACCTAAGAAAAAAATTGAATGAATTTTTGCCCGAAGCAACAATCTTTAAGAAGCCAGATGAACAAGCGAACGAATTAATTAATTGTATTCAGGGTCTTTCGTTAAGCTCATATCTCCCGTCGGTTACCGATTTAACAGAAAAAATATCTTCAGTCAACATAAGATAAATTTTTCAAAGATCAATTATTAGCTTTTAAATTATTCTATTTTGAATGTTTGATTTAAGATATTTCCGGAAATAAATATTTTTGACAGAAAATATTTTTTATTAAATAAAAAAATATCTAGATAGTCAGTGATTCATAAATAAATTTAAATTATTTCATTAATTAGATTTTATTTAGATTATTTTAATTGCTATAAAACAAGAAATCTAAGATTAAAAAACCGAGATTCCTAGCTATTAGCTTAAAAGGATATACGAAAAAAAAATTATTTTATTGTATACAATTTTAATTTGGAACTTATAAGTTATTCGCTAGTTTACTTGATAATTTTTATCTCTTATTTAAATAATTAAAAAACTATAATTAAATTAAAATTAGAAAGGTATCATAATGGGTTTCCCACATTCCATGAGTTTCGGGGAACCATTTTACTTTAACTTTATTATAATAATCTGCCATTACATACATAAATAGTATTTTTTTATAAAGAATTAATTAATAATTCTCTTTATTATAGGTTTTTATTCTCTTTAAAATGAACGTTGACACTTTTATATCATGAATAAAATTAACGCTTTCTTAGTTTTAATAAAAATAACCATAATTTTATTGAATAATAATAGAATAAAAGTTTTTATTGTATTCATAATAAATTTCCAACAGAATTTATCCATCTTATTACCAATTTAATAGCGAAAAAAGTAAAAATAAAAATATTTTTTTAAATTTCGAAAAAAATTTTGGATTAATCAGTTTTTTTTTTACTTTGATTTTATTTGATACTTTTTCTAAAATTTTTTCCAAAGTATTTTAGCAAATAAAAAATTCTTAAATCAATTGTGTAAGTTCTCAAAAACAAATCTAATAAATAAAAAGACTTTCTATTAATTTATTTAACAAAAATAGCATATTTTTTTCTAGGGTTGCCGCAAGAATTTTTACTTACATCTTCATCATTCTTCTTCTTCTTCTATTTTCTACTCCTAATGGAGCATAAGGTGTCCACACGTCCCCTCCATTTTATCCTATCCTTAGCGACAATTTCTGGTTGTCCCCATGTGAGTTTCATCTCTCTCATATCTCTTTCAAATGTTCTCCTCCAGGTCATCTTTGGTCTTCCAGCATTTCCCTTTCCTTGAGGTATCCAAAATAGTGCAACTCTAGGAATTGTGTCTATTGACATTCTAAGAACATGATCAAGCCACTTAAGTCGTTTTCTGCATATATTGTTGCCGATTTGCTCGGACCTTGATCTGTTGTACAGTTCCTCATTTGTAATTACTTTCGAATAGAAGATTCTCAAAATTTTTCGTAGGTAATTGTTATGAAAAACTTCGATCTTTTGACGGTTACTGTCAGTCATTCTCCAGCATTCAGATCCATAGAACAATACAGATTTGACAAGACTACTATAAAGATGTAATTTAGTCCTCAGTCGAATCGATGACGTTTTCCACATATGCCTTAATTTGAAGAAAGCAGTTCTGGCCTTCGTTAATCTGTTTCGAATGTCTTCTTCGGAAACACCATTTTTGCTAATCACGCTTCCTAGGTATGTTAAGCTGTCGACGCATTTAAGATTTTCGTCTCCAACAGAAATTGGTGCATTGAATTTTTTGTTTATGCACATAATTTCTGTTTTTCGGGTGTTGTGTTTCAGCTCAGCTACTCGGTCTTTTCCCTCATCCTCCAGCCTTCCTGTTCTTCAAGGCTTTGATTGCTTCTAAAACTTCCAATTCCGAAGGTGCATCAGTGTTAATGTCAAGCTCATCTTCAGGAGGCGGATGAACATAAAAGGGTAAAGCAGAACGCTTTTATGCTATTTTTGAACTAAAAAAACTGAACGTTTACTGAAGTAGTTAGACAGAAAATTCTTTTTTATAGAAAATAATTTCTTATTTACTTTAAGTGATAAATTAGATGCAAGTTTTGTTAGGCTAGGACCTTGATCGATTATGAACTCCAATAAACAGATTTCCTTAACAATCAAGATTTTTTTATCACCCACTTTAATCTTATCTGAATAATATTTTTTCCTAATTTTAAAAATCATGCAATCGACCAATTTATATCAATCTTGTTAAAAATACTCCAATCTTTTAAACTTTTTGTTTTTGCATTTGATTTTAATAGAGTTCATTCGAGGTCTTTATCAGAGATATTTATTGCTGTATCATTTGCAGACATTTTGATACTTAAATTTTTAAAATAAAAATGGTAAATCATTAACAAAAATAAGAAAAAGAAGTGAACTTAAAACAGATCCTTGAGGTACACACATTTTTAATTTTGAAGGTTTAAGACTTTTCATTGTCAATTCTAACTATGTGAGATCTATTTTCAAATAGTTTGAAAAAAGGTCCTAAGAAGAATTATCAAAATCTTATTCAGATTACCAACAATATTTTCATTTTTTAATAACGGAATTGTACAATGTCTCTTTATCATATAACTTTCACTCTTATAAAAGATTTAAATTAAATTGGATTTTTTATTAGAATCTTAATTAAAATATTAAATAAATCGAATTTTAACGTCAGAAACAAATTCATTAAATATAAAACGTTGAGATAATTTTTTAAGAAGTCTTTATTTTAGATTATTACTTTGGAAAGTTATCAATGATAATATGTATTAAACAAATTCGATTTTAAAATAATTAAAAACAATATAATTCAAAAAAAAATATGGTTAGTGAATATCGTTTGTGTAATATTGAAAATTATCGTATATTTTTGTTGTAAAAGAATTCATACTGTTCATAATCATATTATCAATTTGAATTTGGAGCTGTTCTTCGGTTAAACTAAGATGAAATCTATCTTTAAGCAGACGAATTATTGTTGCTGTGCTTTTTTGAAAACATGGAAGTTGAGAACTTAGCTGCATTATTTCTATTATTGGAACTAATTTATCCATGTGCTTTCGAGCTGCAAGAAAGCCTTTAAGCATTAAAATTTTAAAATAAGCAAACATGTCACTTTGAATGCCACCCATTATTTCAACAAATTCATGAGTCATTTTAAAAGCTGAGCTTTCAAACCCCAAATTTTTTGGAGAACTCGATAGCATAAATCCAAAATCAATATGGATTAAATGACCTTGATCGTCAAGTAAAATATTTCCATTGTGTCTATCTTTAACCTGTAATAAATAACAAGCTATTGAATATCCTGCACATGATTCAACAAAATTTTTTTGAGCCGTTAAGAAATCTTCAGATGTTTTAGTAGGACCAAACTCTTGAAGGAAATAATCGAGCAGAGTATTGTGTTGAAATTTTCTACTAGCTTGATGTTTTTTTATTTGATGCAATGAAACTGCATTCAATATTGGTTCAATCATCCCGCTATCTTTTGAAAGAACTAAAATTTTTGTAGGTCTAACAAAAACTTTTACAAGTTCTTGATTCCATATTTCTTGAAGTTTTTGTAGAAATTGAAAGGCCATTAGCTCTTGCCTTAGATCATCTCCTGTTTTCACAATTACAGCCAGTAATTTCCAATTTGAATAATGTCCATAAGGAGATGATTCTTTAATTCTTAATTGTTTCTCAGCCCATGGTTCCTTCAATGCATTCATTGAAGGATCATGAGGGTCTCTCCCTCCATTTAGTCCAGACTTAATTGATTTTGAGTCCTCTTCCTCTAGCCGTTGTCTAATTTCCAATGCAGTAATAAGAGTAAAATTGCCTGAAGATGAATTTTCATTTTTTATGTCGCTGGTAAAACTTTCTAAAGAAATATTGTCTGGTTGAAAGTAAAAATTCGAAAACGCTGGATTATATCTAAACAAATTAACCGCTGAATCGGAATTGATTGACAAATTATCAGAAACATTATCATTTAATACATTGGTGGGATAGATTAATGAATTGCATTCATTAAAAGAATTACTATCGAGCAATATATCTGAGCTAACTTTGTTTTGATCAATTTGATTCATTTTATTGTCTTTTGTTTGACATTCAATGGTGTTTAGACCTTCTTGAGAAGAATTTTCTTTATTCAAATTATTATCTAACAATTTTGGAGGCAACAATGTTGTGTGGATATTGTCGCATTCAACAACTTCAACATACATTATATAAGGAGCCTTTAGAATTAAAATTTAATTAAATTGATAAAACTTTGAAACCAAGTACTTAAAGAACGGTGAATAATATTTTCTTATTTTAAGATAAAAATTATATTAAATAAATTTTTAATTTAAAAAAATAATGCCTTGAATTATTTGCTACCTAGTTTTTAAATTTTTAAAATACCCTTTATTTTTAAAGAAAATTCTATAATAATTCAAATTACATTTCAACAATCGTAAGGAATATGAAAGATCAAGTGTGTCAGTCAAACTAATATAATTTTATTTAATTAATTTTAATTTACTTTCTCTTTCGAATTGAGAACTGCTGCCGATCGATATGGTATCCTTACTATTTGATGTGGGAAATCATATATAGGTAGCCAAACTTTAGCAGGTAAATTCATATTAACAATAGCTAATTCCGACATTAATCGCTGATCTAGAATTAAGTAAATATAATTGGAGATTAAAATTTGAATTAAGCTTTACTTTTATGTTCTTTTGAAGCGAAGCGAACTAATTTTTTACCAATAGCTACTAAAGCTCTTGTAAACTCTAATTCTGGTTCAATTCTTGTTGAACTACAATTACAACTGTTTGAAGATGACATATTTTTTTTATTAATTAGCAAATCATCTAGCGTTTCCATTGAGTTATTGGAACTTTCTAATTTCTTTTCCTTTACTTGTCTTAGCATATTTTCGTTATCATTTATATTTGTCATTAAATTTACAGACGTTGATAAGTCTTGATATTTTTCTTGATTTTTTTTACTCGGTAAATGCTTAATTTGTTTTTCCGAACAAACACAATTGATATCGAAAGCTTTACCACTCATTAAATCCCCAATTGTTACTTTTGGATTTGATAGATTTGAATTTCGATTTCCCAAAAAGGATTTAATTCCAGTAGTGTCACTTCTAGCTCGTTGATGTGATGGCTTGAATATTTTATTTTCTCTCAAAAAATAGCTATCTCTGGCTTGATTCGTTTCATCAGACATTTTGTGCTGAATATCAGTGATGTATTTCTTATTTTCTTTCCTTGAAACTTCGGCACTATTAGGATTATCACTAAAATTTTCTTCCGAACTTTTATTTAAATCTTTTAAAAGAATTGATTCATCATTTGATTTTTCATCTCTAAATTAGAAAAATTAGTAAGCAAAAACAATTTTTCTAAAATAATGAAAATCATTTTCAATAAAAATTCTAATTTTTGATTAAAATTAAATCGAAAAATCAAATGCAAAATATTCAAAAGTAAATTAAACCTGTCTTAAATATGTTAATAGATGACAACGAAAAAATTTCAAGCTAGTTAGCAAACTATTCAATATTATTTATAAAGCTTTAAATTAACCAAATTTCTAGCAGTTTCGAGTCACTTTTTAATCATAAACATATTTTCCCGAATAGATGGTAGTTTCTGTTATTTAAATAGTTATTCTAACTAAATGTGTCTCACTGTAATACTAATTCAGATCATGGAATGGCATCTGATTATTTTAAATTGTAAATAAATAAAAAGATAAATACTTGTTATTAAATTTTTTATTCTTTTCATCGTTTTCTTGTTCAATGTTTGATTCTTCTTTGACAAATGAATTGATTAGATAAACATTACGACTGTTATTGTTGATTTTTTTTTGTTTTTTTTCAATATTCATACAAGAACGACTCATGACTAAGTCATTACAAAATTGTTTGATTTTTTCAGTAGTTACCAATCTGTATAATTTTATTGCTTTATTTAGGCTCCGCTTTACATGACTTTCTTTACTATTGATAGCTAATCGAGCGTTATCATTTATGTGTGCATCTAGCAGCCATGAACATTTTAGAGAAAAATCAATTCCTGTTTTCTCACAATTACATCGAGTTCTGAAATAGGAACATAACATATCAGTTATTATTTGATCAATAGTTTCATTGCAAGTATACAAGTATATATTAAGAAGTTGTGGAAGATAAAAATCAACATCATAATTTGGAAAAGTAAATAGACGGTTGCATAAATATGATTTTACTCCAATTTCTTTAGAATTAAATAGATATGAAATGGCAATCGACATATCGAAATGTTTTGACTCGAAGAATCGAAGCAACCATGATGCCTGTGATTCCCTATTAGAAACTGCTTTGTTTAAGCTTGAATACGAATCAATTAAATTTTTTTTTATATCACTTTGATTTTCAACCATTTTTGATTGAATCATTGTCTGATAAAAAAGATTCAATTTTTTAAAAGCCAAAATTTATGACATCCATTTCTATTTGAAAATATTTCTAATTAATATTTATTTAGAAATGATTAAGATTTATTGTATTGTCTTTGAAATTAAATAAATTATTTAAATTCTTTAATTCTTAAAAATCATATAGCAATCTATACGAAACACTGTTCATTTAAAAGAGAAATAATTATTTTGAGATAAAGATTATTCCATCAAACCAAAAATTTTAATGTTAAATCAAATATTCAAAAATAATAACATAAATTTATGAAATAGTGAAAAATATTGTCTTAAAAATTTTATTTCTCTAATTGTTAAGTTTGTTATGAATTTGATAGAAAAATGTATAAAATAGTATATTAAATAGTATTTCTTTTGGTCGAGCATTAAACTCAAAAGCTTATCGAAAGTATGTACTGTATTAATTTGCTTATTTTACCAAATAAAAAGAATATATTTTTATTTTTCCAATTTAATCACAATAAAAAGCCTCGAAAACCTTGATTTTTTTATTTAGTGAATAACAAAAATATTAATGTAATTTAATATAGTTTATTTTATTATTATTTGAAATACCCAAATGTAATTTTAGACAAAAATTAAATTTTGATTTAGGCTAAAATTATTAATTTCAAATTATGGATTAGATACTAAATAAATTAACTTTTTTTTACTTTCATTAAACTTTTAAATTATTAAAAAAAATGTTTGAACTTTTTTACTTTTATTTGATATTAAAACATAATAATACTTTTGATGGATAAAATCAGAGTTTAAAAATAAATCTTTTTAGAGTACTTTTGGTCTCAGCCTTCCTCTATCACTAAAATAGGCTTTTTTTTCTCTAAAATGAAAAACAGTAAATTTTAATTTCTTTAAGCCAGCTTTACACATAATTCTTAGTTTATCATCATTTATTAACTTTTTGGTTTCTTCACATTCAACGTAGTTCTTAACGTCTCTAAAAAAGAAAATAAAAAAGATTAAGCATATTTGACTAGCTAAAAATTTTGTTAAAATGGTTTAGTAAAATGTATTGATTTAGATTTTTAATTATTGGATAAATTTTTCAATCAATTTTTATATTACTTTAGTAACATATACGCTTCTTTAAAATTCAATAGCTGAATATAGCTAAATGCTAAAAATAATTTAGAGCGACATATTGCATTTGGATCATTAAATTCTAAGGCCAAAATTAGTTGTTTTTTTGATATATTTTGAGCGTTTATTGCCTAAAATAATTCTTTACTCTTTTTATCAATGAGTTTTTATATTCTACAAAAAATTTTTACATGATTTAATGATTCCTCTCCAAGTGACGAATAGGCACCTCCTAGAGTTGAAAGAAAAGCATTAAAGTTGTCGTATTTTAACTTCTTATTTATCCAACTATTAACTAATGAGGACCTTGCGAAACAATCTTTTTAATTTTTCAATTAATTTTAAAATTTTACCATTGACGAATAATTGAATCTTTTGATTTAAGATTCACAACGATTAAATCGATTTTTTGATTTTCCAAATTTAAATTGAATATGTCATGTTTTAATTGAATTATAAATGACGACAAAAATTTGAAATCAATTGAAAAAAAAATATCAGATTTTTCGGATCCTTTGTTTCTATTAAATTCTTTTGTAATTTGAAATAGTATAGAAATAAATTTATAAAATGAATTTCTAAATTGATTATAATTTTTGACGTAAATAGCCAATGAATAAAAAAAACGAGACTCCAAATCTAAAATAAATAATTTGTTCCTTTTTGGCTCATGGCAAAGATGGCTATATTGAATTTCTATGCATTCATTTGAATGTTCGATTACATTTTCGTAATGAATGATTTTCAAATCGTTTGAATTGTATAACACTTGTCTATAAACCATATCTTTTTTATGTTTTTATTTTTTTTAAAAGAAACACTGTTTTATAATAATTTTTTAATAAGTTTTAACTATGATACTTTTTTTTTTGATTAATAAATCTTTGTTAACATTTTAGCTTATTTTTAGTTCAGATATTCCATGACAACGATTGAATTAAAATTTAAATGTGAATGTTAGGATAATAAATTTCTGTCCAAATATCCTTAAAAATTTATACTTAATAAAAATGGAAAATTTAAAAGCACTTTACTTAGAATATTGTAAATTATATAATATCGAACCGCAAGAATGTATCGCAACAGAGCTAAAACGTCTAAGCTTATTTTCAGGCGAAACATCGCATTACTTGGACTTGTCCTCTCATCAACTAACAGAAAAAAGTTGTATGATTCTAGGCAAAATTCTTTCTAAAGACGAAACAATCGTTACCTTAAAATTAAATGATTGCTTATTAACAAATGATGGTATTTAAATTTTACTTTTTGTAAGTTTTTTATCTAAATTTTAATTTTTAGCTCTTGGATATATATGTAATGCTATGCTTAATAATTCATCAGTAAAGAATATTGAATTAAGAGTAACTGTTTTTACTTTATATTAATTACTTTAAGTTTTAACATAAATATTTTAAAGGGAAATAACATTCACGGCGAAGGCACTGCACATTTATCAAAACTTCTTAGGCAAAATAGCTCAATAACATCGTAAAATATTCATAATTCAAAATTTATTTTAAAAAAGTTTTTTTTCTAACTTTAAAGACTATCCTTAGAATGGAATTCATTAGGTTCTGATGAATCAAATGCTTTTTCAAAATTTTGTGAGAGTTTGGGTATGAATGGTTCTCTGAAATTTATGGACTTGCGAAATAATCAAATTAACTTTAAAAGTGTTCTTGAACTATGTTCTGCAATTGAAAAAAATAAAATACTTCAAGATTTAGGTAAATTTTGATAAAGAATAAAAAAAAATCTCATTTTTATTTTTTCATAGATTTAAGATGGAACAACATTGGACTCGTTGGTGCAAAAGGCTTGCTCTCAGCTCTAAGAAAAAATTTTAATCTTACAAAGTTGGAAATAAATGGAAATAATATTCCAGATGATTTGATTAGCTCCATTAGTATATTCACAAAAAATGAATAAAATAAAATAATTAACTTAAATTTTAGATCTTAAAATAGAAAATAATTTACAACAAAAAAAATCCAATCAAGAATATAATAACCGAAATATTAAATTGACAAATGAGCTAAACAATATTCAATATCAAAGAGATAAACAAATAAATGTACTATTGAACAAGATAGATATTCAAGAAGAGGCAGTTAATAAAACTAATAGAATAATGAGCGAAAAAATGAAAAAACTTCAGACTGCTCTTGAAGATAGAATGAACTCTATGAAAACTATGAGTTCAAAATTATCTATAACGGAAGCAAATTTAGCTTTAGCTGAACAAAAGTGTTCAGAATTGGAATATACATTACAAAAATTCCAAAATGACAAAGATAATGAAGTTAAAAAGCTAAATTCGATTTCAAAAAACGAAAGAGAAAACTTGTTAAGTGAACGAAATAAGCTAGAACGAGAATTAGAAGAAATGAATGCCAAATTTGAAAAACAAAATGAAAAAATCATTGAACTTGAGCGTAAAATTCAAGAATACCATACAATATCATTTGAAGCTAAGGAAAAATTGGCTCAGGGAAGCGCTGAGTATCAAATAAAAATGAACGTTTTAGATGAAGAAGCCAGACGATTAAAACAAAAGCATCGTGATGAATTAAAAGAACTTGAAGCTAACAAGTACAAAGAAATGGAGAGAATGAAATTAGAATTTAGTGATATAGAACGTAATCTAAAAGATCGTATAAATAAACTAGAAAATATAAAGCACACTCTAAAAGAAGTAAGTTTTTTGTTTGTTAAATTTACATTAGTTAGTTTTATTTTTTAATAGGAAATAGATAATTTAAAGTCAAATATTTCAAGTGAAAAACTTGTTCATGAACAAGAAATGCATGATTTTAGAGCAAAGGTTCAATTAGAAGAAAATTTAAGACGAAAAGAAATCGAAGACAAAATTCGCATACTCCAATCATCAAAAGATGATCTAGTTTTAGATCATAATAAAATTAGTTCACAATTAATAGAACTGCAACAAAAATTAACCTCTCAATCGATTGAAATAGAATCATTAAAAAAATACAATGAATCACTTAGAAATGTGAGATTCGAAAATTTTATTTTTTACTTTTGTTCTAAAATTTTTAATTTTTTCATAGCAAATTCATGAAAAAGACATGGAATTAATACAGAATAATGATAAGTTAAAAGCTGATTATGAGCGACGACTTAGATTAATCCAACATGAAATTGAAAAAAGTGATGAATTTAAACAAAAAATCAGTGACCAAGAACTTCATATTAAAAGTAGATTACAATCAAATCATTTGTATAATACTTGATATGCTATTTTTTTCTTTAAGGGATTGAAGCCGATAAGGATATTGCTAATCAAAATTATTTGTTTGAAAGTGAAAAACTGAAAGCAAAAATAAAGAATTTGGAAGATACTATAGATAAATTCAAGCAAGAAGACAGCGAGAGGAATAAAAAAGTTCAAGCTATTTTTAAAGAAATTATTAAGCCATCTCAAGTTTTAACTGACTTTTGAAATTTGTAATTTTAATTTTTATGATAGTATATATTACCGAATAAAAATATTTTTTTGAAAAATAAATTCATTTTTTTACACATTAATCTTAAAAAAAAAACATTGTTTTTAAATCACTTTTTGTTTATAGTGCCCAAATTTATAAATCATAGTAAGCCAATTCAATTTTAAAGTCTACTAAAAATTAATGAAAATTAAAAAAAATTATTAAATTAATTTTGATCAGATTTGATTAATTGATTTAAGTAAAGGTTAAAGTGTCTTTCTAAAATTAAAAGTAGCCTTTTTAAACCTTTTTTTAATTGTCTTGACAATTTAATTTAGCGCTAATTTTGTGTCTGAATAAAGTCTCTTTCACAAGCCTAATATTATTACCAAATATTGTTGCTTGTATTTCTTAAATTAAAGTTCTATTTCTGTCTTTCTTGGTATCCGTACTGAATATTATAAGCTTTACTCGAAATAATTTAATATATATTTTAATTCGAAATGCATCCTTGGCTATTAGAAAGCTAAAAAAAAATTTAATTTTAAAAGTATTGTAAATTTTTTTAGTTTTGAATTTCAGAAAAAAAAAAAAACTTAAATGTAACTATTTGTGGCTCTCAAGTTATTTTATTCTTTTATAAACTAAGTAAATAAATGATAAAGAAATTATTTACGCAAAATAAGTGCAATTTATTCTGCGCCTATATTCTGTGAATTCTATTTGTGTTTTAGTGTGAGTATACGAGTGAGTTGAAACTGAAATATAATAAACTTATTTATTATTTCAAAATTTTCTACTCACTCTATTTAGCTTCGATCACGAAACAAAACACACGCATAAATAGCATATTTTGCATTAAAATTTGACAAAATTAAGAATTCAATTTAATATAGGAATTGGCTCAGTCTATCTCTAATTAGAATTAAATAATGGCCAATCAACAGCCCAATTTAACTGGTGACTCAACCAAGCACAATAATTCAGGAAATTCTAATGGGAGTAAGTCAGCCAATAATACTAACCAGACCCAATCTCAAAATCCTTCTATTTTAATTGCTTCGATCCCTAGTTTAACAACGACTGCTAGCGCTATCGGAGCTTGTTCAAGTCCTCAGACATTGACAAATTCTGAAAATAATATAATAAAAGCCAATAATAATGGAACTGCTTTGATAGAAATGATAATGTGCAAGTTAGTCACGCCATTTCATATCATCAACGATCCTCGTTTACTCGAGTGTGGATCAAGTGCTTGTCTAGATTGCATTTTATCTATTAAAGACACAGAAAGAAATTTAAAATGTCCATATTGCAACGGAATTCACAAAATTCCTAACGATACGACTAAACTCATATCGAATAAGAATTTACAGACGTTTTTGAAATTGAATTTTGCTGATTTGAACCAAAATTTTAGTAAACAATTAGAGGATTCTATGTATGTACTAGAACGTAAGTAAAATAAAAAAAATAGCTTTATTTAATTTTTTTTATAAATTCAATATATAAATAGAAAAGATACAAAATCAAAATGTGGCCATGGAGAGTTTTGACAATTATTTAAATTCGGTTCAAAATGACATTCAAATGAAAATAGAAGCTATGAAAAACCAACTGGAAAAATATGCAGAACAATTTTGTGAGAGTCTAAAACAGATACGGAAAGAAGCTGAAAAGTAAAATTAATTTACAAATATAAATTTTTTTTTTTTAAACAAAGCGATTTTAATTGATTGATTTTTTCAAAAAGCCTCAATTAAGACAAGATTCGAGAATTTAATAAATTTCTTGTGTAAAAAACTGATATTTCCATTTCTTTTGTTCCAATTTGATGTCATATGTTCATTTTGTTAATTACATTCATTTTATTTCTTCAATTTAGTAAGAAAAACTTTTACAACAATTATGGAATTGGTCGATTAAATGAATATCTTTTAAATTAACTAACTTTTTTTAAAATGCAACTATCATAAATTGTCAAGTATTTACTGTTTAGCCTAATTAATCCAGATCATTGATTCATTAATCAAAAAAAGTATTGTTTAAAAGTCCCAATTTAATGTTCGGACTTTGACTTGAGCTAAGACTTGTGACTTTTAAACAACCCTGATCCAGCATTTTTTTAAAATAAACCATCAAATATCTAAATATTAAAAAAAAAAAAACATTAAAAAATATTTTGAAAAATTGAAATTTTCAAGGCATCTATGTGAACAATCAACACAATTTTCAAATCCTAGTTCAATAGCGAACTCAGGAAACATATTGATTTCCACGAATCCAAATTTGTTAAACTTAAACACACAACAATTGCAACCACAAACTCAAATTCAATTGGGAAAGGATAAAACTTTCCAAATTATAGGGTAAGTAAAAGTAAAAATCATTGATTCAAGTTTAATAAGTTTTTTAGGGTCAAAAATGAATCTTTGATTCCTGGAAATTTAAATGTTTTAACAGTTCTCAATAGTAATTCTTTGTCTCAGTCGACTTATCAACTATCAAATCCATTTTCATCCGTAACACCTAATAACTCTACTTCGAATTCAACACAAAACTCAATTCCATCTATTCAGTCAACAAGTACACAAAATATTCAACAGCATCAGTCAGCTCAATCAAATGCAAACAGTTTGAATCATCACAACGATCAAAATTCATCAAATGGCAATATTAACAAACAAAGATCGAACCAAAATGTAAGAAAATAGTTTTTTTTTTTTATAAAATATTAATTAATAAATAAATGATTATTTTATTAGCTGATTAACAATTCAAACAAGACAACACTTTTACAGCATAATGATGCTCTTAATACATCATTAGATGTTTTAACTAATACTTTTGTAAATTTTAAAATATATTAAATTAAGAAATTAAAATATGCTATTTATTTAAAAATGATAGAACTTTTCCAATTCGTCTTCTTGGAATGGGAATGAAGACGATCTTGAAGATTTTGAGACTGAA
This sequence comes from Brachionus koreanus, assembly GCA_016987375.1. Classification (NCBI taxonomy): domain Eukaryota; kingdom Metazoa; phylum Rotifera; class Eurotatoria; order Ploima; family Brachionidae; genus Brachionus; species Brachionus koreanus. The sequence continues at coordinate 1,579,130 of PJRA01000493.1, read as the reverse complement.
ATCAATTTAAAACCGGTTCCGACTAATTTAACAGCCAATTCGAGCCTGGGCAGTAATCAAAAACGACATTTAAACAGTATTTATAATAGTTTATGTTATTTTTTATTCATTTAATTTTTTAGAGGAGCAAGCGCAATTTAATAAGTTTGTTCGGGAAGAAGTTTCAAAAAAGTTTGGTGAAGATTTTTTACTTCAACATGAAGTAAATCAACTCGAAAGTTCTATTATGGAATTAATAAAAAGTATTTACTAAGCCAAATAAATATATTGCTCACATAAATGGAAGTTTTAAATTTTTTAATTTTTAGGCGAAGCGATAGCATCTTTCTTACCAAAAGACACAACTCCAGCCCGTGCATGGACTCTCGCTAAAGTTTCATTACGATCATTAAAAAGAGACCTTAGAAGAAAACAGGGATTAAGTTCAAAAAAAGAACCACATGAAGGAAAAATAGTATATTTTTTATTATTAATTTTCTTAGTTATCTATAAAAAATAATTTTAGAGAACTAAACTGAATTTTGCTTACAGTAATCAAATTTGACTTAAATATTTTCCGCATTCCATCATCAGAAATTTCTATGTAAAGAAAGCACAATTGGGAGAACTGTAAAGACTTTAAAATTTTGATAGTAAATCCTATACAGATCTAAAGACTGGAAAGAATAATGTAAAATTTTTGTTAAAATGGATATTAAATTTATTTTATTAAAACAAGAAATAAATTGTTAGCACTCTAGAGAATTTGGGTGAAAAAAATTTAAAAAAATTAGTTTATTATTTCCGTTCTGTTGTTTTTTTAATCATTATTGTCTGTATAAATTTAAAATCAACTTTTTTTTTTTTTTAATAAGCTAGATAAGAGTATTTTAAAAAATAATTATTAAATAAAATTTTGAAATAAATTTTTCTGTTTAATTTAGTTTTATTTTTTTGGTTATTACAATTAAACGACTTAAACCAAAAAATCAAAAATTATTATCAGGATGACAATTATGTGTTTAAGCTCATCTCATTAAGCGAATATGGTACAGAATTTTCTCGAAAAAACAAAATGTTGCCAAAATAGTGATTCCAGTAAATGTATCAAAAGCTTTGCCTTTAGAAATTTAAAATCTTACGTTTACAATAATGGCTATTACAAGGGCCAAAAAACAACTCTAAAATAAAATTTTCACTTGCCTAAGCAATAAAGATCTAGAGGTTGTATAAGACTATACCAAGACTGTCGACTCTTGACTTGATACCATATGTAACCATACAGTTCGATGATAGCTAAACTAATATTTTTTTTTCAAAATAGAGGGAATTAACACTATAAAGCGCGGCTGATTGATAATAATTTCAATTTTAGTTATTTAGAAAGATCAAATATTTTTTCTGAAAATAAATTAAAATCTTTTTAACACTAGAAGCACCAAGCATTTTTTCAGGTTTTTTTAATTCATAAATATTTTATAAAAAAACTTAAATAATTTAATAAAGTAATATCATTTTTTAAAGAAAATTTAAATATCTACATAATTCAAAAAAGATATATTTATTTGAAAAATCCATTCAAAAGATATGAGGATTTAAAAATTTTTCAAACGAGTCATTTTGACTCGTTTGGTGCTTCTAGTGTTAAGAAAAAAAAACAACATATTTTGTTTTTAAAATTTTATTTCTATCAAAAAAATATTCAATGAAGAGCTGGCTAGTTTTTTTTCTTCTTATTCATTTAATCATTTAATTCAATTAATACAAAAACTTATATAGAGTAATTCAAAGACATAGTAGTGTAAACATCGGTGTATTTCATCAATTGTGCCATTTATATTTATTCAATAAACTAAATAAATTAACTTATTTTAATCTCCATCCAATAGATCAAGTTAAAGCCACAAATTATTTAAATTTGTCTCAATTTAGCGAGAGCTGAGCATTTTAAATTTTCACAATTTTATGGAAATTTCAAATTTGAAAAACAATTTTAAACTTTTGATTAATAAAGTTTAGGAAAAAAGCATGTTTATAACTAATTTTAGAAAAAATTTCTATTTTATTTCATTTAAATAAATCTGTATTATTATTAAATATCAATTTAAGAAAATTACGACAATGATTTAAATCTAAAAATTTAAAAAGACAAAGAAAATATTAAATAGAATAATTAGTCAAAAATTATTAAATTTTGAATTTATTTTCTGAAAAAAAATAAAAAAATGGAAAAAGATTTTTAAAAGTCTATATTTAAATGTCTTAGAATATTAAATATATGTATTATTTCCGACAAGTATTAAACCAAAAAATTCAAATTAAATGTTCATAGTATAATTTTGACAATTAATATTTATGGTGTTAGTTTTTTTTTAATAGCTTCATTAATACACTTAAAAATTTGAATTTTCTGTCAACCTTCCTCTAAGATAACTCAATATTTCAACAGTTCCTTTTGCAAGAATTTGTGTTCTTGGTATTTTAAAAGGATTGCCTTCTAGCTGTAATGATCTTAAAATAATTTTAAAAAAAATTATATTTAATATCACATAAAAACTACGTAATTTGATTTGCTTTTCCAAGTATTGGAGGCACATTTGCAATATCATTATTCTGCAAATTTAATAATTTTAAAAATTTCATATCAATTATTTTGTTTCCATCGACAAATTTAATTCGATTATTATTGGCAAATAAATTTTCTAAAATAGGAAGTTGATAAACACATTCAGGTATCTCCTGAAATTTATTATCAGAAATGATTAATTCTCTTAATGATTTTAATTGAATCAACTCATTCGGCAATTCACATATTTTATTTCCACGCAAATCAAGATATGACAAATTGGTCAATTTTAAAACTGGCATCGGCACAGAAATAAACAAATTAAAACTGATATTTAATTCATTAAGTTGATGGTTTAGTTCTCCAAGCCTAAAACCAAAGAAAATATTCATGATTCACAAAATTTTACATACTCTTCAGGGACAGTTGTCAAAGAGTTTTTCATTAGATTTAAAACACATGCTGTAGACTGCTTACAAAAGTCAATCATGTTTTGTGTGATCAATGAAATTTTTTTGTTGCTATTTTATAATTTTAATAAAAAATCAAATGAAATTTTTCTAATTTTAAAATTTACCTTAAGTCAAAAACTCTTCCTGATTTTAAAACATCTTCTGATTTTAGTAACATATCATCGGAATTATGGGACTCATGATTTTCTTGAGGTTTTAATTGATTTTTTAAATGTTTCAAAATTGCAATTGTTCCTCTCTAATAAAAATACAAAATTAAAATACCATCTTTTAAATAATTTTCCAAGTTTACATTAATTATATCTCGTCTAATTGTTCGTAGTGGATTTCCATCAATTAGTAATTGTTTAAGACATTCCAGTTCAGCTAGTTCATTTGGGAGTCTAATGATTCATTTAGTTAACTAATATTTAATTATAAATTAATTTTTACCCTGATAAATTGTTGTTGGATAGGTCAATTCTTTCAAGGTTTTTCAAATGCTTAATCGTTTGAGATAAACTTTCAAGTTTATTATCCCTTATGTAAAAATTGACCAAAGAAACTAGACTTTTAAATGATTTTTCGTCTATTTCTTTAATTTGATTGAAAGATAAATCTAAATCCTTGGAAAGATAATACTTTTATAGTCAGATTTTAAATTTACCTTTAGCTTAGAACACCTATAAAATGTTGGAAATACTTGGATCTTATTTTTTTTTGCATAAAATTGTTCCAAGTTTATTAATTCATTAAGTTCTTCAGGTAGTTTTACTATTTGGTTTTCTGACAAGTCGACTGATGTCAAGTCTTTTAACGA
>PJRA01000493.1:1533630-1569001 GCA_016987375.1 Brachionus koreanus | reverse complement strand
GGTGACCGTCGATTACGGTCATTTGACCGCCAAAACTTTGTGTTCTAAAATTTAAAAAATTTTCAAATATAGGAATTGCTACAGGAAAAATTGGTATATGCTAAGCTTTCGACTGGATTTCGAAAGAAAGGGAAAAACGATTTAAAGATCAGATTATAAATTGCTTGAAAATACAAATTTTAAAATTAAAAAAAAATAATTTTTCACAATTTCTATCATTTACATTTTGGTTAATGTATCTGGTAAAATTTGAATTAAATTAACTATTTTTTATTTAAATTTTAAAGTTTTATTAATAATTCTAATGTAAATTAAAAAAAAAAAATTCAACAAAATAAAACAACAATTATCGAACAATAATAGCTTTATTACAAATTAAGTACAATCACTATCGGTTATTTTGTTTGTTGTATTGCTTGTATCCTTGCTGATTATACATATTATTCTGTCGATCTCTACTTTCTTCGTCTTCGTTTGACCTATTTTGATGATTTTGATGAAAATTGTGGTGATTTTGACGGTAATAAGCATTTCTTTGTTGATTATATCCTTGATTGTAATTCGATTGCTGATAATTACGCTGTTGATAGTATTGATCATTTCTATTTGAATTAAAATTCCTTCTATTATCAAAATTGCCTTGTTGATTTTGGCTTTGAAACTGTCCATGATAGCGATAATTATTACTATTATTATTATAGTTATAATTAGAAGTTTGCTTGGAAAATTGTTGATTGGAAGCTTGTCTTTCCGAATAAGATGAGCTCTTATAACTACCATAAAAACTTTCATTTCCACCATGAGCAGAAGACATTAACGACGGAATTTGAGAGTTATTCAATGAATTGTGAATTATTCTATTGGCAACTGTTCCAGTTCTAGTTTGTCTATAATAATCTCGAGATTGATTATTAAAACCGTATTTTGGCCTAAAGCCTTGGTGTTGAAAATCTTCTGGTTTAAGTGTAGCTTCTGGTATGACAGCACCAGTTAGCATTGAAGTTTTAAATATATACTCTGAATCATATACTGGATCGTGATAGTGAACACTCATAACATGATTATTTGGTATATCTGCACAAACAAATCTAATAGGTGATCTGTAGGTTTCCCCTTCTAGACATACATATTCGTCTAACCAAATCTTGCCTGCAATACCACCACTTAAATTCGTATCCATGTCGATTGAATGCTTGAAATTTTTGTATTTTTTGCTTGAATCCTTAGATTCTTGATAAATATTTTTAAAAAAGTTGTATAATTTGTGATTTTTTCCAACAAAAAATCGGTCATTATCTCGGGTATTTCGTTTTTTCTCCTCATGAGATAATTTATCTTGGAACATTTCGAGAGTTTTTTTAAGTCGTATTTCGTCAACAAAAGGAAGCAAAGCAACACCCTGCCAGCTGGCTTTTTTTCCATTTAAATCAATTTGAAAATCTTCTGGATAAAAATCTATAATAGCCGAATTTTCGTCAGTCATCAGACTTTGCCATGGTTCGGGAATATGCTTCTTACTTGCAGCAGGAAAAACAGCCATTAATTGTTCAAAAGGCTTGAACGGTTCGGTTTTTTCGCTAAAGTCTGCTTCTGTTAGTTCCATTTCAATAAAATCTGAGGCAAATGGAGCATAGTGATAAGGAAAATACCAATCCCAAGATGGAACACCTTGATAATAATATTTTAAAACCCATTGTAGACCAATTGCGTAATGATGAGCCACTTTTTGTCTAAAGTCTATGTCGTGTTCTTCTACATTAAATTTTACTTTATAGTATCGATACTTCCAGCCATCTTCCCATAATCTAACAGGATCATTGGCATCTGGATCGACTTCTTCTTCTTCATTATTTTCAGCTTTTGATTCAATCAAAACTTTTTTTGCACATTCAGTCTCTTCATCGTCTTTCTCTTGATCACCTGTTTTCCTTTTGATGCCTCGTTTTTCATCTTGATTAGAAGATTCAGGTGCCTTTTGGCCTAAAGGAATAGGTGAATATGGCCCAGTTTTCATCCATTCAGGCATCTGAAGAGGAAGATCATATCCAACTCTTGATCTTTCTTTCTGTTCTTTCATTTGTTTCTTGCGTTCTTTCTGTCTTTGGCGATAATTAAGCTCGTTTTGTTGTCGTCTTTTAAATATATCGTCTTCTACTTCGCCAATACCAGATAAAATTAACTGGGCTCGATGCAAATTTACATCACCCGAATCGGTCAAATAGCCATCCGATTTACTTATAATTTCTTTATATAAATTCACTAGTCGGTCAATAGCTCCTTCTCTTATTTCTAATGAGGGCAAATGAGGCAAGAAATCATTTCCCACAAAAAAACACATAAATACCCAATCATCAATTGCTCGTTCAATATCAAACTCAAAAGGCAAATCTTTGAAATTCAATTCTTTTGCTAAATATTCTCTGAGAACACTTATTCTTAGAAAAATATATTTTTGTTCACTAGGTGCAAATGTATTCGATTCATCATGATCTGCATATTTTTCACGAGCCATTCCAGTACATTCTTTAGTCTCATGACCAAACTGAGAACATATTTCACATGGTCTTGGTCGATCTGGACGAAATTCTTCTCTAATTATTGTAAAATTAGGCTCATGTGTTGCTAAGCCTAACATGATTAAATCTGCATCAGCTCCACAAAGAACATGATGAGTGTTTGGATCATGTTCAGGATTGGCTCGTTGACGACGAATAAAATCCATTATTTTGTGTTCTCCTTCGCCGGGCACATTTGCATCTGATAAAATTACAGAAATATTCTTCCATCCCGGATCATTGTTTAATCTATCATGAATATAGTATCTGAGACATTCAGCAAGTCGATGCATAAATGGTGTGCCAGGAGTAATGCAATTAGAATCAAATTTTTCTGATTGAGGAACATCTGGTGGTACAGTGCCACCGTTTGAAATTATCTGTTCTTTTAAACGCTTTATTTCTGACGACTTTTCATAGCTCTCTTTTGCAGCTCTAAAGCGACGAGATCGCTGTTGATTCATTTTAGCTCTTGGCGCCACACCATCTATTGCCATGTATAACAATTTTCTGGGTCGAACAATTGAAAAAATTCTATCAATAAATTCAAAAATAATCACCATCATTTCATCTTCAGTTTTCGGTGCCGGACGATCTTCAGGATGAGTACAAGGATGAATAATACCATTCATGTCTAGATACAGATTGTCAAATTCAACATCGTTTGGATTAGGCTGGCTTGTATCTGGTGGAATTTTTTTATTTGTCGTCGGATCTGTTTTGGCCTTCTCTTCTACACATTGAACAACGATTGATGGATACTTTTTAGTTAGCCAACGAAAAAATGCAGGAACCCCCATATTTTAATTGATTAGTGGAATTGTATTTTACTAAAGAAATAATTTAATTTTCAATAAATTTTTTAGTTTTATTTTTATAATGATGAAGTTTGCAATATGTAAAATTTATTTTTTAAACTCATGTTAAATATGAATAAAAAAAACTAAATGTTAAGAAATTTGAGTTTAAATTTTTCTAGTGGATTAATTATAGTTTCAAGAAGCTAAATTAAATTAACAATTATTCAAACAAAAATTTTGATTTTCATAATTAGTCAAATTTATCTGCTTTTTTGAGCTAAAAAAAAAGTTTGTTCGTTATTTCAAAAATTTTCTCTATAATTTTTTATGGTTCAATTATATACTTCTAGCTTTATTCTTTTTTGTTTTGAAAATGAAATACAATAAAGCTGTTATATGCAGTAAATGAAAAAAGTATTCATGAAACAAATTTTGAATAAACCTTAACACTTTTGACTAAGAGACAAAATAATTTGATCTATTTAAAACAGTGAAAAATGATACTTAATTTTGTGTGTTTTCAGCAATTGCGAGTTTTCTTAAATAGATATACAATCTTTAAAAACATTATAGAAACGATTTGTTTTTATGCACGGAAAAAAACTTAAATTTCTTAAATTGCGAATTACGAACATTTTTTTAACAGCATAAAATTTTGATTATCAAAGTCAAATGCCGATTAATGTTAAAATTTTACAATCGAAATTCTCTAAAATTGCAAAATAAATTCTAAAAAAATGAATAAATCAGTATTTCAAGGGTAAATATGCTTTAAATTTTGTAAACTTTGCAAAACAAATTTAATAAAAAAATTTTATTTGAATTCTAAATACTTTTAAATATATTTTCAGTTCCTCAAAGGAGACAAACATAAAACATGGACTTGCAGATATCAATTACAGCCAATATATTGATTCTTTAAAATCTCAAGACCATCGAGTTCAATTGAAAGCTGCCAAAGAATTTTATGCCTTTTTGCTAAATGAACTAAAACAAGTAAAACGAGATGGTGAGACAAGTTTTGTTGACAATTTGATTCCATCAATTAGAGAATTGGCTAATGAAAACAACCAAAATTTGAGTGACAAACAAGCATGCATCTATATAATAACATCGATTATCAATTTGGATAATATAAATGTGAAAGTAAGAAAAAAGCATCAAACTAGTTTATTTCGTTGGTTGCGAAATTTATTGTCATGTTCTGATCAAACAGTCATACACATGGCCTCAAGAGCTATGGGAAGATATGTTCAAGCGGGTGTAGAATGTGACGTTGAATTCAAATCAGGATTAGAATTTCTAAGAAACGAAAATGAGTCAAAAAGATACCAAGGCATACTTTTGGTTCGTGAACTATCATTAGCCTATCATCCTAGACTTTTTTTGAATTCAACTTCATTTTTCGAAAATATCATCATACCAATATGCGACCATAATCCACAAATACGATACGAGTCAATTGAGCTATTTCGATTGGGCTTAATTATTTGCTTAAATAGAGAATCGTCTGTCCATTGCACGGGACAGACGACTAACACCTCGGCAAATCAGACCACTAGATCAAACAGAATGAGAAGATCTTCAACAAGCTCAAGTTTAAGTTCGTCTGTCTCTGTATCTGAAAACTTTAGTCAAAACAGAAATTTAAGCCTTGAAGATAACAGTTTGTCTAAATTTACTAGTTGTATTGAAGAAAGCATACGCGAACTAGAATGTCTAGTAAGAGAGCCTAGCAGTCGTCATTTGAGAAATGCTTCTTTCGAACAATTTCCATCAACAAGAGAGGATAAAATACACGGTTATTTACTTATTATTTTGGAGGTGTTTAAATTTTCAAATTTTGAATTTGAAAAAATAATCGAAAAATATTTATCCACATACAATTTGTATTATCAAAAACTTCAAAACGTGTCTAATTTCAATATTTCGAACACATTTAGTCTGTCCAATTTAATCGAAAATACAGCCAAAACATGCGAAGAAATGCATGTTTTAAATTTACAAAAATTGTTGCCTCACAGTTGTTTTGATCCATTGCATACAAACGATCCGTTTTTATTTCTATTTAGAAGTGAAAAAATAAACGTCTCTGCCGAATTTAAACCATGCAAAGATTTAATAACCAACAATTACAATAGAATTAATGAAATTTTAATAAACTTAATGAAATATATCTTGAACATATCTAATTTGAACACAAACGGTTTGATAAATAGTCTAAGTCAGCCAGTTCAAGTAACATACCGATGCATAATTGAAACCATTTTATCCATTATTCCTCGGTTTGCACGCTTTGATCCATTTAAATTTAATTCAAACATTCTCAATCATGTTCTTTCTTTTATTAGTGATCTAAATTCAATTACTAGCTTTTTTACTTCGTCGTCGTCCACATCTGGTCTAGTGTCTTCGCCTCAAATTTCTTCTAATTCACTATCGACAGGCATTTTGAGTCCGATTGTAAATGCTGCTAGAGGCAGTCAAACCAGACAAGCTAGTTCTCCAATCAGCTTAATTAATTATCCAAATAATACACTTGTTACTTCGAAAGGAGGCTTTTGTCTGAGTACACTCAAAAGTGAAATAATATTTTGTGTTGGCATTATGTCTCTTTCTTTGACTAATTCAAGTCAAGAGTTTTTAAATTTTGCCCAACAATTTATTCATTCATTTCGAAACAGTTGCCTTTTGAATGCCAGAGAAATACAAAAAAAAAAACTATTGATTGAAAAAGAAGCGCAAATAAATGAGTTAAATTCTGTAATGGCATGTATTGCCATGTATGCCTACAATTGTATGCTTTACATGCAAACATTGGAAAATGAATATTTGAAACAAGATTTTTGGTCAAAAATAATTGATATTATCATGAATTTACTTGAGCCATTGATGCTCTGCTCTGGTGGAATAACATACACAATGAGATATTTTTTGAACGAAATAGCAGCTCATATACCAGAATTGAAAGCATCAATTCATGAAAATTTACTCAAAATCTTATCCCAAATATTAACTGGTCGGCAACTATCCCACATTTTGAAAACTATACCCATATCAGCTACTCATCTAAGTCAGTCAAATAACCTTTATACCCTAGTTACTCCACTACAGACTCAAATAAACGGCTCTGTCATTCCAAACAGAAATTTAAATCGCGACCAAAATATACAAGATTCCCTGCTGATTCAAAACGATGTCGAAACAATAGTTCAAGCCCTTCAAACATTAAGAGCGTTCGAATTTTCTTCCATTTACATTATTGTTTTTTTACGATACTGTGTTGATTTTTATTTACAGCATGAGTCACGTTTGGTTAAGATCGAGTCTGTTTTAACAACAACAACCCTATTAAGTCGACTTATAGACACACTTAATTCACAAGACAGTCGATCGTTAATATCCATAATATCTTGTGCGTTAAGAAAACTCTTAATAAGCTCAATTACAGACTATGAGCCTGATGTTCGATATCATGTTCTAAATTCATTAGACAATGACTCTAAATTTAATATGTTTGTTTCATTGCCAGAAAACTTAAACATATTATTTATGTGCATTCGAGACGAAAGAGCTGAGCTCAGAGAACTAAGCGCTTCGATGATCAGTCGGCTAAGTGCGTCCAATTCAGCCTATATTTTGCCGTTTATTAGGAAAATTTTAACACAACTAATTACTGAAGTTGACATTTATTCAGATATTGGTCAAAAAGAAAAGTCAGTTCGCTTGATAGGCCATTTATTATCCCATGCACCAAGACTAGTGAATCTTTATGCAAAAAAACTGCTAGATGTCTTGAATGCGAAGCTAAGTGAATTTAGGCACGACGTTCCATTTGCATCAAGTATTGTAACAGTGGTCGGTCAATTAGCATCACAGAGCGGAGTTGAAACCATTCAACATTTTGACACTGTCATTCCCTTCTTAATCGAATCAATGCAGGATTTTTATTATATTCAATTAAAGCACACGTCTTTGTGGGCTCTTGGACAAATAATAGCTAATACTGGATACGTAATAGAGCCCTATAAAAAATACCGCAATTTACTAGAAATTCTTTTGGGATTTTTACAAGCCGAAACATCAACTCAAATTAGACATGAAACGATAAGAATTTTAGGATTGTTAGGCGCAATAGATCCTTTTGAGTATAAGAAAACTTTAACTAAAAGTAAACAAGAAGATTTGGCCTTAGCTGCAAGTACAGCTGCTAAAGAACAGCATCAAATGCTTCTAACTACAAAAAATAGCAATCAGGATATTGTACGTAAAATTTTATAGTCAAATTTTTTTTATTTTTTTTTTTCAATTATACATGCTTGATAAATTAAGTAATAATCAAGATTAAATTAAATTTTTAGTTGAGAAAAAAAAAATCATCAAATTTAGCCAAATTTTAAAAATAGTACTACAGCATTTGATCGCAACATACTGACTATCTAGCTATGTTTATTCATAAAATATTTAATGAATATTTATATAAAAAAAGCTTTAGATAAATAGTCTAATTAAAATTACTTTTCTTTTTGATTATTGATTAATTAAATATGTCAAAAACAATCTCAAAAACTTAAGTAATAATTGTATCAATAAAAGTTGAATGTGCTTTCATTTGTTCTTTTAAATTTTTCTTTTAAATAGTTAGCAAAATTAGTTTATTTTTATTTCGTTTGCAGGATGTTAATGCATTGGTATATTTACCTCCAGGACAAACTGCTGCTGCACAAGCTGCAGCAATCGCAGCAAATTTAAATATAGCCGAACAGACTTTTCTGGATCCGATTGAAATGCTCATTTCAATGAATGCCAATGGTTCTTTGGAAGAGTATTATCCAGCTTTGGCCATACATTTGATGATGAAAACAATAAAAAATTCTGTGAGCATTGGAGTTAGAAAAGATGCCATTCAAGCGTTAGTTTTTGCAATGAGAACATTAGATAGTCGGTGTGTTAATTATGTGGAACTAGTAATTCCTCCTTTTTTAGACCTAATAAAAACAATGAACGATAATTTAGTTGTTGATTTGATAGTTCAACTCGGACTGCTAGTGAGTTACATTCGCAAGCATATTGAACCTTATCTAGGAAGAATATTTAATACCATTGAATATTACTGGAATCAAGAGGGAGAAAAACATCTTAAAATGGTTGTGGCACTTATCGATCTTGTTCAATCAATAGCTAATGTTATGGATATCGAATTTAAACGATACTTGCCTCAAATTTTGCCATTAATTCTTAAACAACTTCAAAAAGAAATTTTCGACCGATCATTCACCAACACTGTAAAACTTTTAGAATTGCTGCGATCACTTACTTGTTGTCTTGATGATTATGTTCATTTGATTTTAAGTCAATTGACTCAATTTGCTGATTTGCTAAAAAATAAGGATTTTAGTCAAAAAACAATCAAAACAGATTTAATATTTACAATTTATACATTCGCTAAACAAATTAACTTGTGCGACAACTCTGCCATTTTATTTCAAAGTTTTAGGAAAATTCTTGAAGATTCAAGTAATGACTTGCCAATGCCAAACAATACAATTCTATCAAATAATCCATTATTGACGCAAAATATATCAACATTGTCGCCACCTTCGCTAAATCAAACTAGTGGACAAGTTGATAGCTATCTTAGTACTCCGCCAATACTTTCGATAACTTTTCTACTTTTTACCAATTCAAGCAATGGAACAAGTAATTTAACTAATGAACGAATCACACGTAACACAGATATAGGAGTTCTTACTCTTGAAACTTTGTATATACTAGCAAGACAAATGAATGGAAATTTTTTGGTATTTGCTCACATGTTCGATAGAATTTTGATCAAAAACAAAAATTATTCTAAATTGTATGAGCAATTGATGATAAATTGTCGAGAAGCAAGTTTTCATCAATTTTGGGCAAATTTCAATCAGTCATCAAGTAAAAATTTAAATTTTTATTTACTTTTCAATGTTCTGGTGGTGTTTCTGATATCTTCATTCAGATCTTTTGAAAAAAATGTTTTAGTATTTAAACTTTAATCTAGTGATGACTTGTTTAGCTGCATTAAAAATTCATAACTAACACAAATTAAAATTGATCTTCAATTCAAATACCCTTGTCCTAAAAATCAAAAATTTTTTTATTAAAAAAAATTAAAATTAATTTTACAGTTTTAAATTTTATGTGGATTTAAAACTAATATAATTAAAAAAAAAAAACAATAAATTACAATTTTTTAGGATAAAAATGTTTGAATTGATCATAAAACTTGAGCTTGATTAAATAAAAATCATCACATTTTATTCTGTTGGTTTACTACAAGAAGTATTTCAAAAATCAGCATTGTATAAATTCATATTTGAAAAAATGAACTATTTTTATTTTAATAATTTAATTAAAATGATTTATTTAAATCCTCTTTTCTAGCTAATCAATCTGTTAATGCTATTAACCAAACATCCCAATCATCAGCAGTCTCTAGTGTTGATAACTCATCAACGACTTCTCGACAAAATCAACAAGTAAGCTTCGGAAATTTAAAAGTGTGCATTGATGGAGCAAATCAACTAACTACAAAAGAAGGCTGGCGTGAAAGTTTCCGAAAATTTATGGGATCAATAGTTCAAGAAACTCCTGTTTCGACTCTAAGGGCATGTTCATTAATCCCCTATGAAACAGTTCCTCCTGATTTATTCAATGCTTGCTTTATCAGTATATGGGTGAAATTAACCGAAAAAGAACAAAATGATATAATTAAATATCTGGAATTGGCACTTAAAAACTCGTTTGTACCTGAAACAATTAAAATAATTTTAAATTTAGCAGAATTTATTGAACGTTGTGATGTAGGCTATTTTTTGCCTTTAGACTATCGCCTTTTATCTGAAAAAGCATTTCAAGTTAAAGCTTATGCCAAGGCTTTGCATTATGTTGAAGAACAATTTCATTTTGTAATGGCTTCTCCAACTAATTTTGGAAACATTAATGGTTTATTTAATGGAGTAGGTGGAGTGAGTGGAGCCGGAGGTATGGCCAGTCTTGCGTCAAAAAATATGCAAAATTTGATTTCGACTTCTTCGTCTCAACAAAATCAGCAGACTTTAATTTATCTTTTAGAACAATTAGTAAGCTTAAATCATGAATTGCAACGCACTGAAGCTGCAACCGGTGTTTTGGATTTTGCAAGCAAATATTTGCAGAACTTAAATACCCAGAGTAATGTTAAAGAACGATGGTATGAAAAGCTGCATCAATGGCAAAAAGCATTAGGAATATATGAACAGGAGTTAAAAAATCAACATTATAAACCATCTATTGGATTTCAAGTAATTGAACCAAATAAGTTGAATGATGCTTCACTAGAATTATTAATGGGTAGAATGAGATGCTTAAATGGCTTGGGTGAATGGCATGCACTTAATCAATCGTGCAATAATTTGTTAAGCACTCTAAATCAAATTGATTCAAATCAAATTTTTAATTCTTCAATGTCTCAAAAAGATTCCATATCAGCTATTAGTAGAACCATTAATTTGACTAGTCAATCTCGAATGGCAGACTTATCATTTAATTCGCTTCAAATAAATACAAATGAATTAAATTCATTGAAAGAAAAAATTTCTGAAATGGGTGCTGAAGCATGTTGGGGTCTAGGTGATTGGGAACAAATGAAAGTTTACACAACTAACTTGCCAGAATCCACTTATGAAGGATCGTTATATAGAAGCGTGATTGCACTTACAAACAACCAAATTGACTTTGAATACAAAAAAACAGAGACTAATGCTCTAATAAAAAAAACAAGAGAACTTCTTGACATTGATTTGACTTCAATGGCTACTCAGTCATATGAACGGTCTTATCCTGGAATAATTGAAGCTCAAGTTCTTTCAGAACTTGAAGAAATTATTCAGTATCAATCTATGCCAAATAAACGAGACTGGCTTGTTGAAACATGGTGGAAACGTTTGCAAGGTTGTGAGAGATCTTTAGAATATTGGCACAGACTACTATTGGTTAGGTCAATTGTTTTACCCAAGGAAAAATGTATCAAACCATGGCTAAAATTTTCATCATTATGCCAAAAAAATGGACATCTAAAATTATCTGAACAAATTTTAGATTCAATACTTAAAAATGATGAATTTTCGAATCAACAGAGCAAAAATTTTTCAAATAGTCAACGTGATTTAGATTTTAGTAAATATGCTTATTTAAAATTTCTTTACGCCAATAATCAAAAAAAAGATGCTTATACCAAATTGGAAAAATTTGTTACTGAAAATCTTCAAGAACAATTAAACATGTTTCAGCTATATCAACAACAGCATCAACAAATTCAAATGGCATCAAATGTGAATCAAAATCTACCAGCTTTTTTCCAATTTTTTAATTCAAGAGACATAAGCAAGAAAAAAAGTGAATTGCATATTCAATTGGCCAAGTGTTATCTAAAACTAGGTAATTGGAAATATGAACTAGATGGTTTCACTGAACAAACAATTCCAGATATTATTTCTTACTATAAAGTGGCGAAAGAATATAATCAAAACTCATACAAAGCTTGGCAAGCATGGGCTTATGCTAACTATGAGGCACTTCAGTTTTATAAATCAAACGGTTCAAGTAAGTTTTTTTTTTTTTTTTTTTTTTGAGCCATCTTTATTTTATTAAATGAATTTGATTTAAATTTTCGGTTTTAGTTAATGAGGAGCAAAAAAATGCATTTGTTAAACGGGCAATTAAAGGATTTTTCAAGTGTATTAGTTTATGTTCGAATATTGATAATTACGAAACCAATTCTTTACAAGATACACTTCGTTTATTGACTTTATGGTTCGATTATTGTAAATCACAAGACATTTATGAAGTATTGGAGGAAGGTATTAAGGATACACCGAAAGAAATATGGCTTCAAGTTATACCTCAACTAATTGCCAGAATCGACACTACTAAACAGTATGTTGCCAAGTTGATCCATAAATTGCTGATTGATTTTGGAAGAGTTCATCCTCAAGCATTAGTTTATAGACTTATTTTAGCTTCAAAATGTAACACTAAATTAAATAGCTACAATAACAGCTATACGGACACAAATAATTCGACAAAAAATGTAGCATCAAATATTTTACAGTCGCTAAAAGAGCACAATAATAGATTGGTTGAACAGGCTAAGCTTGTAAGCGAAGAGTTAATACGAATGGCCATTTTATGGCATGAAATGTGGTATGAAAGCTTAGAAGAGGCTTCAAAACTGCATTATAATGAAAAAAATACTCAAGGAATGTTGGATATATTGGGCGCATTGCACACAATGATGGAAAAAGGTGCAACTACTAGTAAAGAAACTGCTTTTCTGCAAACTTATGGCCGAGATCTAATTGAAGCGAAAAATCATTGTGATCGGTACAAAATTTCACGAAAATCAAGTGACATTGATCAGGCTTGGGATAGATATTATGCTGTTTTTAAACGAATAACTAAGCAAATGAATCAAATGACAAGTTTAGAATTAAGCTATGTTTCGCCAAAGTTAATGACCAGCAGAGATTTAGAGTTAGCTGTGCCAGGAACATATGAGCCAAATAAGCCAATAATTCGAATTAAAGCATTTAATGCAAATATTCAGGTAATTACGTCCAAGCAAAGACCAAGAAAAATTAGCATGTTTGGATCAAATGGCTGTGAATACGTATTTTTATTAAAAGGACATGAGGATTTGCGTCAAGATGAAAGAGTAATGCAAATATTTGGCCTAGTGAATAATTTACTTCTTAAAAATAATGAAACCGCCCGACGCGATCTAGCTATTCAACGGTATAGTGTCATACCTTTGTCACAAAATAGTGGCCTTTTAGAATGGTTGCTGAATTGCGATACATTACACTCTCTAATTAGAGAATATCGTGAAAAAAAGAAAATTTCATTAAATCTTGAACACAAAATAATAATGAAATATGCTCCTGATTATGAACATCTGACACCAATTCAAAAAGTTCAAATTTTCGAAATGGCCATTGAAATGACTTGGGGCAATGATTTGGCTGAGATATTATGGCATAAAAGCTTAACAGCTGAAAAGTGGCTCGAAAGGCGAACCAATTTTACAAGGTCACTTTCAGTAATGAGCATGGTTGGCTATGTTCTAGGACTAGGAGATCGACATCCTTCCAATTTAATGCTTGACCGAACAAATGGCAAAATAATACATATTGATTTTGGCGATTGCTTTGAAACAGCAATGACTAGAGAAAAGTTTCCAGAAAAGATTCCATTTAGATTGACTCGTATGCTAAAAAATGCCATGGAAGTTACTGGCATAGAAGGTACTTTTAGAAGAACTTGTGAAAGTGTAATGAAAGTATTGAGAAATAACCGCGATAGTTTGATGGCGGTTTTAGAAGCTTTTGTTTATGATCCTCTTGTTTATTGGCGTCTAGTTGAAGCAACTAATAATCAAATTGGACAAATTACACCAACGTCTAATTTAAAGTTTTATTTAATACAAATTATTAATTTAAATACTAATTTTCGTTTTTTTTTTTTTTCTTTTTTTAGTGAATTAGGAATGATGAAACCTATTAATAAAACAGAAGTTGAAGAAACTAATAGAAAAGCAATAATGGTTTTGAATAGAGTAAAAGACAAATTGACAGGAAAAGATTTCGGTGATATCGATTCAACCGATGAAGTTAATCAAGTTGATTTGTTAATAAAGCAAGCGACATCATCAGAAAATTTATGCCAGTGTTTTATCGGCTGGTGTGCTTGGTGGTGAAATATTATTTCTTTTTTTTTTTTTTATTTTTTATTTATCAAGTTGTTTTAATAATGATATAAAAATATTGAATTATTTTTTTTATAGTTTTTTATTGAGAAAATTATTTTCCAAAATCTTTTTAAAATGGAGAAAAAAGTAGATCAAAAAAATTTTGTTTTTTTTTCATTTTTTATCATTAGTTGTATTTTCATATTTGTCGGACACCTGAGAAAAATTTTGTTTTTATGTTCAGTTAGTTAAGCATTAGTAATCCATCAAGTAATAAATGCATTTATTGAGGTGGATAAAGTTCTTTTAGTATCATACAATTAAAACTTGTTTAAATTTTGTTTAAAAATACGCATTTGAAAGCTAGTTCACATATATGTATATTTTTTATGATTTTGAGAATAATATTTCATTTGTAGTTAAGATATGGCACTATTGATATTTAGGATTGGTTTTAAATGAAAATTAGTATAACCAAGACAAATTTCTAATAATAGAAAAGAAATTTATCTTAAAATTTTAAAAAAATTCCTCCAAAAAGTCATATATTCGATGATATGGATCATACAGATAGGAATTTATATTTTTTAGAAGCTTTTACACAAACACTTAAAGAAAAGATTATTCAACTTATAGATAACATTTTTGAAGAGTTTTTATTAAATTTGGAAAAATCTTACGAAAAGAAAACAAACAATGAACCAGATAGTCGCAAGAATAATGCTCTTAATATAAAATCACCAAAACCGAAATGTTTCGAAACTGAAAATGAAGAAAAAATTACCAAGGAAAAAATTGATGAAATCATTCATAAATCGTTTAGGCGAAAAGATGCTCCTATTAATGCAAATAAATCCGATTGTTATCCCCATCTTCAAAAATCATTTGGTCTTAAATATGATTTATTCACTAATGAAAAAAAAGAAAATTTCAAATGTATAAAAAATCGCTTTCATAAAGTTAAAAATGACAAAAAATTTCTCAACTATTCCCAAAAATCTGATGTACTTAATATATTTTGTGATTGGCAAAGATTACTTAACTTTTCAGATAAAATTTTGGATCAAACTTTTACTAATCATGAAATTATTCCAGAAAAATGTCTAAAAGTAGAGAAGATATCATTTATTTTTAAAAATAATCAAGTTATAAAGACAAAAACTCAACAAGTAAATTCAGAGCTTATTACCGAAAATGAAAATGATTTGATTCAAGAAATAAATGATAATGATTTTCTTGATTTATCAAATAATAATGTGAGTACACAAAAATATGCATCAAATCTTTTAGACCAGTCAAGCAATTTTATAGAAAATTTTGAAAACTTACAGTGCAACAGCGATAAGACAACCTCATTAATAATGGATACACAAGAAACTTTTTTGACTGATGAAGATACTTATACTAGCTTTCTTGGAACACTTGAGCTTTCAAAAAAAAAAAATTTTTTTTTAGAAAATGAATTAGCTGAAATTTACAAGAATATCATAATGCAAGCAGACTTGATCTATAAAAAAATAGAAAAGGAAAAAGACCAAAATACAATGAATATTGCTTATTTAATAAGAGATAGACTTAATGATCTAATAAATTGTATAATAATTAAAAAAAAAAGAAAAG
This sequence comes from Brachionus koreanus, assembly GCA_016987375.1. Classification (NCBI taxonomy): domain Eukaryota; kingdom Metazoa; phylum Rotifera; class Eurotatoria; order Ploima; family Brachionidae; genus Brachionus; species Brachionus koreanus. The sequence continues at coordinate 1,553,264 of PJRA01000493.1, read as the reverse complement.
CTGATGAGACAGAAACTGAGTTGAGACAAATTTTAGATTTTTATAAAATTTATACCGTTTATTCTGAAAATTCGGATGAGTTTGAAAACCAAAATTTTTTTAATGAAATATCGAATGATTCAAATTCAGATCGAATGGAAGAAATGCATAATAAATCGACTAAGTTAGAACCAAAAAGTTCAATATTATCAAAGCCACCTCCATTTCCAAGAAGCCACACATCTCTTGATAAAAAATTTTCAAACCAAAAAATTATTCAGAATTCAAAATTTGAACAAGTTTTAGAGGAAAAAAATACGGAAACATCTTATATCAATAAATCTTTAAATTTTAATTCTTCGTCTTATCACAATCATATATATGGAATTGAAAAAGAAAATGATCAAACCAGTAAGCTCCCAAAAAGTTCTACTTTAATATTAGATGTTAATCAAAATGAAAAATTTGGAGAAAATAAAACAAAACTTGATTCTGATAAATCAAATCGATTTGATTATGACTGTAATGATTCAGATGAACAAATAAGCACTGACATTTTTGAACTAAGCGAAGATATTTCATCTAAAATATTTACCGAAATAAATATCCCTTCAGATTCATCAGATCTTTTAAAAAGTGGAAGTGAATCAGTTACAATTGTTAGTGAGGAAAATAAAATTAAATCCAGTAAAATCGAAACTACTAAATATTGAATTTTTTTAAAGGAACTAGTCGTAAGGCATTTTACAAATATTCAAATGCAAAATTTAATTTCTTAATAAAAATATGGATTTTAGGTTATTTATTTATAAATGTTAAAATCTGAAAAAAAAGTGTTTTATTTACCATTAATCATTCTGTTTGATTAAACTTATTAAATTTAATAAAGCTTAAATTTTAAACAACCATTTAGATAATATTTGTAACTCTTAAAGCTGACAGTTTTTTTCTTCATGACAAAGTATTAGTTGGAGAGAGTAAATAACATGGTCAGACAACAACTTTGTATTATTAACAAGGTTTCTATATGTGTAGAATCGAAAAATTTCTTGATGATAATAAAGTTAAGAAATGATGAACAGTTCAACTCCATTTTTAGTCCTGTTAGAACCTGATTTCAGGTCCTGAAATCAGTCTTTATATTTTAAATTCTTTAGTCGTCTACATTTATTTTTTTTCTACTTTTCTGTAGATTCCAAATAGAAAATTTTACCCAACAAATTTTCTTTTTTTTCTTAAAATAACTTAATTCCCGAGTAAGCACCTGAATACCTCTGGCAAGGGAACATGCTTATAAAAATAAAACATTCAGTTCGAAACAAAGGGACCGAAAAAATATTCATTACTTCAATGTATTAATAGGTATATGTTTGATATAAATATAACATATACGTATTAATACATTGGTATAAGATTTGGGACCAGCCGGGGCGTTAAGAGGAAATAGCATCAGAGTCTAGAGAGAAAGTTTCCCAGCTCAAATTAGATTAGAAATGAGAAATGATTTTGCGGCTGCAGTAAATGCCAGACACGTATTTTTCTCAAACAGAATAGTTCCGCATTGGAATAAGTTGCCAGAAAATGTAGTGAAATCCAAGTCAACCGCTAACTTTAAAATGGCCTTTGATAAGTTCAATGGAATCGGCTGCTACAGCTCTACACGGCCAATTGGTTGTGATGGGCTTAGACAATCTACATGTTAGGTGTCGCAGCAAGAACTACCACTACTACCACTTCTCCTACTACTAAATTAATTAATTATCAAACAATTCATAGTTTTTGAAAAATTTTAAGAAAATTATATTTATTTTTTTGGAATAAAATAAAAATAAATTGGTTAAAATTTTATTGATAATTTTAATCTCTTGGAAGGTTTATTTTGTGGAATTCCAATGATTTTATTAAATTTCTGTTACTTGAGTGCTAGTTATTTGTCTCCTCAAGGGCTCTTGTTCTTCTATAATTTTTAAATATTCTTTGGCTATTTCTTTTTGTGATCTGGATATTGTCCAAAAGATCAAAATAATTCCTCTTAAATTAAAAAAATCGAAAGAAATTCTTTGTAATATTCAAAAAAATAATTTTGACAACTAATTTTAATAAAAAAACTCTTATTTTTAGTCGTCTTTTAAAATTTATTGTCCTGCAATATTTAAAAAAAAGGTAAAATTGATTAGTATCGATCATTTAAGGATCTAATTTTAATCAATTCGTCATTTTTATTGCAAAAAAATTACATTAAAATTAGTTTATCAATGATAAATAGTGTCTAAATGGGGTATTTGTGAAATTTGGTACCAAATAAAAAAATAAAACAAATATAATAATGCTAAAAAAGCTAATAACTGTTTTTCTGAAGGCTTTTAATTAGTTATATAAGTGTAACTTTGAATGTTGCACCATGTTGCATTTACAGAACTTGCTTTTGACTTTTAAAAGAAAAGTTATTTTAGAATTTTTAAAATTAATATCTGTTCTATATAACTAAATTTCACAAAACCTCTAAATCTTAATAAATCAAAATAGACAAACAATCAGTATGTTTACGACTATTCTAAATTCGTTAAAAATAAAAATAAAAAATTCTCACCCTAAGAAAAAAGCTAATATAATCAAAAAAAATGTAGAAAAAATGAAATCGATTATTGTTGTCAAAAAAGTTGGAAAAGAAATTTTCAATTGATTATTGATTTCGTTTAAGACTGTAAAATCATTGTTTGGAGAATATTGGATGCGAAACGGTCCGCAACTTCGAGATGGTTTTAATCTTGAATAAAATAAAATTGATAATCTATTCGAAATAAATTTAGCTATTACGTGGTAAATATAAAGCTAAATAATATTAAAATGAGTAAGAATACAAAAAATAGAACTAGGAAAAAAGATGTATTGAGCTTCATATGGCTATTTTTGCTATCAACGTTTGTAAAATACTCCAAAACAATCTAAATTAATTAAATTAAATTATTTTTTGAATGATATTGCATTGCATCATTAAAGATTCTAAAATTTACATAATTTAGATAGAACTTGATTATAAAATATATTGGTGCAAATAATGCCAAAAAAGGACTGAAATATAAACCAATCCAGAACAGAATTTGGGCATTCATTAGGTCGAAAAAATTTGATTCTAAATCAAAGTCCGACCTGCTAATAAATTTGAACTTTGAAAAAAAATGTTTCGTAGTAATAAACATAAAGAGCAAAAATTTGACTATTAAATCAATTAAAACTAATTTATAAAATTCTTGTCCAACATAAGTTTCCCAACACTTAAAAAAAAAATTTTCATTGAATTTAAACTTTTTTAAAATTCATATCATTTATAACAAATACCCAAATTTCAGTTTTTTTCTCAGTTGAAAAATCAAATGAGAGTAATTCTTGAACTAGCTTTGAACTTTGAGTGGCACAAACATTATCATTTCTTACTATGTTCACTGATAAATTTATCAAGATGAATAAAATTGAAGCAATTCTTGTGAAACCGGCTCTATAATATAATAAAAAATTTTTTTCTAAAATTTTTTTAATGTAATCACCTTAGTAAAAAAAGATTTGTTTTAAAATTAGAACTATAATTCTCCCATTTTCTAATCAAACCAAACAATATTGGATATATTAGAATTATTAAATTAATTGCCACTGCAGGTAGGTACTCAACTATTGACAAAACATATCTATCCAAATCTTTGCTTTTAAGCTTTTTTTTTAAGTTCTAGTATTTTTGTCAATTTTCAATAAATTCTTACATCAAAAGTAAATTCATTCAAAAAGTATAAACAAATTCCAGCAATTGCAAACATCAAAATAGTTAAAAGATGAAAAATTGCCCTTTTCAGATTAATTTTAGATAGTTCCCAGAAGCTTTTATTTTTCATTTCTTGATTGTAAATGATTTGATTGATTTCATTCTATATAAATTAGATAAAATTATGACATTAAAAAAAATTGAATTTAATGATCAAATTTCAATGCAAAACAAGAAGTGTTAAATTTAAATTCTTTTAAATGGACGCTTAACACCAGAAACAGCTTTTTGCTTTTTTTTAGGTCAATTTTTTTTTATTTTAATTTGATAATCTAAATTTTTCTAAAATAATTAAGTAATCAAAAAATTTGATTACCAATCCAACTAACTTAGTCAGCTTTTTTAAAAAAAAATGATTATTTTGATCATTTCCATTCAATCAAACAGTATAATTAAATTTTTAAATATTTACGTTATAAAATCTATTGACCATTGCCTTTGTTTGTTTAATTATCAAATCATCTTTTAAATTATAATCCCATAAAACAAAAGACTGATTTATCATACTTATTGTTTCAATTCTATTAATGATCGAGGTTTCAAGTCCTTTACCTAATCTAGAAAAATATATGAGAAAAAATAACATAAACAAGTGATTTATTTTTTTTTAATTCAGCTTAAATTCATGAAATGTTAAGCGCTTCAAATTCATTTATAATAATTGCTCCTTTTCTACCTAGGCGGATAGTAGAGAGGCGTTCATTTCCTCATCCAGTACCTTCTTGAGCAACAGCTTCAATCTGACACAAATATTACTGCATCGAGTTGATGATTTACACCGCAATTATTATCCAGTCGAAACCCTATTATTTGATCAAAGGGGTTTAAACATGCGCCCCGCATTGCATTGCAGACATATTTTGAAGATTCAACAGATTATGAGCACTCGATCCTCTGCTTGCACGACTTAAAGTTAAATTTATTCCTAAATGATGGGTTTAAATAATGAATATGCTTAAGCTGAATTATAGATTTGTATTTTAAAAAATGTATGGTGTTTTTTTTTAATTTCTGTGAATAAATTTTACCTCAAAAGCATACCAAATCCAGAAACGATAAGAGATAATAGAGTTATGCTAGCAAATGAAAGGCCCATATAATAAACATGACTATTCTGGGTATTATCTGTCGTTTTATTACTATATTGTCCATAAAAGAAAAAGTTTTCTTCAAAAAATCCCTTTTAAAAAGTGTAATTTTAAAAACTATATTAAAAATATTCAATTTTTGATTCTACAGTTCCTTGAAAAATATCCAAAATAAAATCAATTGATGTTTTGTTTTCTTTTTTTTCTTTGAGATATTGTGTATAGTTAAAAAAGCAGCATTTTGAAAATAGCAATGATTCATCTATGCTTAAGTTAAAGGTTCCAAAAGGATCTGTTGTATTTTGATTGCTTTCTTCGAACAGTTTTATTCTTTTGCAAGCATCACTTAAGTTTGTTTGATTGTTGTTTAGTTCAAGACGGTTGTTAGTATCATCTAAGCTGTAGGAATAATGTGGAACAACTATAAATATTACAACTAAAATTGAAATCAAAAAATTAACCAAGAATAGCCATCGATTTAATTCAAACAACGAAACACAGCTTCCACCATGTTTAGCTTTAAAAAATTAATTGAATTATTAGTAGTTCCTTTTAAAAAAATTCATCTTTACTTTCAATTTTTACTAGAATTGAAGCCCATGGAAGCCATTTTTTCAATTTTTTAGTATTACTATAGAGACTTTTTAACGATGAAACATATGGCTTAAATTAAAAAACAATATAAATCATTAAAATTAGATTGAAAATTTCATACGTATTTTTTGTCATTGAGTAACTTGTTGGTTGTTTCCTCATATTTTCTTTTAGTCCTAAATTTAAGATTTATAATTCAAAATATTAAAATTAATAATAAATCTAATTAAGAATATTTTCCACTTTATTTTTCGTTTTTAAAATATGAATTTTTTTTAAATAAAGAAAGTTCATTAAAACAAAACCGATTACTTACGTTAGAGATTTAAAAAACCTTTTTAGTTGGACTAATAGAATTTAAAAATAGAATTTTGAACTTATTTTTAAAGTAGTTCCTGAAATAAAGAATGAAATATTTCCCAGATGAAATAAATTTCATTATTTTCGCCTGAAAAAAGCATTTTAAAGCCTCTAACGTGTTTATTGATAAAAAAAAAGAAATATTATTTGAATAGTTACCATGTAAATTTCTCTTCCATTTTTCTAAAAACAAAAAGCTAATGTAAAAAATTTGAAATTAACATTTTTTTATACGATTTTTGACAAAAGATAAAGTTATCAAAATAAAATAAAATTCTAAAAAATTGCTTAATTATCTCCTTTATTTATTTAACAATTTTAAATTTGAGCTTTTATACTTTATTTTATTTTTTTTGCGCATGTATGGCTTAGTTGTTCAGCTCAGGTACTTATCATTTATTTAAAAACTACTCAATTTGAAATTCAAATTATTCACCATTTGAAGTTTCTCAGAAAATTATATGTTGTTTTGAAATATGAATGTTTTAAAGCGTATTATTATAAGACGGAATACAAATTTTTATCAATATTTTATCAAGAATCGGTCAAATTTATTTTATACTTTGAAAAATATCTAGCAAGTAATTTATTTTTTATCTTTTTTTATTTTCAATTTTATATTTAAAAATACAACCATGATAAAAAATGACAGGCTTTACTTGAATCATTTATTTCAAATGACGAATAATGAAATTTAAAAAATTTAAACTTATAATCTTAAAATTTTTTTATTTTAAATAAATATTCAAATAAAGAAAATTGTTTCAACATAAATTGAAGCATTGAAAAAAAAGACTATAATTATCAATTACTTCTTGTAATGTTATTCTAGTATCAACATTTCCTTGCATGCATTGAACAACACAATGTAGTTTTGTGGCTGACATCTTTATTTTATTTTAATTTTGCAATAACAACATTTTATATAAAAACTTACTGATAAGAATGTTGTGACAACATCAATTATTCGTTCATTTTTAGATTGAATTGCCATTGAAGAACAAATTCCTTTAATTTAATTATTAAAATTAGGGTTAAAAAAAATTAATATTGTTGAAAGTTGTTTAAAATAAATAAATCCTGAAAAATTAATGCATTATACTAATTATTAACTTGGATTAATTCTTCTATTTTAGAATGGATTAAATTTAGTTTGATTAGATTGCCTAATTTTCCAAAGATTTTAAAATTTATGAGCATACTTTTCTTTTGAATTTAGAGCCAAAATATTTATTATTTAAAATTTTTGATAATGATTATTTTGAATAGATGATTTATAACTGGTAATACTATCTTGATACAATTTTTTCATTTTATGAAAACTGGAACTTTTCGAAAATCCCAAAAAAATCATTAAAAATATAATACTGTCTTATGAGAAAATTAAAATTCTGAGCTAAAAGTTAATTAAAAAAAAATTTCAAATTTTTTTAGTTACCTATTAAAACAAAGCAAAACAATGAAATTAAAAGAATCTTTTGAACCATTTTTGATAAAAAAATGTTATTTTAGAATGCCAAAGAAGTTTTCCTTTAAATACTTGTCTACCCACTAAAGGATATGAGAAAAAAAATCTTTTATTCTTAGAATTTAAACATTTTATGAAGGAAAAGGTTACACCTTTCATAATCAATTGAATTCTAAAATTTTTTGATAAGGAATAATCTATTCAAAGAATATCAATATGCTTAGAACCCATTGATAGTGTTTATATTTTCAATTTTTGATTTAATAAAGAATTTCTTATTGAGTGTAGTTTATATTTTTTCAATTTTAAGCATGATTTAAATCATAAACACAGAAAATTAATGCTTTAAATGTTATATAATATTTTAATTCTAAAAAAAAATTTTTACATAAATAAAATTCAATCTTTTTTTAATTTTTTATTTTATTCGAATTAAACGTTTCTAAGAAATATAAAGTCAGATATGCATATATTTACACTTAGAAATTTATTCTTTTTGCTAAGTAGTTGTTAAGAAAAGCCAAGTGCTATCGAATTTCATTTTTAGTATTATGTTGAAATGAAAACTAATATTTAAATGATCAATAGATAATTTTCTATGGTTATTTATCATTAAAATATTTTATCTTTGCTATTGATTTTGACGGCGTCAAATTTTTAATATAAATAATATGTAAAACATCTTTTTGATTGTATTTCTATTACTTATTACTATTAAATACAAATATCAAATATTGACACCATTATTTTTTTCTTTCTTGATATTTGTCATCAATTTCCTATTACTAATTTTGATTGCTAAATTATGAGCTACCAACTTGAATGATAATAAACTCTAAAATTTATTTTTAAGAACAGTTTTTTAATTGAAAACTAATTTAATGAAACGAAATAATCTTCGAAGTAATAGAATAATTAGTTATGGTATTTTTCAAAACTGTTTAACGATCTCTATTTTAAAAATTTAATTGAAAAAAGCTCAAATTTGAATCCTTATTTTATCCAGAATTCAAGTCATTTTGTAAAAAAAATTTCTCTAAAGAGTATAAAATCTGTAAAGGCAACTATTTCATACACAAGACAAATCTCTAATCTTTACTGCAAGTTAAAGCAATAAAACACAAATACATATACTAAAATTTTTTTATTGGTTTTTATTTCAGCTTTTAGAGTTTTGAAATTTAGGGATCGAAAACAAATAAAAATATTTTTCTATCATCAGATTTTCAAATTTATATTTATTGAATTTTGATAAAAACAAATGTATACAAGCTAAAAGGAATAATTTATGCATTTTATTATTTAGAATATTATTTTCAACTAGTTTTAATATTTAGATTTTTAATAAATGGTTATTTCTTCAATTCACTCATTCACTCACTATGTGTATATGTTTAGTTTCGTTCTTGCTCGTTTCATTTTTTGTTCAAAATCGATTTTTATTTTGTCGTTTCTTTTTCTTACATTGTAATTTTGAACTCCTACTTTTGCTAAATAAATCCAATTAATAAGCTAGAAATTTCATAGAAGAAAAACAAAATCATACTCAAAACCTATAGCTTAAACATTTTACTCGATTTTTGTTTTTATTTAATTGCAGTTAGGTTAAATGTTTTAATTCTATTTTTTAAACTGCAACCAAAGACAAAAACTATTTCAAAAATATGCTTATATTTGAAAAAGTATAAATTGATCTTTTTTTTTTTAAACTTGACAATAAATTTTATTAAAAGAAAGTCTAGCTTATTTGATTTGCTATAGAAGCAATAATTTGAAATAAATGTATGCAAGCTATTCAAGTTCATTGTATTAACCTAATTTAAGGTGTAGTGACCTAAATGAATTTATGTTTAAGTTCGATGTCAGAAGAATAACATGATGACAACCATTATCCCATTATCAATTTAAAGATTTAGCTCACTTTTTAAAATTTTATAATTAGTTTCGGGTAGTTTTTATTTATTAAATGACAAATGCCTTTTTTAATATTTATAAATGATTTTATCTTGTTTAAATATGTCAACAACAACACGATTGCTTGAAGAGACTCGTTTAAAAAAATTGCCTTAATAAATCAAAAGTGCTTTTGGCAATGAATAGAAAATGAGAATCCAAATATTAATAATTTTTAAAGAAAAATTGTACTTAATAAAGTATAGAAAATTGTTAGCTTGTATGTAGTAGTATTAAGTAGTTCTCGATTTAAAGTTAAAGTATTCTGTTTATAAAAATAAATTTTACAAAAAAATTGGCTTCATTTTTTCTAGTAGACTTAACCAAAATATTATTCTATATATTCGTTCATTCAATATTTATTTCAATTAGAAAATAATCATAATATATACTTAGAATGAAAACTAAAACATCTTTTTAGATTAAGATGATGAAACATAAACTCAAACTGAATGGAATTAGTTTAGAATGACATCTTTAATAAAAAACACTAGTATGGCCTATCCAAATGATGACTTGTCTTCAAACAATAATGATTTCCAAGCAGATTTTACATTAGAGAACGACCAAAAGAAATGCTTAAATCAGTTTGTTGACTCGAATGCGATGGCCGAACTAGAAGCGATTTTTATTGATTCAAGCCAAGTTGCTAGTTGCAATCAACATGAAACCAAGACAGATTTTGAATCTGCTTTTGACCCAAATGAGCCCGGAGTAAAACTCGGCCATGCTGAAAAAAATGAAAAGGGAAATTCTACATCCAATCAAGCAATTTTGGTCAATCATAGTTCTAGTCTCAATTCAAATTCTTCCACCAGTGGTTATACATCAGGCCGTTCGAGTCCATCCAATTCAAACATGATTGTTAATTTGAATAATTTGGAAAACAAAGTAAATTCAAGCGAAATTGAAAATGGTCAAAAATCAAAACTTGAATCTATGAATAGTCTAATTGATGATCTTATTATATTGAATAATTCAAATGAAAATGAATCAAATCAAGTCAAAAGTTTTGAAAAGAATCCAATCAACCGTTTAAATTTTTTCAATTCGATTTCAAACATTAATGATAAACAGCAAAATACAGATAATAATCAGAATTATTCAAATTTAAAGTATTTTATTAGACGAGAGAAATCATTAGATAGGTGTAGTGCAACAGAGTCCTTTTTTGAAAATTATAACCCATCATCGACATCGGCCTCAAATACACCTTCACACCGAGTACCAAGTAACCAATTTCCAACTTATTCTAATTCAACCCTCTACTTGAACACAATTGCATCGAGGCCTAACAGACAGCATCAGAGGTCCAACTCAATTATAAATACAAGTTCAAATGTCCTAAACTTAAATTATGACTCATCTAATTTTACTCGTGATTTTGACAATACAATTAATGCGTGTGGAGCTTTAAAGCCATCTAATAAAGCTCTATCCTCTAATTCGATTCAACGCGACACCAGCATAAATTCACTTAAATCATTCAACCAGGCTGATTCAAACCAGTCTAAAATAAATTTTATCAAGGATTTACAAATAAGACTTATGGACATGCAAAAGGAATCTTATTACTTGAGATGTGAACTAGAAACTTGTCAGCAAAAATTATCGTCAAACATGCAGAGCATTAAGCAATTTTGGAGTCCAGAGCTTAAGAGGGAAAGACAAATGCGCAAAGAGGAACAACAAAAATTTAATGTATTTTTAGAAAAATTCAAGATTCTTCAAGCTCAGAATGCGAATCTAATGAGCTCGTTTGAACAACAAACTCTTTATGTGCAGCAGCTTGAAATACAGATAGAGCAAGTAGAACAAGAAAAATTTGTTCAACACGAATTCGGACAAAATCACAATTTAAAAAGCTTTTCCAAAGAAAAAAGTCTACTCAAAAAAACAATAAATGAATTAGAGATGAGAATAAATACACAAAAGCAATCGTTGAATACCAAGGATGAAACAATTAAAAAATTATTCCAAATAGTGAAAACTCTAAGCACCAAAAATATAACCAATAGTGACTTGAATTCATTAAATAGCACCACAAATGAAATAGTTAGATAAATTCACCTGTTTGTTAAAATTTTATTAAAAAATAATTTATTTTTAGTTACAACAGATGAATCAATTAGAAACTTTAAATCAACAAATTGAAGCCACAAATTCAACGTTAATGAGTGAACAAAATAAACTAAGAGAACGGCTACTTGAAGAAGAGCAAAAAAATTACCATCTTCAACAGCTAGTTAGTCAACTACAAAATCAAAAATCAACTTTGATTTCTCCATTTAATATAAATACATCATATTCGAGTCTAAAAAATAGTAAAATTGTAAGTTTTTTATATTTCAAATCCAAGGATTCCCGAAATTTTGATTTCTTAAAAAAAAAATTATACTTCGAATTAGGTATAAAGCTATTATTATTATTATTTATTCAGAAAAGATTACGCCAGATTTGGCGATGAAGATTATAAAAAAATTAAAATATTAAATTATAAGAAGACAATATTTTTACTCATACCATTTAATTTACATGTTTAAAAAAAAAAGTGAAGATTTACATAATTCCTATTATACTTAATTGTTATTTATAAAATTTTTTTTTTCTTTTTCTTTTTTTATTTTTTTTTGGTTGTTTGAATCTCTCGCACAACCAACTTCGATGAAGCACGCACTAAGGTTGACTGGATCTAAGGTAATACTTTTTATTATTTAAAGTTTTACTATTTTTGTACTTTGATTAGTAACTTTAATTCATTAGTTCTTTCCTTTAGGCTTTCTAGGCAGTATTTAATGGATAAAGTTATATTGCGCTTTTTTTTTACCAAACTTTAAGTAAATTTTCATAGATTTACACAAATAAAAAATCATTAAGTTATCAGATTTTTGGTAAAATAAGGTAAATTTACTGTATTTTACAAAAAAAAAATGCAAAATGTTCAAAAATTTAAGAGTTTTACCATATTTTATTTTTTTAGAAAAATCAATTTTTGAGCACTAGGAACGCCTGAGGGTTTTTTTATACCCCTTTTTGAAAAATTGAAACTTGAATTTTATCACATATAGATAAAATTTTAAAAAATTACTTTTATTAGCTGAAAATCTTGGTTGTAGTTTTTTAGAAAATTAATTAAATTATCAATGAAAATCTTTAATTTCTCTTAATAACTTTTTGATTTGAAATGAAAAATCAGCAGAGCTTTCTAGTGTTAAGTCTCCTTTTAGAAAGCCTACTTTTCTTCTGAAAAAAATTAGAATTTATATTTAGCAATAAAAAAAGTCATATTAATTGATTTAGAACTTAATGAACATTTAAACACAATTAGCGGGGTTTTTTTTTTTAATTTTTTTTTAGTTTATCAATAAAAAAAAGCAAAAGTTAGCTAATCTTCAAATTATAAACCATTATGCTCAATAGTCTTTACGTATCAGCTATTAGTTCGATTTCTCTCTTGAACATTCACAGTTTTTGGGGCAAAAACTCACGAAAATCTTCTTCAACTTGATTTTGGTTAAATGCGGTCCTCTAAGAAAATAGGCCATTGAGTGAAAAGGATGATAATCAGAAGGAGAAATATCTCGGCTATATGCTGGATAAGGAATAAGTTCGATCTCTTTCAGCTCTTATAATTTTTGCCATTGCTCTACTAGCTTTATGAGGTTTAGATAACGCTATACTTCAATTGAAAAAGTAAACCTTGCTTTCTGTTAACCAAAGAAGGATATTTTATTTGAAGTAAATTATTCATTCGTTCTAATTATTCAGAATAAAGTTCTGTATTTATAGCTAGACTGTGTGGAATCAGCTCAAAGTTTATTACTCCTTGGAAATTCCACCAAACACACAACATCACCTTTCTATCTAAGCGTCCTTTTCCCGACTGAAAATATGACATTTCTCATCAAAAGTAGTGATGCCTCTCCAAAGCCGTTCATTTAGAAGATTTCTTAAAGAAGTTTCCTACAAATTTCAATGTGTCGTTGTATAACTAAATATGTCAATTAATGACTCACAATTCAACAACGTCTGTGAACTTTTTTAATCTAATCAATCTGACATTGATTGATGTGTGAAGGTTATTTGATAATTTGCCAGTATTGGGTTTGCTATCAACAGCAATAGGCAGAAAATTTTGATTGACCCTTTCTTCCCTTGTATCATTACTATTAAATTGTTAAAACAATTCCGTACTCTTTTTACTCTTTTTATTTTCACTTTGTACTTGACATATTTCTGATAGATGGTTGTTGAAAGGCCTTTTTTGCAAAATATTAAAATTCTCAATCAAAGTTTTTAATTTATAGATTTTTTTTAAAATAATTACAAAGAATTACACATATTATTTTCGAAGAGCATTCAATTTTGTTTATTCTATCATATAAAATGACTTAAAGCTATATAATTAGAAAGATGCTAAAATCAGTAATATCCAATCTTAAAAACTCGAAAATTTTAAGACTAAACATACTTAAAATAAAAATATTAGGATTTTGAAAAATTAATTAATTGTTAAATTCGGGAATTCTTTCATAAAATACGCAAAAATAATAAACTTTAAATCCAATAAAGGACTCTCTTCCACTTTGTTCTTATTTTGATTCAAATAATGAATCAAATTTATTGATTGAAGCTAATAAAGATACTCGAATCAAACAATTAGAGCTTCAAATAAAACAACTCGAGGATGAAATAGCAAATAACAAAAAATTCAATCAAGGATATTCATTGAACAGCTCTAATAATGCCAATCTAACATCTGATTTAAAAAATGAATCTTCAACTATTCCATCAAGTTTGACTCAGCTTGAACTTTTGAAAACAAATGAGAAGTTTTTTAAAGAAAAAATAGAAACTTTAAAGTCAGATTTAAGTCGCAAGGAGACTGAAATTCAGCAAATAAAAACTAAATACGAAACTTGTGAAAGCAAAGAAAAAGACTTGCAGCATTATGTGACATTGCTAAAAGAATCTTTAGCAACAAAAGAGCAACAAATTACCATGCAGCATGCAGAAGTAAATGAGATACGCAATAGAATAAAAGAAAAAGAAAACTTGGTCGAAAAAAAAAATCAGCAAATACAGCAAATTCAGTTAGAAAAACACCAACGAGACTCTGATATTGGTGAATTGAAAGACCAAATGGATATTAAAGAAAGAAAAATAAATGTTTTAAACAGAAAAATTGAAAATTTGGAAGAACAACTGAAGGATAAAGAAATGCAAATTAATACTCTAAGAACAAAGTTAAGTTCAAGTTCAATGGGATTCTATCAAAATAATGTGATGCAAAATCTAGAACAGTCACTTGAACAAAAGGAAAAACTAATCGAAAAATTAACTAAGGATGCCATGAATAATACACAAAGTCAATCACATGACACGGAACTAACAGAACAAATCGAAACATTGAATATATCAATTAAAGAATTAAATGAAAAAATTGAGCTCAAAAACAAAGAAATTCAAGATTATCAAAATGAGATCTATGATCTCAAAGATGAAGTCGAAAGTTTCAAGACACAGCTTATTAGAAAAGACTCACATGTAAATTCATTAGAAATGTCATTGACGCAAAAAAATGAAGAAATTGAAATAATTGAAGAAAAACTACATCGTTTGCAGAAACAGCAGTTTCAAATGTCTAATGCAAATTGTAACCAAAATCAGCAAGAAGTTGAATCTATGAAAAAAGTTATTTCTAATTTACAAAAAGATCTTCAATCAAAAGAAACCAATATTCAACAATTAACAACAGAGTTGATTACGCTAAAAGAATTGATTGATGATTTTGAGGAGCAGAAACAAGTTTTAAAGTCAAAACTGGAGCAACAACAAATTCAGTTTAGTCATTTAGAAGAGCGTTTTGAACAAAGTACCCAAGAATTTCAATTAAAACTAACTAAACAACAAGAAGATTATGAAAATCAAATTGAAAATTTAAAATTTAAAAATTGCGAACAAAGTGATCCAACTAAAGAAACAAATGATGAAAAATATGAAAAAATAATTTTGAACTTAAGAGAGCAGATTGAAGAGCAAAACGACGAAGCTGTTAAACGTGACGATCAAATAGATAAGCTAAATCGGAGAATTAAGGATTTAGAAGAAGCATTAAGAGAAAGTGTGTCAATAACAGCTGAAAGAGAGCTTGTTTTTGCCCAACAAAGATCTAAGACAGAACAAATTGAAAATGAGGTAATTTCTGGCATTGTGAATTTTGGAACAAAAAACAAAAACAAAAATTTATGATTAAAATAACTTTTTTTCTAAGGGTCTAAAAATCGTTCTGCAAAATGTATCAGCTGATACATTTTGCAGAACGTTTTTTAGACCCTTAGAAAAAATGTTTTTTTAATCTTAAATTTTTGTTTTTATTTTTTGTTCCAAAAATTCACAATGCCGTAATTTCTAAATTTTAACAAACATATACAAAAATTTTTTTGTTATTTTTCGAAATTTAAGAATAAAAATCTTATTGACGAAAACACAGCAATACAAAAATCCATCAATGAGCAACAGCTTTTATTTAACAGGTATCAAGAAGAATTATACATACGCGAAGAACGCCTTCAAAAGCTAGAAGAAGAAAAAGTAAAAGAAATGAACGAATTGTTGATTACCAAGTAAAGTAAAAAAAATTCATAAAATTCTTATTTATATTTTTCTAAAGGCAAGAAATATTACTATCTACAATAAGTGAAAAAGATTCAGCAATAGCCGAACTAGAATGCAACCGAACTTCCACTAATAAGGCCAAAATTCAACGTCTAATGGAAGAAAAAGATAATTTGCATCATCAGCTTAAAGATTTAGTAGGAATTTTATTTAATTTAATAAAATGCATTTATATAATTTTAATAATAAAAGAATGAACAACGTATGAAACTAATGAATGATTACATGTCAGCAAAGGATGCAAAAGATAAAGTCAAAATTCTTGCAATAAATCCAATAATGGTTTGTTAAATTTAATTGTAACAGTTTTTAAAATTTTTTAATAAAAAAATTTTAAGGCACATGACGAAGACGGCATTTACGCTTAGCCATAGCTATTTCCTACCATATAGGCTTTTGAGTTGTAAATGGTTACTTGATGTAAATTAATAAATGTTTTAATTTTGTCTTTTTTTTTTTTTTATTAGTATTTAGTTATTTTTTTAATTATATTTTGATAAGATCTGTAAAAATTTTTCTAATCTTGAAACAAATTAATCAAGAGACTATTTGACTTTGTTTTAAAAAAATTTTAAGAATATCTAGTTTTTTTATCCATTTGCTAACCTTATTTATAATGGCTTTTTCAAATAAATTGTTTTTAAATTTTTACAAATTTTTATTTATTATAACATTTGAAAAATTACTACCAAATTGGTAGCAAAAAAAAATATCTATAATTTGACAAAAAATTCTTTTTCTGAAGAATTTAATTTAGAAAAATTTTCATGTTACGCCAACAATGTATGCAATATTTTAGCTAAAAACTAGCTAGCAATTCCACAATTGAGTAGGAAATTCAATATTTCTTGATTCAAACACTTCCTTATATTCTTCCACTTGTCTGACAACCAACGGAGTAGAATCCGGCCCTGGCATATCTCTCACTCAACTCAAAAAGTCGATTTGAGACTATTAGTAGTTTAATTTTTTTTTAAAGGCCTCGTGATTCATTATGTTTGAGAAAGTATCATATTTAAAAATGTGATTTTTGAATAACTTGTAATTTTTTGATATTAGTTTCTGAAAAAGAATATTCTAATATTGATCCTATCAAAGATTTGTATAGGTTACCCAATGTTTTGGGTTTCAGACCCCATTTTTTATTTGATAAATATTTTATTATATCAAGTCTTGAATTGCAACGTTTTTTTGAATCATTAATCGTTGGACTAAAGGTAAGTTTTGAATCTAGCATAATACCTAATATCTTAAATTTTTCTTCAAGATTTAAATTTTTATTGTAAATTTTAAGGTTTGAATTGATTTTGGATTTTATTCTTTTTTCAAATATAACATGACTTTTGAATTTTTATTATTATAACATTTGAAAAATTACTACCAAAATTGGTAGTAAAAAAAATATCTAAAATTTGACAAAAAATATATAATCATTATTTAGCCAACAAATAAATTAAAAATGAAATTTAAATTCTTTTTCTGAAGAATTTAATTTTGAAAAATTTTCATGCATTTCGAACAATGTAATATTTTCGCTCAAAACTTCTTCTAATGCTCCATGTTTTAATGTTATAGGAGTTTTTGACAGATCATCGGGAATAGTTGCATTTTTGAGTTCTATGCACGGTTTGATTGAATTATCTAGCTGTTGCAGAGTAAGATTACAATTTTTGTATTCTTTTTCTATTAAATTATTGTCTTCAATAAAAACCAATATACCAGAAACTAAAAAAATAATAACTAACAATTAATAATAATAGTTAATATTCTACGGTCAAGTTTAGTTTAACTAAACTGACAAAGCAGGAAGACTAACGTAATCCCGCTATAATTAAATAAATATACAATTAAATAAATAAAAGCTTGATTACTTTCTATTGTTGAATTAAATAATATTTTATTAATATAATTCTCTTTCGAAGATGTACAGCTTTTTAATGAATACAATACTTTTGTAATGTAGCTTTCGTCAAATTTAATGGTCGAAGACTTAATTAGCCATTCAATTGACCAAAACAATCTTTTTTCATCCCTAATTGTTAAAAAATCTACCATTTTTCATCACATAATTTCAATTAATCTTACTTATCACAAGTAAAATTTAAATTTTCTGTTTTGATAGTCAGGGTTTTGTTATCGGATGCTAAAATCTTTGGATCACACTATTAAAAAATTGATTAACTTGAAAAAAAAATGTTTTTGTTTTTCCAAACTTGATAAAAAACTGAGTTAAAATATGTATTATTAGAACAATTGAATTTTTTTTTTTCAATTCGAAAAAGATAGCCGGCATTGTGAATCGTTACTCTCAAATCAGTGAAGCCTATGCGAAAAAATTAGAAAAAATATATTTTTTGTATTGTAATTTAAAAATAAACCATTTAAAATTTTTTCTTCTTCTAAATAGATTTCGGAATTTCTTGCGTTTAAATTTGTTGCTAAAATTGTTGGTTTTAAAAAAATTTTAAATCCATTGATAAAATTTACCACTATTGTTTGATACTAGAGCCACAAGACCAATAACTAGAAATGTGATACCGAAAAGAGATAAAATAAACACACCTGTAGATGCAATAAAAACAAATCTTAATGTTCTATAAAGTTTAAATAAATATGTTTCAATATTAGGAATTCTTACGGGGTAGGCTTTCCATTCTGACTGTATAATCCTGAACCATACATTTTTTTCAAATTATAACTAAAAAATTTTCACGGTAGAAGAGATATGTTTAAATAAATAGCTAGACATGGTCACGCTCATAGATTTCGGCTTTTGGTTGCTTATATCAATTAATGAATTGTTAGACCATACAAAAATTCATAAATAAATAAAGATAATATTAGATCATTGAGATTAAATTGTCATAAATAATTTTCAATCTTAGCAAAAAAAATTAATAAATTTATTCTTTTTGATAGCAGCTATCTAAACACAACAAAATAAATTGCATATATCAAGTAAAATAAATAATTATGGCAAAAATATATTTTTTAAATATAAGTCATTATTGAAATTAAAAAATTTATTTAAAAAAATTTTTGTGTTGGTCATAGAAGTAGAGGGTCGATCTTCGCTAGGGAAGAAAATCTTAAAAGTTTCTCATACGGAGCGAATGTTTGGACCCGTTAGATTTTAAAGTGAATCCATTTGGACAGAATAATAATTGTGGCGTAGAAGTTCTCAGTTATCTTGGTGTCAGATAAGAATTGTTGCTCAAAAGGCATCGAAAAGAAACGCTATCGTCTATTATTCTGATGAATAGTATCAAAAAGATTGCCTTTTAAAATAGAGAAGGAAGCTAGATTAATTTATTTTCAATTTATTCTATAAAAATCCTCCTAAAAAGTACTTGAAAATAGCTTGATGAAACTACGTCATATTTTACCATATTAAAGTAATTATAGGTACCGATTTCATTTGTTAAATTTTGAATTAATTTATCAATATCTTATGGACAGGGTAAAGCATAATTTGGGGTGGTCTATAACTGAGAATTACTCTAAGTTACCGATTAGTTGATTCAAAATTTTTTGGATCCGTGAAGATGTTTTTGTTTTTGAAAATGGCTGATATAACGGGTGATGCATAAGTAAATGGACAACAATTAAAAGCGAATATCTCAAAAAATAAAAACGATATTGAGTTCTGTTTTTTTTTCTGATGTAAAGAATTTATTTTTCAATAGAATTATGATTTTTA
>PJRA01000493.1:1518951-1529705 GCA_016987375.1 Brachionus koreanus | reverse complement strand
TTTTTATGAACTTATTAGAGTCGGCTGAAAGGAAGGACTAAGTTCCATTCCAAACTGCCAGGGTTTATAACCCAAACTATATTTTTAATAATAAAATAAACTGATAACAAATATTCAATTCCTTCTCTAATTGTGCATTGTCAAAAAGATTGGAGAGGATGAAAAGAACTAAAAGATTCCTAAACTAATTTTCAAATAAAATAATTATGATACCAGCAGACATTAGAAAAAAATTAAAGCAAATAAATTTTTTAAATATTGAAAAAAAGTGTAAATATTTATATTAGAGAGAATATATTCAACCAAGCATTAAATAAAAATTAAAACAATTTATTTTTTGTGATGTAATCTTAAAGAATATTATTTTATTGATTGTTAATAACTACGGATTAATAGCTGGTAATTTCATCAGATTATAAACCTATAAAATTGTGCTAGTTTTCTCGAGCGAAAAATTTTTTAAATAAAAAGTATTATAAAAATAGGATAAGAAAAATGGTAAATTAGTATTTAACAACTTGTTTCTTTTAAAAAAAGCTTAATTTCTTCTGGGTATTCAGTGAAACTTTAAATTTGCTGATTGAATCTATCGATGTTAAGAGTAACCGAAATGTTTTTTATTTTAAGAAAAAATAGCTTTTGGTTATATAGTTATTGACTGACTAAAGAAACATTTTATAGTTCAATTCGATGCACACTTGTTTTATTTATATCAGTCATGTGTTAAGTATTTATCAAATTAAGACATTGCTCTTACTTTAAAGATTAAGTTTTACTTACAGGAAATAAATACTTGCAAAAAAAAACATGCTATTTTCTATAAATATTAAATTTCTAATTTATTGCTTTATTAATTAATATATTCAAATTTTACTAAAAATTTATTTCTCATAACTATTAAAGTTAAAAGTTGATAATTTTACAAAGCTTAATATACAAATTTGGATAAATAACAAAAAACACTTATGTTTAAAATTTTTATGACCTAATAGAAATAGCAAAATTTTTTCTTATCGAGTTGCTCATCAAAAATTTAAATGTAATTCATTGCTGAGTTATTGAAAAATCACCAAAACTTAAAATGACCTTTTTGCTGGCGGAGCTTTAGATTAGTATCCGAATGTAAATAACATTAAATAAATTTATTCAAGAGTAGTTAGGCAATAAATTTACAATTTACATATCTAAAACATGTCGTTACTTCAAACAAAGAAAAAAGATCAAAGATCAAAAATAAAATTTTTACACTTGAGATAGTTCTTGTATTTGTTTGTAGTATTTTTAGTATTAAATAAAGCGCTGAATTACTATCTAAGGTGAAAAATCTTGGACACATGCTAAACAAAAAAAAATAAAACAAAACATATTTTTATGATAAACAATTCCTCCGTTTTTAGATTTATAATTCGATAAAAAAGCCAAAATAAGAGAATTTGATACAAATTACAAAATTGTTTGAATTGAAAATGCCTCAGAGTTTATTACCTTTTTGAGTATAATTCAAAATTTCAAAATATTAAACCTATTTTTCTCACTTTTTTTATTATTTATAAATTAAAAAAGCTGTTGAAAATTATTTTAAAATAATAAATACTAAAAATTGGTCTCATTTTAACTCGGAGCAAAACAATTAAAATATTTTTTAGGTAATATTTTCAGTAATAGCCTCAATCTATTCGTTAGAAAATTTTAAAGCACGAAATTTTCCAAATTTAAAATTTAACTTATTTCAATATTCTGTACAAATATTTATTTTTATTTAAGCTAATTTCATTCTAATTATACTTTTTTAGTTTAATGTTAAAAAAATTGCCTTTTGTACAACAAAATTAATACCAACACAATTCTTTATTGATGAAAAATTTCAACTATAATATATTTCTTGTGATACACACAAAATTTCTACAATGATTCTAATTTGAAAATAATATTATGAATTAGAATCAAATTAGAAATGAAAATTCAAGCTCACATCATATGTCTTTAATTAAAAACTGAATGACCTAATTCATCTGTAAACAAATATTTTTAATTTTTAAAATTTTATTTTAGTACTAAAATCGTTTTAAAATTCGTTTTTAAATTGTAATAAATCATATTTTACACTTGGTTGATGTTTTTGTCAATTTATGATATGAGTTATTGTTTTACTGGAGCTATTTACTTTCCAAAAAAAAAAACAATACTAATTTTTTTCTTATTGCTACAATGAAGACTAGCCTAAGCTTTTCACTAAAAAAAATTTTGATTTTACATGTTTTGGAAGCATAAATAACTAAAAATTTGATCGATTAATTAATATTCTAAATTGAAAAAATAACCATCTTGTACAAATTGTCAAATTGTACTTCAGGTAAATAAATAATTAAAAACCCCTTAGTTAATAAAATTTGTCTAAGTTAAAAACAGTTGAAAAATTCAATTTGTAAAAGGAGATTTTAGACAAATTTACCAGGCCAATTTGAAAAAAATTCTTTGATATTTTCAAGCTCATACAAAAATTAAGCTAATTTATTTTTGATTTATTTAATTTAAAATTGTAAATAATTATTTAAATACATGAATAACAAAATTATAGAAATTTAGCCACAAAGACTACTCAATTGATCATAAATTTATGATTTAGATGATTTAATGAAAAATATTAATATTAATTAAATAAATAAGAGACGACATGTGAATTCCAGTAATTAAAAAATCATTTGTGTAAACTTTAACTGATAAAAAATAAAAAATTAGATATCATTAAAATATTTACACTCAAGAAACAGATATTAACTATTTACAGATGTAATGGTTCGCAACTTAGAAATAAAGCAATAAAATTAGCTAGCTACTTATTCATTTTTGAAAATTTATCTAATCTTTTTTACGGCTATTTTTTAATAAGTGTTTCGTTTAGGCTCATAAAAATACAATTAAAATACTTAATAAAATAAACGCGTTATCGCATAAATTTTATTAAGCCAAAACAAAATTTGAGTATGTTTGCCTTTATTTTTAATTACAGTGATTAACTATTATTTTTCAAATAGTCATGCTTAGTTGATGCTATTTTAGCTATCTGAATAAGTTATATGAAAGTTCTAAATAAATTATGAGATTTAGAGAAGAATTAAAAACTTAAGGAAGAACGTGACTTTTCCACCTTAAAGTGAAAATCAACGAATTATTTTCTTCCGTTTCGAATTACAAATTAATAAGTCAAGTTTTCGTAATATTCTCATAAAGTCAACAGGAAGAATAATTGAAATTTCAACTCTTATCCTGTTTACCTAATGATTTAATTGTAAAATTTTTATATTAAATAATGCTATTATATTATTATTTCCTCTGTCTGTATGAACAAATTTAGGTAAAATTTCATCAAACGTTCATTGTATTTTCATCAAAAATAAAATCATGAAAAGCTATTTTTTTCTTAACCTTTTTTTAAAGGTTCTATTAAAAAAAAACTGTGATATTGTTCATCGATCAAAATTAGAAATGTATTATTACCTCTTAACAACGATCAAATTCCTCATAAATCTATCAGATTTAAGATTTTAGGATTTCAAATATTTGAATAAACATCAATTGACTTAGACTTTTTACCTTAAATTCAATAAAAGACTTTAAAAACTAAAGATAAAACTAAACAAATTCAATTAGGTTAATTGAATATCTCTTCCTGCTCCAGTTTTATCTTTTTAAATTGAAAAGTAAATATTTGTACTAGAATACAAATGTATAGCCCTTGAGGACTTGATTATTTACTTTTTTTTTTAAAGATCCCAATTTAAATAGAGAAAAGTTTCCCTTTAAAAAGAGAAAAAGGTCCATTAAGGTTTTTCTTTTACTGCTCATTAATAATATCAGCTGCTCCTTTGTTTCGGATTCTATAGCAGACATATTTGAAAGACAGATGACCACGTTTTATCGGGCTATTAAAGATATGTTTTTAAAAACTCACATATTTCAATAAATCTTTCTCCTCACTACAAGTCTCAAATTTGAATGAAAGAATATATTCTGAATATTCAAATCCAAAAATGAAATCTAGAATAATATTAATGAACTTAATTAAATTGAAAACTTCTTGAAAATTTCAGGAAAATGATGATTTAGAATTTTCAAAATAAAATAAATTTTCTGAATCGGCAAATTTTAATTGAAGCTATTGAATAATTTTAATAATATGATTGCTTTTTTAAACACAGCCATCCTGTAAGAGCAATAAAGCCACCTTTAAATTTTCAAAATCTTAAAAAAAATTTAAGAAAATATTCATTAAAACTTTTCTTATTAAATTTTGTTCTCAGTATTGTTTTAGGTTCAATCTTACGTAATTAAAAAATAACTCAAAGAAAATAATTTTAACTCGAAAAAATTTTTCACTCAAACAACTAAATTTTAAAGAACTTTGATTAGTACCAGAATATTTGATTTTTATAGTTAAAAAACTAAAAAAAAATAAGGTGAAACAATCTAATTTAAAAGCAATTTTCGGATATATTTTCTACTTTAATTTTGCCATGAGTTATAAAAAAATAATTTAGGAAAAACAAAAATGTCATATTATTTTCAGATTATTTTACTTTAAACAATAAAAATGGAGATCAATTTTTTTGATTAATAAATAATTAATTTTAAAGTTCGGTATCGATCAAACTATAGTCGATACTATTTCTGAATGAAAAAAAAAACGGACAGATGAAATCACACAAAAGAACCTTTTTTTTTAGTTTGAACAAATGTTTTGTGTACCATTTTACAAAGAATTGTCAATAATCTCATTTTTATTTTATATACCTGGGTATGGATTAAAATAAATGCATTAATGTTAATGCTCCATTGAGTTTATAAATAGATTTGACGATAAAAATAAAAAATTATGTTTCGAATCATTTATGGCTTTAATTTTTGTAGATTTGATTTTTCATGGGAAATATTGTCTGGAAAAATGGTCCTTACTTGCTAAAAATTTGAATATAATTTTAGTTTTGCAATCGAAATTCGACTAGACCTTTTTTAACAGACGATTTTGAAGAAAATTAAGAAGAGGTTATTTCAATAGATTTTTTTTTTAGATTACAGATTAATAATCTTTAAAAATTTAGATCAAATAAATACGCATTTGAATTGATAATTGAATATTCCAAAAATTTAAATAAAAAGTATTGTTGAACAATTTGAACATAAATTAAAATTTTATTTTTATTAAATGAATTAACGATAAATTGTTCTGTAATTTAAAACAAAAATTAAATAAAAATTTTTTATTTTTATACAGATTTAACTTTTTTCTTTATTTTTTTTTGGCGCTAATTAAATAAAATTAAATAATAAATAATGTTGTAGTGTGATTTCCTTCATTATATTCGTTGTATTATAAAAAGAATAGATGGTTTTAAATATCTTTATTACTACACAAAACAGATAAAAGTTTCAACAAAAAAACTAAAAAAAGAAAAAAAAATATTTCTCTTAAATACTATCTCTGATTCGTCTCAAAGCCATCAATTAGAGTCGCCTAGTTTACCAATTAAGATAATATATTAATTAACCGCCATTAATATATTTATCAAACAAGTAGAGTAATGCTTAGCAACCGATCTACTAAGTAAATCAGCCCTATAACATACTCCCCCTTGTTAATAAGCGATGTCCTCGTCGCTAAGGTGCCTGATTCACAGAACATTCCTCGAACCGCATTGAATTCAGTCACAGAATTCTGCGTTGAGCTGTGTCTACTACGGCTGCAGGTCAATCTCTAAGATTGGGGTATTACACACCGTCTCCCGTTTCCTGTGGCACGCCTGTCTATCCCTCTTCAGGAAAGTAGCTGTTCGTATTCCACTACGCGGAGGCACAGCGTATCTACCAGCTCTATAGGAGCCTGAGTAGATCATTTAAACAAATCCTAGAACTCCAATTAATGACCTTAGAATAGAAATAGAAGAAATAAACAGAACATAATTCAATTCATATAAAACTATTCAAATCGCTTGTATGGTCTTAATCGTTGGACATGAATCACAAATGACTTGTTATCCTTTTCTATTCTATAAGTCAAGTCACTTAGTTTCGCAAGTACCTTGTATGGGCCTTGCCAACTTGGAAGAAGCTTTTGAGTATAACCCTGTTTAGGTACAGGCCAATAAACCATAACTTCCGAGCCTATTTCAAAATTGACATTCTTATGGGTTTTATCATACCGTTCTTTGTAATAATTCATTTGTTTTTCCCTTTGTGTCTCTATATTCTCATAACTTGCTCTCAATCTATTCAACAATTTTATTTTATAATCAAATTTGTCTTCAGAATAATCAGGTCCCAAACTTCTTGAAACACCAAACATTACATCGGAAGGCAAAACAGCGTCTCTACCATATAAGAGAAAGAAAGGTGTTTCTCTAATCGTCATGTTGATAGTAACTCTATATGCTAACAATATATCATCAATGAGTTCATCCCAATTATTTTGCCTTTCATTAACTAGCATTGCTAATGAATTGGACAAGAATCGATTAAATCTTTCCGTTTTACCATTGGTTTGTGGATGTTTACTGCTACACTCTAATTTGTAAATCCCAAATTTTTTACACAGTGTTTTAAAAAGATTCGAAGTAAACTGAGTACCTTGATCAGTCAATACTTTACTAGGACATCCATGGCGAGTAATAATAATACTATAAAATTTCTTCGCTACTTCGGCCGCCTCTAAAGTTTTAAGTGGACAGGCTTCCACCCAGTTTGTGAAAAGATCAACTAGAACTAAAACGTACTTGAAACCATTTCTTGACCTTTTTAAAGGACCCAAAATATCCATTCCTACAACCTCAAAGGGGTATGATACACGAATAGGTTGCAACTTCCCGTTCTGTATCGGTTGGTTTGGTTTTACCCGGTTACAACTTAAACATGCGCCTACCCATCTTCTAACATCCTCATACATTCCCGGCCAATAAAATTTATTTCTTAGGTGGAAAAACATCTTATCCCTACCCACATGAGCCAGAGCTTTATGATGGTAATGTTCTAGTACAATAGGAATCAGTTGTTGGGGAACAACAAGTAGATTTTGTTGGTTTTGGCTTTTAAAATAAAGAATAGAATTTTTAATGGTAAATTTAGAAGAATAACTGGAGTTTGGATCCTTTAAAATACTATTATAAATCGAAAGTAAATAGGGATCCTTAGTTTGCTCTTTTATAATGTTCAGATTCTGAAGTGGACTTTCGATCCTTAACAGATTGTCTCTCAATAAAAGGTAAGAGTCTATATCTTCAATTTCCGGCTCTTCTCTACACGGAACTAAACGAGATAAGGCGTCAGCATTTGAATTTTTTGAACCTCTTTTATGCCTTATTTCAAAATCAAATTCACTTAACCTTAAAGCCCATCTGACAAGACGCGCAGGGGTTTGTGCATCCATTAGCCATTTTAAGGACTCATGATCAGTTTCAATTATAAATTTTGTCCCAATAATAAAAGGTCGAAATTGTTCACAAGCCCAAATAATTCCAAGAGCCTCCTTTTCTCTCACCGACCACTTCCTTTCAGAGGGCTGTAAGCTTCTGCTTATATACTCAATAACTCTTTCCTCTCCATCTATTATTTGGCACAATACAGCACCTAACCCGATATCACTAGCGTCTGTTTGGATTGTAAAAGGAAAATTAAAGTCAGGGTGTCTTAAAATAGGATATTTTGAAAGTAAGTTTTTAAGCTTCTCAAAACTTTTCTGGTGCTTATCTTCCCAAACATAATCAGAAGTTTCACGCGTCAAATCATATAGACAAGCCGCGATTCTAGCAAAGTCTGCTATAAATTTACGGTAGTATCCACATAATCCCAAGAAAGTTCTTAAATCTGCTTTATTCTTTGGTATTACAATTTCTAGAATAGCTTTTACTTTTTGTGGATCTGGGCTAATTCCAGCAGCGGTCACCTTATGTCCCAGAAAAATTAAATCTTCTCTACAAAAAGAACATTTTGATCTTTTAATTTTTAAGTTATATTCTTTCATCCTATCGAATACCAATTTTAAATGCTCTACATGTTCCTCAAATGTTCCTGAAAAAATGATTATGTCATCTAGATAAACTAAACAACAAAGCCACTTCAAGCCTGCAAATACAATGTCCATATACCTTTGGAAAGTAGCAGGAGCGTTTGTAAGCCCAAAAGGCATTACCTGAAACTCATACAGCCCTGCATGACTTATAAATGCAGTCTTTTCTCTATCCCAAGGGGCTACAGGGATTTGGTAATAACCAGTTGTTAAATCCAATGTGGAAAAGAAACTACATTTTCCAAGGCTATTAAGTGTATCATCAATCCTCGGTAATGGATACACATCTTTCTTCGTCAGATTATTTAACTTACGATAGTCTACACAAAACCTTATTGAACCATCCTTTTTATTTACTAGTGTGACAGGAGATGCCCAAGGACTACGTGAAGGCTGGATTATATTCTTATCTACCATTTCCTTTACATGTTCATCTATGACCTGTTTCTCTCTTATACCCACTCTTCTGGGAGCACAACTCACTGGATTATTTGTTTCCGTATTAATGTGATGTACTACCCCCTTAGCAGAACCTGGATTCCCAAGACTATGACTAAATAAACTGTTATACTCGACCAAAAGTTTCGTAAGCTGTTTCTTTTGTTGGTCATCTAAGGTGGTACCAGAAAGATCTATCTCTTCAGTGGTTATTTCGTCCTCTATTATATCCTTAGATTTTTCCTGTATTTTTCCAATTTTTTCCGCAGCTAGTAATAGCATATCTTGAGCTTTAACCTCGTTAATCTTTGCGACGATGGTCCCTTTTGGCAAACAAACAGTCCCTCTAGTTAAATTAGCTAAAACACACATATTGCTATTATTGGAAATAACTCCTTTACCAACATAAACTCCAAACCTATCTACAAGTGGTGAATAACTAGTTACGATCCCGTCACCACTAAAAGATTTATTCTTTGTTACTGATACTACGGTCTCGCAAAAGGAAGGAATGTAAGCATTTTCTGATAAAGTCAAATAGTTTTCCGGAATTTCACATCTGTTTGTTATTACCTGGTCTGGTTCAATTAAAATTGTCTTAGAGGCGGGTCGGATCAATACATCATATAGTATAATAAAGTCCATCCCAAAAAGAACATCATATGGCAAACTTTCTAAAACTAATAAATCCAATGGATAAGAGTCACCTTCAATTTCAATTTCCAAATTTACTCTCATTTTACACTCGGTAATCGAAGAGTCACCCAATTTAATTTTTAAAGGTCTAGTTAATCTACTAAATTTAATGCTGTTTTGATCTGCAATTCCTAAAAACTTAGTCAAGCATGATTTACTAATCATACTTCTGCTGGCTCCTGTGTCCAGAACATTCGAAACTTCAACACCAAAGACTTTAGCGGATAATTGTATTAAATTACTATTGGTTAAGTCTAAAGAGAGGGATTTGTGCAGGTTAATTTCATTTTTATTTAATAAACAAATCAATCATTTTAGACAAATCCTGAGCATTATTTGCTAGAATTAACTAAGCTCAAACGTGACTCATCCGATTCTCTAGCTTTCTTTACCATTTGAGCTATCTTCAAGCTAAAGAAAACTAGAGAATCGGATGAGTCACGTTTGAGCTTAGTTAATTCTAGCAAATAATGCTCAGGATTTGTCTTACAAAAGAGCTTTCTCATCTCGAAACTTAATTTGTCAAAAGTGTCCATATCTTGTTCATTAAGGCCTTCCATACATTCCCTTGCCTTCGATCCCATATAAGCTTTAAAGAGCTCTATCTTATAATTTTCACCAACTCTCGATGTTTTGGTTTTAAATTCAGCAAGCCATTGTTCAAAGTCCTCTCCTGGTAATCCATTATATAGCCGAATGTTAATATTTATTGGATATTGAGGGTGAGTAGTCATAACTGTTGCTTCACAACCGACATCATCCTTAAGGACTTCTTCTCTTCTTACGATTTTTTTTTTTCTTATGTGAGCCGGTTCATCCAAAACTGTATCGTCACTGTCGATATCTCCCTGGAAGACTACCTCACTTCTTGTTTTTTTCTTTGGTCTACCAGGACCTCTTTGTTTGCTTCCAATTGCACTTTCTTCTTCTCTCTCCGTGGTTCTTTTAGTCGCAGCGCCAAGTTGTTGTAGTGTGATTTCCTTCATTATATTCGTTGTATTATAAAAAGAATAGATGGTTTTAAATATCTTTATTACTACACAAAACAGATAAAAGTTTCAACAAAAAAACTAAAAAAAGAAAAAAAAATATTTCTCTTAAATACTATCTCTGATTCGTCTCAAAGCCATCAATTAGAGTCGCCTAGTTTACCAATTAAGATAATATATTAATTAACCGCCATTAATATATTTATCAAACAAGTAGAGTAATGCTTAGCAACCGATCTACTAAGTAAATCAGCCCTATAACAATTTTATCGAAAGTGTTCCTGAAACTTTTTTTAATAATTTAATAAGTTTGGAAATATTGAATTTAAATGGGAATAGAATAAAGAATATTGACAAATGGAATTTGAGTGAAATAAATAATGTTCGAGAATTATATATAGGTTATAATTTTATCGAAAGTGTTCCTGAAACTTTTTTTAATAATTTAACAAGTTTGGAAATATTGAATATAAAAGGGAATATATTAATGAATATTGACAAATGGAATTTTTTTGAAATGAATAATATGCGAGAATTATATATAGGTTATAATTTTATCGAAAATGTTCCTGAAA
>PJRA01000493.1:1505763-1518543 GCA_016987375.1 Brachionus koreanus | reverse complement strand
TAGAATAAGTTTAATTTAACTTCAAATCAATAAAAGTTTATTCAAATTTTTTAAAATTGAATTTTAATTTAAAAAAAAATTAAAAAATTTGTCACATTACTAGATAGGAAAAAGTTTTTTTGATTATTGAAATTTTATTTATATCTAAAAACCAAAATAAATCAAAATAATACAATAATTGCTAGATATTTCATTTTAATTAAAAATTTAAAGCAAAATCTTAATCTAAAATACATAACAAAATTTTTTGCTTTAATTTAAAAGAAAAATTGTATTTGTATTTTTTTAACAACAATAAAATTATAATATTTAACAGTTTAAACGAATTTGTACAATATATTGGAGTAAGTAAAACTTATATATGTAAATGAAATTTTGAATCAATTTTCCTATTAACAAAAAACAAATTTCAATTTGGTTTTTACAAGTTAATTAATGTTTAAAATATAATTGGATCCATTTGAAAAGAAAAAATAAAACGTTAATTCTGGCTGATTTTTATTTTTTTCTTAAATTTTATGCAGAAAATATAAATATAAAAAAGCACTAATTAATATTTTATTTCAGGAACAGCTCGATCATCCTCATCATAGTTCATTAAATTACTTATTCCATTACTTGACTTTCTAGAACTATTACTATTAACTAAACGACCAGGAGCTGAAAGCGAGATTCCTAGGGGAGTCTTGACCATTTGTCCCGAATGTCTATTCTCAAAAGACAGAAATTTATTCAAATTTTCAGAATCTGATAATTTAAGCCAAGAATGAGATAAAATTTCACCGGGGTAAAGTCTTTCTTCAGGTTTAACTCGGATCAGAGATCTAAGTAAAAGTTTAGCTTCTAAGCTTAGTGAAACTGAAGGAGGAATCTGGAATCTTCCTCTAGCAATTTTAGCAAATAAATTTGTGATTGTTGGGTGGTGAAAAGGATACCTGCCAATCAATAAAGTATATAGAATTATACCTAGGCTCCACGAATCACTTAATCTACCTGAGTAGCTTGATTGAGAAGGATTAAGCACTTCGGGGCTGACATAAGCAGGACATCCTTGCTGACTCTTAATCAGATCATCTGTTGAATCGTCATCTAATATTAAGCAGTCCTCCAAATTTGCTAAACCTATCCGACTTTTTTCTTTATCAAGAAAAACAAACTTTTTTAATTTAATATCACGTATAATAATGCCATTATCATGACAATCCATTACAGCTTGAACACATTGACGATAAATATGCTTTGCCTCAGTTTCTTCTAAGCGCTTTTTTTCTTTCATATAAGAATGTAGATCACCAAAATGAGGCTCAAAAAATACGTATGCCCATTTGTTTGATTCAGAGGATGACTCTGTGTCAGAATCAAGTACAATTTGGCTAAATTTATAAATTTTATCCGATGCACCTTCCATTATAAAATATGCTTCCAATTTTTTCATATAGTCTTTTGCATCAAATTTCTTTAAAAAAAAATTTTCTTAAAATGTCTGAAAAAAATTTTTTTTTTGTTTAAAAATAATTTAGAATTCAACTAAATACTAGTTGAAAATTAAAGATAAGAAAAATTATACTTAATAAATTTATTTTTATTTAAAATACTAAATTTAAGCTGTTAAAAGATCTTGGTTTTTATTAAAAAAAAAGCATAACACAGCTTTAATTAAATAAAGATAAGTATTTTTTCCTTAATTCCGAATCGGAAAATTTAAAGATAAAAGACTAAAAAGGCTGTCATAATCTGATGACAAAACTAGATCCTTTTAAATCAAAAAACCTAACTCAAAAATAATTTATTTGGCTAGTAAAAAAAATTGATTTTACGACTTACTTTCCAGTAGTAAAATTTTTGATTTTTTCTATTTATCGCACTATTGAAACATTCGTTTAAAGGACTCGATTCTAGCAATAGATAATCTCCTTTCGTGGAACATTTTTGAGAAAGTTCTTGACATGAATCGGATTGAATAGTAGTAGCCTGATTTGGATTTGAATCTTCATTAGATGAGTTATCTTGAACAGGACATTGCTGACTTAATTTAATTAATGAAGAAAACGATTGAATATCGGGTTGTATAGAGGGACTTAAATTGGCTCCTTGATTGTCTAAAGACGAACTTGTTTGTCCGTCTTTGGACAATCCATTCAAATGCAAACTCAACGATCGGTTCAACTGTAATCTAGTGGACATTTTAGCTAAGGATTCTTTTTATGTTTTATTTATATTAAGCGATTTAGAATGGTTTCAAAATTGGCAGCATACAATTTAGAATTAAATTACAGATCCGAAAAAAAATTTATGATGATATAACCAAAATTAAAAAGAAATAAGAATTTTATAATTGAAATCTAGAAAAAAATGGAACATAATTTATTTTAATAGGAAAATATTTTGAAATTATAGTTATCAAATGCTTAGTCTTATATTTTTTTTTGATTTTACTCTACTATTGTTAATACAAACTTGATAAATAATATCTTTGATGAATATTTAGAGAAATTTAGAAAAGTCATTACTAGTTAGATGATATAAAAATAAAATAAAAATTCAAAATTATCAATTTTAATATATATGAAATTTTGTCGATCCAAATTTCAAAATTTCTATGTTTTGTTGCAACCTAACAAAATAGCTATATATCTACGTAAAAGACTCATTTTATTTTTATAATTTCAAAATTATATTTTTGCGTTTATTAGATATTAGTAACCTTAGTTTAATATATGAATTTTTTGCTTTGTTGTATGTTTTCCAAGACATTGTTTTTGTCTTAAAACTTATTTTTCTCATTAAAAATTCATCTAAAAATCATGACTTATGGTTAGCTTATGTAATTCGATCACGTTTATATTTTAAATTTAAAAATATTTTTGAAAAATTATTGCTTTTTCTTATTTAGATAAATAAATTTTAGCAATTTAAAGCTCGATAGAAAACTGATAGACAAGTTAAAGGGAATTTTTTTTAAGATTTTTCAACAGAAAACAAAAATATTATGCTGAAAATCAGCCACTCATTATTATCTAAATTAAATTTATCAATTGGAAGAAAAGATGAGAAAAGTAGAAATAAAATTGAAAAATGAAACGCTCCTATACATATGTATAGACCTGGATAACAAAATTGAACACTGACTAATTGTAATTTTTTTTTACTTCAGCTACCATAGCAAGGCTAAAGCTAGTCTTGCTTTGCAGATATCCTGCTGTGGCTTATCATTATTATTATTACTTAAAATTAGCTTTAACTAAAATTAAACTGTCTAATAAATACTTTTAGAATCGGTTTTATTGAAAATTCACTTTTAATTATTTCTATTTTTCGAATAAATTTTTTAAATAAAGAGTCTAATAATTTCAAAATCATGCATTAAAAATAATTAAAATAAAATAAATGTCTTTTTAAAAATGGAAGGAATGTAAAAATCATGAATTTTAAGGAAATGTTGTTAAATCAATAAAAAAAGTATAAGAAAATTTCTTCTGATTTCAACTGATTGAAAGAATTTTAATACAGGCAAAGTAAAAATATAGCCAGAAGTGTCAAGCAATTATGATAATAAACATCTATCAGGTAGTCGAAGGTTTAAAACCCACACTTAGTTCCGACTTAATGCACGTCGGGCTAACAACCAAGAATTTTTTGGCAAAATGAAAATAATTTTACATTTTTACATTTTCATATTTTTAGATTTTTTGTGCAGTTTTTCAGAAAATTAAAACAACTCTCTCAAATTATTTGGTGAACAAAATAAAAATTAAAAATTTTCTGAAATATTGCACAAAAAATCTAAAAATATGAAAATGTAAAAATGTAAAATTATTCTCATTTTGCCGAATTTTCTACCGTAATTATTATTTCAAAACTGAATAATTGAATCATTTTAGATATGATTTTAATAATTTTCAAAAATTTTAAAATTCTTAAGAACGTTTATTCATAACATAGTTTCTTTAGCTAATATCAAATATTAACTAGTAAATTTAAAAAAATGCTATTGTTTAAAACGATTAAATGATTAATTTAATCATCAGTTAGGACATCACTTAAATTTGAAAATATAAAGCTTTATGTTCTTGCACAAATTCTCAAATTCTATTCATTTGAATAGATTTTTTTCGTATAATAAAATAACGCAGAAAAAAAATGCGTAAATTCTGATAACAGATTATATGCCAAAAATATTATTTTTGTTTTTTTTCTATTTTTGCTTTTAAAAATATCGCTTGATTGAGCTTCGACTGCATCCACTGCAAACTTATTCCAGCAAATGAATACATAGCTTGTGAATAAGTTGTATTGTTGAGCACAATACTCAATTATTTATGGTCTTTAAATTTTGTATGGAAGGCCTCATGTATTTTTGCTTGAAAAAGTGCGTGAAGATTGCCATTTATCAAAATTTAGATCCATAGACCACTTATTATACCAGCTAATTAATGAATCAAATCATTAGAATTAAATTAAGATTAAAGTGGATAAAATTTTATTAAAATCAAATTTTATTTCTGAAAGTTTTAATTGATAGAGATTGGGGGTAAGAAAATAAAATAATTATCTAACTTATGGGTACTCAAATACAATTGCCTAAAATCAGTCTTAATTATGATACTGATAAGAAGATTTCAGTTTTTTAAGTTTAAAGTAATAAAAGCAAGTTCTGGACGTCGATCTCTTCCAGTTACCATGTTACTAATCTAAAGAGTTTAATTTTCATTAAACCAAAATTTCTTTAAATATAGGCTAATTACTTGATTTGATGTAGCAATTACTGCATTTCTATTAGAAAGTTTCATTTTTTGGCGTTCAATATCTTCAGTTATTATGCCTCGACAAGCATCTTCAATGAAAACAACTCGATAGCCTAAATCAAGAGCATCATTGCAAGTTGCAGCTAGAAAAAAAGGCAATAAATAGTCTTGTCCTTTAAATAACCTAATAAATTATTAAAATCTTACCAACACAAACATCTGCAGCTAATCCGCAAACGTAAAGTTCATCAATTCCAAGCTTTTTTAGATCTGAATTTAAAGAAGTCTCATTAAGTTTACAGTTGTCAAAAAAAGCTGAATAGCTGTCAATATCTGATTTAATTCCCTTGTAAGTTTTGATTACCGATCTCTTGAATGGATCGGACATTTCGTCAACTACAATTAAATCTGGATGAAGATGTGATCCATGTGAGCCTTGAATGCAATGAGCTGGCCAAAGTTTTTGTTCAATATTTGGATAGTTTTCAAAAATAACTATATCATTTACTAATATGTTTTTTTTATTCTATTAATTTTAATTTTTTAGCTTTGATTTCGAAATTTTGAATAAGTTAAAATTTTTACTGGAGAATTTTTACTTATTTTACGTTTTTCAACATTTTCAATAAATGAGCAATGATCTTCTGGATGCCAGTCAAGCGTGTATACAATAGCATCAAAAGGAACTGTTTTAATCAATTCATTAATACAAGGTACTACCTCCAGTCCATCTTGGCCTGATGGACATTTGTTGATTGCCATTGTGCCATCAATGAAATCATTTTGCACATCAACAATTATTAAAGCAGTTCTTGGACGGACTGTCTAAAATAAATTTTTTGATAAATTTTAAAAAAATATCACTTACTAAATTAATCAACACTTACTGGAATCACAAATTTTAGCCATAGGTTTTTGAAATCAGCAAAAAACAATTTTTGATTCTATGTAGAAAAAATTTATTTAATTATTATAAAAAAAATCTAACTATTTGAGAATACTTTTTTTTCACAGAAAATGTTGAAAATTTTTTCAACTTCATTATTCGATAATTGATAAGGTTTATTTTTATTGCAAAATAGATAATTCAAAAAGTTTCTAAATTCTAAATTTTCGAGATATCCATTTCTGAAATGAAAAAAATTAAACTAAATTAAATGCAAAATTTAAATTAACACTTTTTGCTATCTAATGAATTAAAACATTCTTTGATCGCTTCCGAATCAGAGAGTCTGTTTTGAATTTTATATCGATAGAATGTGTCTAAAGAAGCTGAGCTGGGCATCCTTAACCTATTGATTCTCTAAAATTTTATTATTTTAAAATTTATTAGCATTTTTAAAAATAAAACTGAGAAGCAGCATTTAACTTTTTTATTTAAATTAAAGATATTAAAATGCGTCATAAAAGAATAATACAATGTCTAAATTTCGTAAATATGATCTGATTATTTATCCGGTTGTTTCCTCATGCAAAATTCTTTTCATTAATATTAGTTAGAGCCAAAATATTTTCAACTAAGAAAAAAAAAAACACAATTTACTTCTTTTTTTTCTTGAGTTGCGTTTTCTTTTATTTAGTCAAGAAATTTGACTAATTTAATTGTTAAATATAATTGAACCAATCCAAGTTTTCTTTCCTTAGTCTTTTTTTTCTCGAAAATTGGCTCTAAATTTACTTCGATTTTTTAGAGAAGAAAACTTGCCTATTAAATAATAGTTTGTCATTTTGTTCTATTGTTTCCAAATGACGTAAATCATGAATTATTGAAAATTCGTAGCTAACCAAAATTTTTACAGAATCGTCAATAACAATTCGCATTTTTTTCAGATGAAAAATTCTTTAATAATTTCAAGTTTTTGTTTCCTGTTGAATTTTAAGAACTTATTTATTATAGCTCTCTAAATAAAACATAAAAACAGTTTGAAAAAAAAAAACTTGTGTTGCAAGCATGTTTAAGAAAAAATTAAAAAAATTGATTTTTAGTACTTATTTAAATTTCTAAAATGGATTTATAAACCTGAAATTATAAAAATAATTTTTTTCAACAACGTCGATTTTTGAGGATTTTTTTTTTCATTTTAATATGAAATTTTTTTTACTTTTCTTTTAAAAAATTTATTGATATTATAATTAGCTAAAAAAAAATTAACGGAAATTTTCGAGGGACTAAAAAAAAAAGAGATTCTTAAAGTTGATTTTTTGGATAAGTTGAACTGACTTTGAAAATTAACTGAAAAACACTATTGTTCTTGATGATTGCTTGAGCCGATTAAAGATAAAAATGCAGCATATCCCAGTTCAGGTCTTCTATCTCTACATGTAACCATGTTATAAACCTTTATTTTAAATAATTATTAATTTTAAAAATTTATAATTTTAAAATAGAATATTTAAATTTCTTACATCTTTGCTATTTACCACCAGTGCTCCTCTATTTTTGAGTCTTTTTTTCTGACTTTCGATATCTTCTAAGTCTACTCCCCTAGTTGCATCTTCAATGAACACAACTCGGTAATTTAGTTCAAGTCCGTCATTAGATGTTGCAGCTAAATCATTTATTAAAAATTCTATAAAAAATTCTCAACAGTTTTTTTACCAACACAAACATCTGCAGCAAGTCCACAGACATAAATATCATTTATTTCATTCTTTTTAAGATCAGCATGCAAAGTTGTTTCATTTAGCCTACAATTGTCGAAAAAAGCTGAATAGCTATCTATGTCAGACTTGCTTCCCTTATGAACACAAATAACTGATCTTCCCATTGTATCTGTTTTTTCGCTAATACGTTTGAGATTAGGATGCAATTCAGCACCATGAGTTCCTTGAATGCAGTGAGCTGGCCAAAGTCTTTGTTTGACTGATGGATATTCTTCAAATATAACTGAGTCTAATGTTTTTATATTTTCTATAATCTAAATTTTTAAAAATTAATATTAGTATTTGGCTTTATGTTTATTCTTACTGGAGAATTTTTATGCAATGTTCTTAAATGTAGATTTTCTATGAACGAGCAATGATCCGCTGGATGCCAATCAAGAGAATAAACAATTGTGTCAAAAGGCACTGTTTCAAGAAGGTTATTAATGATCGGTACCACTTCTGCTCCGTTTTGTTTAGCTGGACATTTTTTCAATGTTAAGGTTCCATCTATAAAGTCATTTTGTACGTCTACTATGATAAATGCGCTTTTAGGCAGAAGAGTCTTGAAAAAATGATTTCTAAAAAATGAACTCAACCTCTCAGATAATAGAGAGAAAACTTACCATTTTAACCATTTTAAACCAAAAGTTTTCAAGTTCATTCAACTGAATTCTGTCATCCTTTTAATTAGTGTAAGGATTAAATAAAAAATTTCCCTTTCATAAAAGTACTTTGTTATCATCAAAATAGTTGAACATCGTTTTGATTTTGGGCTTTTGCATAAAGTAAGCATTTCCACTGTATGAAAACAAAGATTTGAGCAGCTGTTCGAATTCATTTAAATCAAGAGCTTGGTCACTTTTATAAAATTTAATTTTTTTTTTAAATGAAACAGATTAAGTTTGATTTTTACCCGTCCTTGTCAAAATGTCTCATACATTCTTCTACGCTATTTTTGTCGTTGAATAATTTTTCATTTCTGTATTTTATAAAAAAATCTCTATTTTCATTATATCCGTTCATTTTTATTATCTGCGTTTAAACCTAAATTTAGAGAAGAAATTATGAAGAACAATTTTACAAGATAAATTATTTAAACTGTGATGAAACAGATTTAAACAAAATTTTAATTGTTCGAAAATTTTATTATGGAACTTTTTATTTGCTATATGCTCGGTTGACAATAGTTACTTAAATTTAGAAAATTGATTTATTTGAAAAGGTATAGAAATTATTTTTCTTTTAATTTTTGAGTTATTTCTTATTCAAAAATTTCAGTTGTCAAATGCTAAAACCTAAGCAGAAAAATTAGACTTTTTCTAATTAAAAAAGAAATGTCAATTAGAACATGATTAGTTGAAATGACATAGAAAAAATTTTTGATTTATATTTTTTAATTCTATTTTTATAAATCTTAGCTTGCAGCAAAAAAAAAACAAAAAAAAAAACAGATTTTAATAGTATTACGATTTTTAGAATCCAAAAAATAATTAAAATAATTCCGAGATTGCTGTTCATAAAATTGTTTGTTTGCGTAATCTAAATTTTATTTTTCCTAGATTAAAAAATAAAGACGCTTAAAAAATTCAATGTTTAAGAGTATTAACTTTTTTGAAATTTTCTTAAAATATTAATTCAATAATTGTGAAGTGAAATTTAATTCTAAACTAAATATCATACTTTAAAAAAAAAAAACTAAGCAAAATTATTATTATTTTTGAGTACATATTTGATTAATATTTTCTCCTAAAATTTAATTATCAAGTAATTCTTTATTTTAAAAATAAAAGAATAAACTTAAAACATTTAACGATAACATAAATAACACACAGCTAAAACTTGAAATTATTTCATTTTATTTATAACTTAAAGACCATTTAGTATATAAATTTCAGAAATTTTATATGCAAAAATTTTGTTATTTAAATTTACTTCCTTTTAACAAACTCAGGGTAAAAATATGAAATTTTCAAATTCCGAAATATTTTCCCTTATATTATGAATTTCTATTTAAAATAAAAATATTTATTTGCATAATTAATTTTGATAGATTGGCTTCTATAAATGACAAAATTAAAATACCCTTCAATTGTTTAAATCTTTTAAAGAATATTTTCAACTTTTTTTTCACTTTTCTGATCAGTGAAAATTTATTTTTTATTTTTTGAAAATAAATGAATCTTATTCTTTTATTTACATAAAGATTTTAATTTTTTTTTAACAAAAATTAAATCAAAAATAAAAATTGTATTCTGACTACATATCCTCTGTACTCCATTTGTAAGCTTCTTCCTGAAACACTTTTTTGGCATTGATACTTTCAAAATATTTTATTTCAAATCCATTTGATCGGTCAACACCATCCCATTTAGATCCAGGAAGAATATTGTAACGATTTGGTGGTGCTGGCGGACCTCTATATTTTTGTTTAGGCTTTTCACCCTCTTTTTTGTCATCTGGTTTATTTTTTTTTAAATAAGCCAACATGGGATCATCTGAAATAGATTTCGTTTCTATCAAAGCATTGAAAAAGGATAAATTCAAAATTTACCTTCACGTTCTTGGTTTTTTAACAAGCTATCAAGGTCCTTGTCGTCAGCATATCTTGCTAAAGGTTTTTCAGACTCATACAAAAAATCAGCAATTTTTTCTTCTTTTTCCTTTTTTTGAGTCAAACCCTTTTTCCAATCAGCATATTTTGCTTTTATTGCAGATTCTTTA
Organism: Brachionus koreanus; assembly: GCA_016987375.1. Classification (NCBI taxonomy): domain Eukaryota; kingdom Metazoa; phylum Rotifera; class Eurotatoria; order Ploima; family Brachionidae; genus Brachionus; species Brachionus koreanus. The sequence goes on along the minus strand of PJRA01000493.1, from coordinate 1,508,431 downwards.
GCTTAAAAAAATCCTTGAGATCAAACATTTAAATTTAATATTCCAGTTACCTTTTTTAAATTCTTCTTCTTTAGTAGGCTTTCTTATTCTTACTTTAGTTTCATCTGTATCTAGATATTAGAGATAAATTACAAGGTTAGCTAAAAGATTTTTTATTAAGATTTTTCTTACTTTCATCATTATTTGTTAAGTTTCTTGCTCTTTCTTTAAAATAAAAATAAAGTCTTATTTAACATCAAATATACAAAAAAAAATAATCAAACCAGGAGAAAGTATTTCTTTTTTAATTCTAGGAATATAATCCAAATCTTGATCAGAATCAACATCAGTTTTTGGCCTTCTTCTTACTATAAATTAAAAATAACAGGTAGTTTTTATTTTAATTTTCACATACCAGGTGATAAATCGTTTTCAATAGATCTGCGTTGTCTTGGAATCATATCTAAATCGTCATCTTCAATTTCTGTTTTAATTTCGCGTATTTCTAAATTATAAATTTACGCTAAAATAAATAAAGAAAAACTAAACAAAACATATTAAAAAATAAAAAACCCGAATTAAAATCTGACTCCTGTTTTAATTTTTCATCATTATCGTTCGAAATAGTTTTGGTTGATTTGCCTGATTAAAAAAAAATAGTTGTTTACAATCTAAATTTAAATTTTTCCGAAATTAAATTACTCGATCTTTTTTTGAATAAATTTTGATAATTGACTTCCTCTTGATCTTCAGTTTCTTTGTCAAAAAAATCTAATTTGATCCATTTATTTTTTGAATCGTCTTTTGGTTTCTCTTCAGGAATTGCATCATAAACAATTGATGGTCCTTCAGGATCAAGTAAATCGACCAGTATTTCGCTTTCTTGTGTAGTTCTTAAATCATTTATATTGATATCATCATCAATTATCTGAAAGCTTTTTATTTCAGTAATTACTCTGTTAACTATATTTTTTAAAATTCAAATACTTTCGAATAGGTCTTCCTTTGGAACTGTGATCATCTTTCTTTTTCTTTTTCTTTGATTTTTCGATATAATCTTGCATTTTTATTATTTTCTAAAATTTTGCATTTCTTCAAATTAATTATTATTTGCTCTCTTATATACAAAGTGATAATAAAATTTCAAAAAAATTCGTATACGAAAAAAAATTGTCTTACAAATTTTTGAATTTATTGAAAAACTTTTAGGACCTAAAATTTATTTCATTAACACTAGAAAGACCGGCTGATTTCTCATAAAAATTTCAAATAAATTTATAAAGATAAATTAAACATTTTCTTTGAAAATTTATTAATTTTCCAAAAATTACAATCAATATTTTTATAATATTAGATTTTTACCATTTAAAATCAAATCAAATCATAAAATCAATTTGAAAAGGAATACAAAAATCATGACTGGAGAAAAGCAACTTAAGCAATCTTAATTTAATGGATACAAAAATTTTGAAAAAACGAGTCATTTTTACTCGTTTGGTGCTTCTAGTGTTAAAATACTAATCGGTACTACTATATTACCGTTAAAATAATTATAATACCGATCATGTCAATTTACTGATTGACACTATTATAAGTACTGATCAACCAGAAATTGATCAAAAAATACTGATCATAATAATATATATCTCGTTTAAATCTAATAAGTATATCATTGATGATCTGGTGATCCCCCATTCATTGATTTGAATTAAATTGTTGACTCTTAGTTCGAAATTGAGAAAAGAAAACTTGAATAATAATTAACTAAAGTAGAAAGAAAAATAAACATAATTAACATTATTTACACAATTTATTTAGAACTATTTCAAAAACTTGTCTTTTTTTATTTTTTTTTTACATCACCTTAAAGGCGTTCATTGAAATAAATTCAAATAAGTCTTAATGCCACTAAAGCGTTTGATAAATTATGGCGTGCTGGGCTTTTCTACAAACTAATTGGAAAAATGAATAACTATTTGGGGAGAATATTATACAGATATTATGAAATTTCTAAAGTGATCATCAAAGTTGGTAAAGAAAAAAGTATAGTCTTATTATCACTATCCGAAAAACACATTTAAATGTTACTAAGAACTTGTGAAAATTACGCCAAGGACTGGAAAATCGAATTTAATGCCTCTAAATCGGCATCAATCCTAATAGAATAAAAAAGTACAAGTTCTAAAAAAGAATTTAAATTAATTGGCTTTACGATTCAAAAAGTACAAAGTTTGATTTATCTTGGTCTACCTATTGGAAATCAAAAATCAATAAAAGATTTCGTGGAAAATAAGATGAAAAAAAGTTGAAAAAAGTTTTTACTCTCTAAATAGTGTTGGATGCAAAAAAAAATTGATGTACCCAGAAACTATAGCATTTTTATACAAACAGTTCTGTCAATCAATCTTTAGATATCATTTAGATAATATCTTCATTAATGAAAAGAGTTTAAAGGAATTTGATATAAGGCAAAATATTTTAATAAAACGATTTATTGGGCTCAGTAAATTTACAAAAACAAAACCTTTGAACAAAGCACTAAAATTGGAGGCAATTAGACAAATTTATTATTAGCATAAAATATTCTTTGTCAAACAAATTTTTAATAACCAATTATGTAAAAACGTTTTTGAATACTTAAGGAAAGATTATAAGATATTTGATAGAGAGAATACTTCTTTTATTAAAC
>PJRA01000493.1:1474754-1496327 GCA_016987375.1 Brachionus koreanus | reverse complement strand
TTGCTCTGTTGAGGCTTGCCAACCTCCCTCGTATACTTTTTCACTCAAACAACCCCAAAAATTTTCGTTTGGGTGCGCTTGAGAGACATTTGGCGGGTTGATATCTTTGATCACATAATTTAAATTTTCGTTCATCCATGTTGTGCTTACCATAGAATAGTGAGCAGACGCTAAGGCCAAAAATGTAGTCTAGGTCTTCATGATACTCATATATAAATGGGAGCAGTCGTTTATTCAAGCATTCGTCGATATAGATGCTCGAATTGATGGCAACCGACTTTGATAATCAAAAAAGTGGCTTTGACATTCCTCGATCGGATATGGCTATCGAAACCAACACCTTCTTTGGAAACTTTCTTTCCAGCAAATCGAACACTGTTCGGACAAGAAGACTTTTCATTTGTGTAATATCCAGCATTTAAACATGCGCCCCGTATTGCAGAGACATTTTGAAGACTTTTCCATCCTCAGTGGGTTTTGAACCCTCCACCCTCTGCTTGCATGACTAACACACAAACCACTCGGCTATACGGGCTATGTTTTAAACCCCTTTCATAATAAAAAAATTGGGGACCGGTTTCGACTGGGTAAAATTTTCAGCGTAGATGATCAACTCGATGCAGTAGCCTCTGTCTCAGATAGGAGCTGTTGCTCAAAAAGGTACTTGAAAAGGAGATGAGCTCCTCCCCATTATCCACAAGGATAGAATAGGGTAAAAGAAGAATATCCAGCATTTCCCGGCGTGTTGTCGCCCGCCAAAGTAAAGTACTTTCGTCGTCCAAAATAAGCGAACATGGTGAACGATATAACATATTTGAAAGTTTTTTACTCAATTTCTTGGCTTTTTCATGCTGTACGGTGCTATATTTTGGTGTTTTTTCACGTTTACGATATTAAATATCCATTTTTGTTAACTGCCGGCCAACTGTTGTCTGGTTGACATTAAATTTTGTTGCTAGACGCCTTTGACTCACTCCAGTTCAGTTATTGGTCAATCTCTTTAGTTTTGTCTTCCTTGCAGCTGTCCGGTTGCTTGGACGACCCGTTCTCATATTGTCCTTGATCGGATCTCCAATTTGAATACGGTTGACCGTATTATATAGTGCGCGACAAGGTCAGATTTTTTCATTTGTGAAATCATATTTTTGACTGCTTTTCGAAAATTCTCTAGTTAAGTCACATCTCCTTTTCAATAAAAAAAAATTTTCCAATATTATAGCAAATAGTTAGTAGTTTAAATATATATATATATATATATTAGATCATCTGATCATTTTCTTAATCCGGAAATTAAGCTCAACTTTTGTCAAAAATTTATTTTGAAAAAATAATATCACTTTAGGTATATAACTCTATATCGACGTATGATATCGAGCCTAGAGCTAACACTATTGGCATGGTTTTGTACAACCTTTAGGTCGATATTGCTCAGGCAAGCGCACGAATTTTGTTTTCAAGTTGCCTAAGATTTTTTGTTTTTTAAACTGCAATTATTTAAATGTTGTGTCAATTAAAAAAATTTCAAATATCTTACTATTCTAAAAGATTCTTTTTAAAATAAATAGCTAATATAAATGATAACCGTAACTCCAGTTTTCATTGTAGCTAAGGAGATTTTTAATTGAGTAAGGCCTTATTTTAAACAAAATTATAACTTGTGAAATATTTACCAAAACTTTATTAATACAAATTTGTAAATCAAAAGATCGAGTTTTGTGGAAACGAAAGATTTTTAATAAAGAAGATGAAAATTCATTTGGTGAGTGTCTTTACTATGGTCGAACAGATATCCGGTTTTCCGATCATAGGTAACACTATTCTTATATTTTAATTAATCATAAAATTATTTTATAAGTTTTATTTGTAATTTTTATTTTTTTTTTTTTAGACCAGTATCATGCTTCCTTGAAGTTGAAGTTGATAAAGTTATTCCTAAACGCCTGGTCGAAGAATTGAATAACATTTTTCTATCTGTACATGGATCATTTCAAATTGTCTTAACTGTAAGCACTCATACAAATCAAATGGATGAAATAATTAAAAAAGAAATTTTACCAATGTTTATGCAAATTCCAACCTATATGATGTTCAGGTACTAAAACTCGCTCCGTTAGTGCTAATAATTTTTTCTCAAATTAAAGGGAATTTGAACACAATTTATACATTTGCTATTCGGACGCAAAATATGCATACGATGCAATTGCCCAATACAACAATTATCAATTGAAAGCATATGACCTAAGTCTGCAGATAAAAATCGAAAATGAAAAAAAATATCTAAAATTGATCGAAGAAGAGTTAATAGATTGTTTAATTTCTTTAGATTTCTATAAAAATAACATTCGTAAACAATCAATTGTTAAACAAGACACAAATGTCATTGAGTAAGATATTTGAATATTCACTATAAAATTTTAATGCATATATTTTTTAGCATCTTTACAAACGACGAGAGTACAAACGAAAACACTAATAACATGCAGCCTTATATCAATGTACCTTCTCAACTTCACTCTAATGTATCCATTATGAATCGAATGCAACACTTAAACTCTTCAGAATATAATCTAATATCTATGGAAGCAAATTCTAAACATGCTCATTTTAATCCAACAGGAATAGTTAAAGCTTTTACTAATTCTTGTTTAGAAGACTTAAATAATCCACACACTAATCACAAGTCAATACACTCAGAAGTTAATTTATTAGATTTGTCTATTGAGTCGAGTGTTCCGAACAAAATAATTCCGGAAAGACCTCCACCACCACTTCCACCTAAGCCTGATTTTTTCGAACAGCCTTTAATTGAAATTTCGGTAGACAAGGGATTTGAAGAGGATTTTGGTTCGTTAACAACTAATGAAACAAAAATCAGCCCACCAACACGACCTCCTCCTTTGCCACCATTGCCTCAGAAACCCATTTTTTCTCTCTTCGAAGATTCAATTGAGCAAGTAAAATTTCAAAACGTTCAAAAGCTACAATCACAAGCTCCTTTAGCAACCAGTCAATCGATTCATAAATCAGCAATTCCTCCTCCTCTACCACCATTGCCTTCTTCGAGGCCTCCACCTCCACTTCCTCCCAAGCCAGACGTGAGTAAGTCATACATTAATGAATTATCAGGAGTTTTAAACGCTGTGAATGCATCTAACTTGAATGAAGCAACTAATGAGCCACCTCCACTGCCTCCACCACCAAAATTACCTCTAAGAATACCTAAAAATATCCAAGCACCCCAGATTTCTTCAAACGACGAATTCGATGAATTTTTTTCCAAAAGAGAAAACTCTTCATTGAACCAGAAAACTGAAGACACAAATACATTTCAAACAAATTCTTTTGATCCTTTCGGAAGTTCATATGTAAATGAAGAAACCCCATTACCGCCGCCACGAATGAATCATTTTAGTTAAATTTTTTTTCATAAAATGTAGTTTTTATAAATTTTTTATCCATTCTAGTCAAAATGTGTCAATCTAAACTTAAAATTCCTGATCCTTTTTTATATTTTAATTAATTTTAGCATTTAATAATTTTGAAAATAAAACTCTTTAAAAATAAAATCTATGAGAAAAAAGTGTCTATTGTAAGATAATCAATCTAATAACTCTACATATCACTTAATCATGAGTTTCTCAACTGATAATTGGGAAAGAGTATACTTTTCATCCATCACAGAAGTCATATGTCTATAAACTCACATCTTCACTTAATTATAAGCCTGTGCTCTAAGTCCTGAGGTCAGCAATTTTTAAATAAACTATTCAAAAGTATACTTGTATCATTACTCATTTTACCTGATTACATAAATTTTTATCTTTTTTACTATTTTAAAATCAAATGTGTGAAAATCTTGAATAAAAAATTAAGCATAAAAGGAATAGTTATCTCGTGCCAACTAAATTTTTTTCAAAAAATTAACGAATTTTAGAAAAAAGATTAAATGTAGAAAATAAATTTATATTGGTAATTAATAACAGAAAAATTTTGCACTTATTTTTCTATTATCTTATGCTATATTCACTTCTATACATTAAATATATCATTTAATTTAAGTTTTTTAATTTGAACTTAATAGTAAAATAGTAAATTAACTTGATTTGATCATGAGTCACTTTCAGCGTATTAAGATTAAATAATACTAAATCTACAATTAAATAAAATATAATTTAACTATTTACCCTGAATTAACCAAAATTTGATGCGGAGACAAATTTTTATGTGTTGCAAAACATAGCCAAGTGTTGTGGATGATCGATCAAGCTTGCTATTACATTCGCCATCCAAAAATTAAGCTAGTTTTTAATAAAATGAATAAAGAAAGATATTTTTAATTTTTTGATTTAATTAAAAATTAATTTTAACGATTGAAATTTAGACTCAATAGATTTTCAATGAATTAAAATAAAAAGGTTTGCAGCAATCTAGAAAAAGGAAAGCTTATCATTGGTATAGCCTAGAATAAATTTGTCTTTTGTTAACTTTTTTTATAAAATTTTCAGACTCAATTTTTTTTATTTTTTGTTTCAAAAAATCTTTTTGTAAAAAAATTAAAAAATTACTTTATGTTTTATTCACTAAACTTAAAAATATTTTTACGTTTTGATTAACTTTTTCCCTAAAATAAAATTAAATTTATGTGGTGATCACTATTATAAGTTGGCAAAATGAAAATAATTTTACATTTATACATTTTCATATTTTTAGATTTTTTGTGCAATATTTAAGAAATTTTTTAATTTTATGGAATATTGAAATTTAAATATGGAAATTTAAAAATGTAAAATTATTTTCATTTTGCCTTATAAGTTTTAGTAGCATCTTAAATGTCTTAGTAATCTTCATTCCGACTGAGCCACTTTGGATATGTTTAAGAATAGAGTTAAGTAAATGTGTAAAAGTAAAGATTTAGGTTTTATTGTCTAACTATTTAAAATACTATATCTTGGAAAATTAAAAAAGGTAAAAAGCTCTGAAAATAATAACCAAAATTCAAGTTTAATTCTAAACATTTTTTAAATTTTTATTTATGTTTTTAATTGAAAACAAACCGGCATCATTAGCTTAGATTAAAAAAATAAACGCTTACTATGGTGTGGTGTAGCAACCATAAGAGCAGATTTTGTTATGCTCGCGAAACATTAAACAAAAATCTTATTTACCCTATTTTCATATGTACACTACTTACATGACTTCTATAAAACACACGACACTAACTATGTATAACAACTAATTTCCTAAGCTTACAATCTTAATATAAATAAAATCAACTAACGATAGAAACTCTATTCACAAACTATTTACATTATCCAATTTCTGTCTTTCTTACAAACTCTAAACTGGCTTTAGAACGGCCGTTTTCATTATCATTTTTAGTAGTAGTAGTAGTAGAAGTAGTTCTTGCTTCGACACCTAACATGTAGATTGTCTAAGCTCATCACCACCAATTGGCCGTGTAGAACTGTAGCAGCCGATTCCATTGAACTTATCTAAGGCCATTTTAAAGTTAGCGGTTGACTTGGATTTCACTACATTTTTGGCAACTTATTCCAATGCGGAACTACTCTGTTTGAAAAAAATACGTGTCTGGCATTTACTGCAGCCGCAAAATCATTTCTAATTTGAGCTGGGAAACTTTCTCTCTGGACTCTGATGCTATTTCCTCTTAACGCCCCGGCTGGTCCCTTGTTTTCTTATTTATTAACTAGATTCTTGACCAAGCTTATCTTTTCTATTCCATTGACTAATTTGTACATTCTTCTCTCACTCTTCTTTCACTTGGCTTTGTCAGACCTAATTTCGTTAATCTCATTTCATACGACATGTTTCTTAGAGATACTATAGATAAGGTATTTTTGTTGCCCTCTCTTGCACCTTTTCCAACGCATTCACATCCCTTTTCATACTTGGATTCCAAACCTGCACTGCGTAATCTAGGTGGGGTCTCACCATACAATCTAACCCACAGTCTTTCCTCTCTACTTGTAAACGTTCGCTTCATCATTCCAAGTACCCTACTCGCTTTCGCACAAGCACTTTTCACTTGGCTAGTCCATTTTAAATCTGATGAAACCATCACTCCAAGATCCCTTTCACACTCTGTGGTCGCTAATGTAATATTTCTGTTGCTTTTTTGTGTATACTTTTGCCTTTCATTTAGTCTGCCGAAATGCATTACTTTACATTTGTTAGCACACAATCCCATACGCCAAACCTCTATCCATTGACATACTGCATCCAGATCTTTCTGTAACATCGCTCTCTCATAAACATTATTAACTAAACCGAGTAATTTTGAGTCATCTGCGTACAATTCCATTCTATTTGAAACGCAGTCGGGGAGGTCATTTATGTACAGAACAAATAGCAGAGGTCCAAGAACAGACCCTTGCGGAACTCCACTCAGTACCTCTGACCATCTAGAAACTTCATCACCAAGTACAACCCGTTGAGTTCTCATTCTCAAAAAGTCTTTGAGCCATATTTTTAGATTAATAAACAAACTAAAACAAACCAGCTTCTTGTCAATCGATTCTCCCCACCCTACAAGAAAGCCTACAAACTAGCGATAAAACATATGGGTAAGTTGTCTTGTTTGAGGCATATTGAAGTTAAAAAATTTAAAATTTAAAATTTAATTTAAAATCAAAATTTTATGATCATGCTCAAATAAAATTTTTTTACAAATTTCTAAGAAGGTTTTTAAATGAAAAATTAAATGCAGAAAAATGTTTTCATAATTCTGCATTCAGAAATATTTTGCAGAAACTTGTAGACATAAAAAATCAAGTTGAGCATTGAATGTTTAATTTGAAACATGCTTCTGCAATAAATTTTTTACTCAAAAATATTAAAATCTTTTTTAAATGATGACTCTTGAGCATGATCATTTTAATTTGATCATAAACTTCAATTTTCCTTGTTTGAATTATATCTGAATTTTTCAAAAAGCGACGCTACGGTGCACATTGAAAGTCGTGATTTTAGATCAAAGAATCACAAAGTTTGTTGTATTAAATTATTTTCTAAAATAATAAAAGATTGCCTGATCTATTTGTGGCCCTTTTTTTCTAGAATTTATCAGTTTATAAAAAAAATTGCTTGATTAGATAAAATTTATTAAATATTTGCTTGAATAAAAATATTAGATAAAAAAAGCATAATTCTAGTTTAAAATTTTTTTAATTTGATTTTTATAATTTTCAATATATTTGTTCATATTAACCGAGCTAATCTTCTTTTTATTAGCTCCAAACTGAAGCATCATTTCACCTTTCCAAAATATGATATGATGTATTATGCCAATTGACATCGGAGGATTGGATTGCAAAGAATCACTGCAATAAATTTCTTGAATAGCCAACGGTCCTGATACAACATTAACTTTATCATTAACATAAGAGCCTAAATTGCTATATGCAAAATCACATAGCGTTTCGTTTGAAGCTTCTGATAAAATTTCATGGGCACTTTTTTCACTGTAAAATATTTTATTGAAATTTTTTAGACCTTGAATATCGTGAGTCGTCGAAAACAATATACCCTCATTTATGTCTGTCTTTTCTTGTATCATTTTATTCAAGACTTGAGCATCTTGCCAAAAATTGGTGTATTTTCCGAAATTTTCATTGCCAATGGCAAAATCGATTATGGCCACGTGAGTTCTAACATCTGAAAAGTTTAAAACTGGATTGTATCTAACTCTAAGACTTGCAGCTATATCAATTAAAATATCTTTGGGAAATTCTATTTCATTTTGATCATACAATTCTTTTAATGCGTACAAACCAACAGTGTAAAAAAAACTCGTAAGACGAACTTTATTTTCTTTGCAAATTTTAATCATTTTGCCTGAAACTTCTTTGTCATATTTTAAAAAATTAAGCTTAAAACCGCTCTCATCTGGATTGCGTAATTTTTCTGGAAGCAAAAATTTTAAATGAGGATGATTAGATCGCGATTCGATCTCTTTGAAATTATTCTCTTTGACTAAATTATTCTTTTCGCAATATTCGTACAAGCCATCGATTTGCTCCAAATGCTGACTCATTTCAATACATTTTTGATTAGTCAATAAACTATTCAGAATATTAACCAACTCAATTGCCAATGTAGACATGTTAAATCCATCTGTTGTAAAAAAAGCCATGGTAAAATTTAGCATGTATTTTATTTGAGAGTTTTCTTTGAACAAAATAACTTGAAGTCGCCATAAAAGGCTGTCTTTTGAATAATTGAATATCTCACAGTTTTCTTTTTCGGCTAGAGACGTAATTTCTTCTCGAGTAATCTTCTGATTAGTTAGGTCGTGCCACTTTATTTGTAGCATGTCTTGATAATTTTTCTCATGAAGCTTGATAAAGACTCTATCATTTTCCCGCTCGACATAGGATCTTAAACACGGATGACGCTCTTGTAGGAATTTGGACGCATTTCTCAATAGATCCACATTAAAATCACCGTTTTGACTTGTGTTTTCTATAATTGCTGAAATCATTACAATTAAATCTCCATGTGTGGCAAAATTATAACAATATTTTTCGAATTCATTTAATTCAAATAAAACTTTGGCCATCTTAGATCTTTTCTAAATCTATTTAAATATATATTTTGATTTAACTGACAATAAAAAACTTGTGAAACAAATTTAGAATCACAATTAATTAAAAGAATGTTTCTATTTGACTTTTATAGTAAGAAAACATTATTAGAATTTAATGCTTTAGACTGAAAAATAATTAAAACCATTAAAGCAGATAGAAAAAATATTTGGAATTTATTTTTTAGCAAAAAAAAGCATTCTGTATGATGATATTTTAAAGAAAATTTGTTGTTTGCTCATCTTTAAGCCAAGTACTTAATAGATAAATATTTATTGAATCGAATTTTTTTTTTCTAACTTCTTGACTTATTAGTAAATTGTCATTGCAAAAATTGAATTCCAACCAAATATCAATTAATTAGGAATTCGATCATTTTGCCTAGATATATAAAAAAAAATGTTATTTGAGAACACTCGTATTCTATTTCATTTTTAGTCTCTAAAATTTCGATTCAATATTTCAAGGAGAGTGTCGAATACTAACAAATAATTTAATGTTATGAGAAATAATTTATTTTTAATAGACTTCTTTTTAGGAATGCAAATATGCTCATCTCTAAAAATAAAAATAATTAAAATTGTTTAAATATTTATTTATATTTAGTTTTTAAGAGCTTTAACTTGTCTCTTACCGCCACAGAAATTATCATTTTTTATTTCTATTTATTCGTAGTTGAATTTTATTTAAAAAAAAAAACTTGAAACTAAAAAAATTTATTGCTCAACTAAAACAGCTCAAGCCAAGATCTTTTATTAATAGAATAATTTGTTCTAACATAATTTAGTGTTGATGGGATCTGATGAACGAGCATGTCTTTGATTGAGTGCTTAGAAAATTAAATTTAACAATATTTTTAAAAAACAATTTTTCTAAATCTATTTATGAATTCAAATTTATCTATAGAGTCGGAATAAAATAGTTACAATTTTGCTTGTCATTATGTCTTGGCATACACAATTTGTTTGTCTAGATTTTAACTATTAAATTTTATAATTTTTAAGGTAAAAATTTTTTATCAAATTTTTAGCGTTTTGCTTACTCATTTTAGAAATGCAATGCTAAATTTTATTAAATAGAAAAAAACTTTCATAAAAGATAACAAAAAAAATTTTGTAATGCAAACTCATAATTTTTTTGCCTTTAAATTTTATTCTTTAACGAAAAAAAAAACCTAAATTACTTTCTTTCTATATTATTTGAATAAAAAAAAATTAATTTGAATTTGTTGATTATCATTTTATAAGCTGTAAATTCATAATTTGAAAAATAAAAAATTTCTATGACTACACTCGCTGCTGTCTTAAATTGAATATCATTTTATGAAAAATTTAACGAAAAAAGCATGAGTTAAAATTGATGATAATTTAACGAAACTACATTATTTTAAAGAGAGTCTAGTAATAATCTCTATAATCAAAAAGCATTTATTAATTTTGATTATTTTTGACGCCCAGCCGATAGACTCAAGTAATTTTTGATTATGAGAATGGTTTTGAATATTTTTACACAGACATCAATAAAAACTAGGTTAGGGAAAGATGAAAGAAATAATTATAATTTCTGAATACTATCTGTATTATCATAATTTCTAAAGATTAAATGAAAATTTAAAAATTTTGGTTATAAAAACTTGATTTATTAATTTTTTTTGAAAATTTTTTGAGCTTTAACTTAGTGGAAATAAACAAAATAAATATTTTTTTAATCTAAGTATATGGAAATAGTGGAAATTTAAAATATTTTCAATTTAAAATCAAACAAATTTAAATATTGATTTTGAGATTATGGTGTTTCCTTGCGAAGTGAACATATTGATTATTGTTGAACCAAAAAAATTAAAGCAATTTTAAATAATTTACATTTCTAGTTTTTCAAAAAAGTTTGTTATGACTTCTTCTTTTTTTAACATTTTATCTAGACTAATTACTAATAAACATATCAGTATTTGATTCATTTCGATTTATTTTTTTTTAAATATAAAATAAATTCTACCTAAAAAATCTTACAAAATTATTCTTTAATCGTTAGTTTTTAAGAAAAATAAGCAAGCGGCATTAAGGAACTCAAAAGGAAGATAGAAAAAAAAATTTCCTTTCCTGCAAGTGATTATCAGATCGAAAATCGATTAAATTTAACAAATGAACAGCATTTTATGTATTATTAAAATCAGATATTTTCAAAGATTATCAAAATTTATGCAATCTATTTTTGACAAATTTGATTTGCCCTACATGCAGTTCTCACTGATAAATTTTTTGGAAAAATAATTCAATTAGAAAATATCAGAATGTTTGTAATAAAGTTTCAATTTAAGAGCGTGATTTTTTTTTAATTAGATCGATTTTATTAATCTTGAGAATATTTTTAGCCTCCTAAAAAATCAAACTTTTTAAGCTTTGAAAACTAAAAAATAAAACCCAGAATCATTTTTAGCCTTAAAAAAATTTAAAAAATTTAGAAATTTTCATAATTATCATGCTTCTTTTTACTAAACCCGTATCTTTTTAATAGATTTTTCAAACAAACATATATTTTTTGATTTATGAAGATTTTAAAATTTTCTTTAAAAGATGATATAACTTTATAAAATTACTATAGTTTTTTAATTATATTTTTTTGAATTAAAAAACGTGAAAAAATGCTTGGTTACACTTTACACTTTGATTCATTAAATTCCATACTCCAACGTTTCGACAACTCAACCATCTTGTCAAAGTCATCTTGAATTAGCATTTGATCACATATATTTCTAATGACGCTAATCAATTTGCTGACATCCGCAAACAGCTTGCAAAAGTGACTTACTAGCTCTAGTAAATCATTTATGAAGATCAGAAATAGGAACGGACTAAGAACTAAACTTTGTGGAATGTCACTTACCACATCAACCCAATGAGATTCATATTGACATATTACTACTCTCTGTTTCCTATCTTGTAGAAAATTTTCGGGCCATGCCAAAAGCTTACCCGTTTATCCATAATTCTTTAACTTGATCTTAAGTAACTTATGCGAGACGGGATCAAATGCCTTCTAAAATCATTTGAATCGTAATCTTCGCAAAATCTAAGAATACTACCACAGCACTGAATCCTCTATTCAATGCCTCAGTGATGATATCTAGAGTTTCTAGCAAGTTAGTTACGCAGAATTTAGCATGCCTAAATCCATGTTGTAAATTGTGTTCCAATAAATGCATTTCTTATTAGCTTTTCCATTATTTTTATTAGGACCGATAATAGCGATATTGGGCAGTAGTTTTCTGGATTTGTTTTACTACCTTTCTTCTTGTAGACTGGAGTAGCATTTGCTCTTTTACAACATGCTGGTATCATACTAGACTTGAATGATAATTTGAACAATAAAGACATTGGTTCACATAATACATTAAATCACCCGATCTCAAAAAGTACTATCGGCTGGTAAGCTCAAACGTCCCAAAATGCAATTGATGATAAAGAAAGATTTTTTTGTTTTCGGAACTGATTCTGCTTTAAAAATACTTGAGGGTAGAGATGTTTTCGCTGATGGAACTTTCGACAAAGCGCCTAAAACATTCACACAGGTTTATAGTCTTCATGTTTTGATAAATAATAAGTGTTATTGCTTCTTTTTTTTCCTAATAAACTTAGCTATTTTTTCATTGACTATTTTTGACTTTACCTGTCGATTTATTTTGACATATCTATTTGTTAAAAGTGGCTATTATGTTAATTTTTTGATCTGGGATTTATATTCAAAATGATTTAAAGTGGAAAACCTAAATAAATATTCTACAATCCGTGGAAATTCGAACGATTCCTCAACTAAACTTAGGATGTTTAACTTACTGAACTCAAAGTTAGACCCATGAGATGATTTAAATCAACAACATTTAAAATAGTTAATGTTAACGAAATTATTAACTTAAACAATTTAAAAAAAGATGGATGAGAATCCGTCAAATAAAAACATAACTGTCAGTTAAAAAAATATGTCTAATATTTAGTCAAATTGCGGGTACTGCAAGACCAAAAAAGTTAACTTAAGTCTTGATTAAGTAGTATTTTTATAAAAATTGATGATTTTTTTTTCCTAAATAAAATATCAGGCAATTTTAATTTACATTTGACTATTTCAAATCTGACAAAATACCAAAAATATCTGATAAACGTTATTCTGACACTTCTATTCTTTATCTGACAAAAAAACAATATCACTTTCAAAAATAACTTTGACAAATGGCTCAGGAAACAGTCGAATTTACTGCCTTAGCTTAAAAGAAGCTTAATTGTGTTATGTTTTAATTCGCAAGAATACAATTTTCTTTAAGCTTTTATTTAATCTAAAATAGGAATGGAAAACGGCCGTTCTGTGGCCAATGTAAATATGGAAAAGCTAAATTGTAAAAGTTTTAAATAGATTAGTTGTAAATAAAGTTGTAAATAGTCTTATATTTGATGGCTTAAATATTGTAAATAGTGTGTGTTGTGTAGTAGCTCGTTGAGCTGGCAAATGTTTGTTCATTTTTGTGTGGTTGCGACACCACATTTTCCCGCGGCTTTTGAGCTTTTGCCATGATCCTTTCTGATCTTCTCGGAGCTGTGTTGGTATCGCGTTTTGTAGGCTGTTTGACTTGTTGTTTGGATGAGCGGACTGGTTTTCGTTTCGCTGGTGTTTTTTGAGTTTTTGGTGCTGTGTCGAGTACTTGTTGGACTATAACTGGTTGGTTGTTAGTTTGGCACAGATCATAGGCTGTTGGGGCGATGAATATGGAGTGGGTTGATGCTGTTGTTGCGATGGTGTGTGTTGGATTTCTTGAGCTGACACATTTTGTAGTGGCTTGAAGAAACTTATGTTTCTTGTGACCCTATGTCTACCTCGTTCGGCGGTTACTAAGGTTCCCTTTAGTTCTGTGACTGTGCTTGGATCCCAGTATGGATCTGATTTTCCCCTCTGTTCTACTTTAAGAAGAATTCTCACCCCGGCTTGAATTTGAGGCTCACCGGCCTTCATTCTTCGGTCGAAATCTACTTTCATGTCGGCTTTAGACTTTGCATCGTTTTCTCTCGCGAAATCATGGAGTTTTTTGAATTTGGTGAAGTCGAGTTTTTCGACTTCTGGGATTCCAGATGTTCTGGCAAAGCCGAACAGCAAGACAGCTGGTGCTACCTTCGTGGTGGAGTGGGGCATTTCGCGATAGGCTTTGAGGAAGGCGTGAAGCTCTATTTCCTTGTTTTGCTCTGGGCCATTTTGGCGTAGTGCGGCGATGGGTGAAGCCCATCTGTTTGGCATAGTCGGCAAATTTGTACGATTGAAATGCCATTGTCAGTCTTGTAGATGAGCGGTTTGCCTATAATGGTGAACAGTAGGTTGAGGACTTTTGTCGTGTTTTGAAAGTCTGTTGTGCTGATTTTGTCGACTGATGTCCATCTGATGTAGTCGCAGTGGTTGACATAGTAGTATGATCCATCTGGAAGTGGTCCGTAGCAGTCGCCGTTGACTTCGAGCCAGGGTCCATCCGGCATTCTGGATGGCATTAGTCGTGCGAGTTTTACTGTGTTTGCATTTGCTTGGCAAACAATAAATTGCAGGATGGTTTCTCCGACCATTTTTTCGATTCCGGGAAACCACATTTTTGATCTGTTTAGTGCTTTAGTCTTCACTTTTCCTTGGTGTCCTTGGTGCGCCAAGCTGACGATTCGCTTTCGTAGTGATTTCGGTGCGATGATCCTGCTTGCGCGCAACAAGATTCCATCGTATGTTTCAGATAATTCGGCTGCAATCTGGTTAAAATGGGCTAAGTGTTTTGGGAGCTTTTTGCAATCTATGGTTAACCATTTCCGCAAAGATTGTAGCTCGGTATCGGAGCATGTTTCATTGATATCAACACAAAAATTGAAATTATAAAAAAACATAACGATGGAATTTCCACTTCGGTTATTGAATTCGGACTGTCCAATTCGACTGTTGAGCAAAAAGCAAATATTAAGCAAAAAAAGAACAATAATGGTTAATTATCATAATAATTTAGTTCAGCCAAACAGCAAGCGAATGAGAAGACCCAAATACCAAGATTTAAAAGATGCATTGAATTCTGGTTCAGTCATGTCAATCAATATCTCAATATTTCTTTAACTGGTTAATGAAATACAACAACACGCCCAAATACGCAACCATGCCAGATCACACTGATTTTGCTGCAAGCAATGGATGGTTAAAATAATTCAAAAAAGGACATCAAATCGATCAAATTGAAAAATACATTTCATTTAAAAAATTAGATTTTAATCAATTTGCTTATGTAAAATTAGATGAAAACACTGCTATTTTAGAACACTAAACACTGCTTCCTTGGCCAATTAGCCAAGGAAGAAATAATTTCACTGGTGACACAAGCATGTGTAACTGAGCCGACGACAGTTGAATCAAATGAAAGCGATGAACAAGAAGAGCCAAGAGACCACAATGAAAACCGATTTGTTGTAAAAGCTAATTGAAATCGAAATCGAAAGTTCCATACCAAAAAGTGCTCAATTCAAGCAGCAAAAAATTTCAAATTTCTTAAACTAAATTTATTTTCCTTTTTTTTTAGTTTATTTTATCAAAGTTTAATTTTTTACAAATAAAATTTTTGGAACCAAAATTTCTTCCTCTGTTTTTTCCTATGTTTTATAATAATAATCCGGTTTAGACGTACCTCTTTTTAACGAGCATGTTTTTTAGTAAATTTTTTTTTATTCAAAGTACATGTCAAAGCCATCGCAATCTTTTGTTCTTAATGAATTGACAATTAATAGGGCTCTGAATTTGTTCTTTTGTATAAATCAGCATTCAACAAGGTCTCAGGAAGATTTTTGTTTTGTTTGTATTCGAATTTCACAATATCTAATCAAATCAATTTTTTTTTAGGATCGATTTACTTGATTTCTTAAGTTGTTTTATATTAGAAAAACTATGAATAAAAAAAAATCTATTAATATAGCCTTTTAAAAGCATAACTAAAAAAGTAGATTTAATTTTCAATTTTTTATTTTTATAAATGATTTAAAAACAATTAAAGTCAAAAACAAATGTATTAAAAAAATTAATTTAATTTCAAACTATTCGATAATATTCTTGGTTAAAAGTTAAAGCTTTTTTTTTTTAAAAATCTGGTACTTTCTTATCAAAAAGAATTTAATTTATTTGTTTTAAAAAAAATTATTTACAATCTTATATCTGAATTTCATTATGATTTAAAATCATTAAATCAAATAATTAATTAAAATACTTTTTTAAATATTTGAAAATTTGGGCACCCCATTTAATTTGATTGCAGAGATCTGTGAGTATATTTTGATCTATACATTTAATCGAATGTTATCGTGCATTAAAATGATATAAAAGTAAAGTTAACGGTTTTTTTTTTTCTAGAAAATTTTCTCAATTCAAAGCTATTTGTGAATCTTTTTTTCAATTAGTCGATTCAATAAACTTGAATCGCCTCCATCTATTTGCAATAGAATGTCCAAACCATTGTTTTCGTTTTTATCATTAGGAACTATTGTAGATAATTTTGATTCATTATTTTCATTTTGATTGATCAAGTTTCCCAATTGACTTTCAGTCGGATTTTTATCCACAAAATGCGACGAATTATTTTCTTCTTCATCGTTTAATAAAATTTCAGCAATCAATATTTTGTTTTGTGGATTGTCAGTTGATGATACTGACGATGACACAATATTTGAATCAAGCGCAACTTTATTAGTTGTTTGGCTGTTTTTAAATAATTTCAATTGAGCTGCATCAATTCTGTTTTCTTCATCTTTAAACCCGTTATTTTCACTAATTTTTGCTGAAAAACTTGGCTCTATTGAGTTAGAAATCTGAGAGCTAAGAGCTGCGGTTGTACTTAAAATTCTAGATAAACCTTTTGTTTGAAGATACGATGTCGTTTCACTTGAGATCAGCTTAGTCTTTGAGTGTGAAGTGGGTAGTGCTTTAGACACCTTGGAAGATGAGGAAAATGACGGAACAGTTGTGAACGAATTGATTTCTGAGTTCATTGAAGAGGATGCTTCAGATGCAAAATAAATTGATGATTCGGAAAAAGTTGAAGGAATTGCAGAAACAATCGATGAAAGAAGTTTGGGTTGGTTTGTTTTGGTGATTTCAATATCAACTGTGTTGAGCAAAAATTTTTCTTTTGAATGTGCTCCGTTACTCTGTGGTATTTTTGTGGGTTTAGTGTTGTTTTGGATCATCTTGAAATCATATAATATATCCACATTTGATGCATTTATTGTTAAAATCTCGGGTAAAATATTCAAACCGAGCGTAACATTTAAGAAATTATTTCTATATGCTTTCAGAATAACAGATGAGTCGTCGATTTTAATTCGATTTTCGCTTTCTTTACGCAAAATTACATCAGAAAATTCACTAGCATCTTTTAATTCAACATCAATAGTTGCCACATAAGAATTACTAGCTATTTCGTTTAACTCATACAATTGCATTAAATCAACCGTTTTGTTCATTCTTGTAAAAGTTTGATGAACCTTTTAGATAAATTTTTTTTCTTATCTATTCAAATAAAAAATTAATTTTGTCTTACAATTTCTTCTATTTTGTTGACTAAAATATTTTTATCGTTTATATCAGATACATTTGTTGTGAATGGAACAACTATCTCTAGTTTATTAGAACCTAATTTTGCTTTTAAAAATTTATTAGATTTTTATCTATGAAAAACAAAAAAAAAACATTACAAGCTCTTTCTAGAACCATGTTTTGAGTGTAACTTAGATATTTTTGATGCTCCATTTGAAAGCGCATAAAATAATAGGTAAATACACATCCAATAAATCCAGCCGTAAGCATTGCAACAAGAATTACCAGAACTTTTAGATGACATGCTCTTCTCTGCCTGATTTTTATATCATATGAAGCTGAGGTTCCAGTCAATTTTAGCTTAGCATCATCATCCAACTCGCCACTTGCATTGCTGCTTGGCGATTTTTTCATATTCTTAGTTAAACTATTGCCATCTCCATAAGCAAAGCCAGTATTTTGAACGATGTTCGATTCTTCTTTTTTTGATCCAACCTCAATTTCATCCTAAAGAAAAAAAAAAATTTTAATCTCTAAATAAATTTAGATTATCGTAAAATCAGCATTTTATTATTTTTTTAGCTTAATTTTACGATTCATTTACAGCATGAATACCCAAAGACCAAAATTGAATTTAATGTGTCTACAAACTATTGTATTAGAATTCGAATGATTATCGTTAGATAATTCTGAATCCTCTGATTTGGTTACTTTAAAAAAAGCTAAGTCTTTAAGAAACGACATATTTTTTCTGCTAGTTTTTTTTTAAAATCTAAATTCAATCTGTTTTAAAAAATTGTTTTTTTTTTTAAACTTTTATATTGATTTTGTTGAACCATATCTCTTTGTCAAATTTAAAATTGATCGATATGCTAACTTGTATGAGCGCTTTGACAGTTAAAAATATTCTGAGGTCACAAATCATGATGTTCAATGAATTCAAACGTCCAAAATAAATAGTTTATCGAAAAATAATCATTTTAGTCATATTTGTATTATGTGCTTCTCAAAAAAATTTTATTTGAATTACCAGAGTAACTGCTAATAAGATAATCCATATATTTATATTTGACATGTCAAACACCTAAATTTATATTTAAACAGCACATTTTATTTTATTTTATTAAACAAAAAATAAACAATGTTATATCATCTAAAAAATGCCTCAACTTAAAAGCTAAGATTATTTGATTTAAAGTTAAAAGCTAACTTTTTTGTTTTTAGACAAAATAACTTAATCCATATTTATACTCTTCTGTTGATCGATAAACTACTTTATCATTCTAATCCAAGGATAAAAGCAAAAATTTAAGACACAAACTAAAGCTCAAATATTTCGATCACTTACCTCAGTTATACTGTTAATTAAATTGTCTAAGATACTGTCAAAAATATATTAAACCATAAGGAATAATGGAAATGAATACAGCTTAAATATTCAATTCTAAAAACTGAAAAAAAAATTGAAATTGAAATTGGACCCTTTTTTTTTAAATAGATCAATAATATTTACAAAAAAAACCTTTTTATAGAAACAGATGAACTTAATAAGAATTATCTTCAAAAGAGTTTACAATCTCGTGATAATTCTACATTTTTGAGTATTTATAAAAATCAATTAAAAATCTGTGTATTTCTAATTAAATGAAAATGAGGCGAATCAAAAGAGAAAATAGACGAATGCTTCGGCGTCAAAGAGAAACAGGTAGCCATGGATTTATTTAAGCAATTTAAGTTTATATCGATTTTTAATTAGTCTTTTCTATAGCCTAAAAATTTATAGTTCCTAAAATTCGATTTAAATGCTGAATTTGTTTGGTCACATACCTTAAGACCATTTTCAATTAGAATACAACAAATATAATGTAAATTAAATGCTTTGTTTAGTATTTATTCGTATAAAAATAAAGACCCATTTAGGCCATTCTACGTTCGATGTGAAATTTAATCTCACAATTTTGTTAAAGCAATTCTTATTAAAACAAATAAAAATAAGTCAAAGCATGGAATTCGGCCGTAGCCAGTCTATGAGCGGTAAATAAAAAAATTATTGACCCAAACTAGTTAAAGGATAATTTTTAAAACTTTTATGAGCACATGAATTTAATGCATGTAATCTTAAAAGTTCATAAATTAGTCTCTATTTTTCTAATTACAATAAAGCAATAAAATTCTCTAAAACATATTTATTTTAAATCTCAGTGACATGATTTTTTGAAATCAAGTACAATTTTTATAATTCTAATAAAAAATAAAGAGCAAATTCTGCAATGTGCAACATTCATAGTTGCATTGAGAAGAACATTGAAGAAAATTGACAAAATTTGCTCTACTGTGCTATCACTCATGTGTAAACCCTGAATTATCACTCAGTCATCAGCTTATCAACTAATTTAATAAATTACTTTAATAAAGATTTTAAAAAAATATATATTGTATTCATATTAAACCGGTAACAAGTGCATTTTTCACATTATAAGTTATAGGCATTTTAAGTATTAACTTATGTCCGTTCTATTATAAACCCCTGACATCAAGTCAAAACTAAAAAATAAATTCTAAATTTGATTAAATTTGATTCAAATGGAAAAATTTTTGAACGTAAAAACTTATTTTTTTTAAAACTTTTGCTAATAAAGCTCTTTATAAATTAGACTAATTCTAGAGAAATTATTATTTTTTAGAGGAATGGGCTTTCAAAGCAAAATTTGCTTGATTGATCGTGCCAGTGGAAGTATTGATAAGATTATTCGAAAAAAGATTTTTTATTAACTCTATAAAAAGTTAGACTGAAAAGATCGGAATACTTTTGGCTGATTAAATTGCACGCAAGCAATTTATTAATTCCTTTTTAATGAATCATTTAACTTAATCAAAACTATTTTCGATAACTTTCGTCGAGAATAGCAGTGAAGATTTTCAACAGATCCTAAGCAAACAAATGGGCATTGCAAGCGTAAAAATATTTCACACTTACCATTCGGTTTTGCTTCATCAAAGTGCTGAGCTCTTGGCCAAAATTGGGCACCTCAACAAGCGAGGCCGCAGTCGATGATACTGCAGCTGCTGCTGCTGCAGCTAGCTTTTCTGTGTTATTAATTGATGCCTGAGTAGAAATGCCTTGATAATTAAAGGACAAATGATAAAAATCTTCTTTTATTTGATCGAAATTTTTAATATCAGTTGAGTCTATATAAATAAGACTATTGTTAGTTAAGGTGTTAGTCCAATTACTTGTTTGATTGTGATTTTCAAGTAGAAAAGATTCATTATTTTGAAACTCTTTTTTAGATGAGAATGTATCAAAAGGATTCTTAAAGTAAAATAAAATTTTGAAATATTAAGTTAGCTAACAAAATAAATTTTAATCTCACTTTTAGCTGATCTTGGTTGGTATTTTGTTCTGGCTCAAAGGCAGGATTATCGTGATAAATTTCGTTGTGTTCAGCAAGAATTTCATTTGTTTTTGTCTTTGGGTCAATATTCTTAAGAAAAATTTTTTTTTAGGAAAATCCTATTTTTGCTTTTACAGTCAGTCATGTTTACCTCAATTTCATTTTGATTATTCAAAGAATATGACGCTTTTTTGCTTCCATTTTTAACCACACTGCTACTATTTGTTGAATTAAGCATTGATTTTGTTGTTTTTTTGTTTTTGTCTAAAATGCCCATTTTTTGAAATCGCAATCTAAAAAAAATTTTTTGTTTGTGAAAAAATTTTTTGTGAAAATTTTAAAAATTAAATTTATTTATATATTAAAACAATTAAATTTTGCTTTTTGGACTTCAGCAAACAAGTCCAAGATTCTACTAGTAATTTAGTTAAGTACTATTTTTGTTATTTTTGTCTTGTTGGATTTCTATTGTTTGTTAATATTAGAAATTAGTCCAAACCAGAGTGAAAAATAGCGAAAAATAAAGCTTTTTTATGGACTCAGTCGAAAAATGACTCTTCACGTCCGATAGACTAAACACACAAGTACTTCGCTCAGATATGATTTATTATTTTATTAAATGAATTTGTATGATTTGTGATCTCTTTTTTTTTACTTGGACAAAATTTGTTTTTGGATATAACTTGCAGGACTTCACTTTGTTTTAAATGAATTCGGGAACCTTAAGTAAATAAATCTTTTTTCTACAAAATAATAACTCTTAATTTTGACACATTGTAAAATTTTTATTAATTTCTCTTTTGTCCTAAAATTCATGAACAAAACTAGATTTACACTTGACCAAAACAGAATTATCAATCTTGAATTTCATTTTCACGATGACAAGCAAAAGCCAAAAAGTTCAATTAATGTTTGTTTAACCGTTAATAAATATTTATAATTAAAAACTTTTTTTTTCACAAAATTTAATAAAATATTATCCAATTTTAAATTCT
>PJRA01000493.1:1423624-1455670 GCA_016987375.1 Brachionus koreanus | reverse complement strand
TGACCCTATGCTCCACAAGGAGTGAATAAGGAAAAAAAAAACATAACACTAAACAACACTGTAATACCTCGAGTTCAAAATAAAGTTTATTTGGGTTTACCAAAAATAGTGATTTAGTGCCAGATTTAATTGAAGTCAAAGAAAGAAGCAAAAAGTTTTTAATTAAGCAAATTTTATTAAGACTAAGTCCAAAGTTCCAAATTCTAACAAAGCTAGTTTCTTGTTCAAACAATTTTATCAGTCTATTTTCAGATATCAATTTGATCTGCTTTTGGTGAAAAGAAGCTAAAATAATTTGATTTAAGATAAAATTCTTTACTCATTTAGCATTTGGTATAAAGATATTTGCAAAATATAGAAAATAATAGAATTCGTTGCAGTTTAAGTTGAGACAGTTGAACAGATGTACTTAAAATTCAAGATCTGTTGGGGTAAATCAAAAAATTTTGCTTTGTTTTTAAACTTTTTTTAATTTATCAATAGAAAAAGCAATAACTAATCTTCAAAATATAAAAAATTATGCTCTATAATCTCTCTCGCCATATATCACCACTATAAAATTTCTGAACCAATCTTGTACACTTGTTACTTTAAGCACATTTTCACATTCCACTAATAATGTTTCATTCTGTTGTTGCTGATAATCTTTTTTCAAATAATGACCTAACAGTTCCAAAATTTCAGAATTTTCATTTAAAGTTTTCACTAAATAAAAATTTTTAGAGTTAATAAAAATAAGAGTAAGACATATAATTTTGAAGAGCATTTAATACTGTGTATTATGACTTAGATTTTGGAGTTGAATAGATGATAAAACCAAAAATACCAAACCTTTTAAGGACTTAACAAAACAGCTACATCAAAGTATATTTCCGATGATTTAGTTGTTTTTTCTAAAATTCATTTTAACTTTTTACACCAGAAAAATTTTTCACTTTTTATTCAATTACAAAGTGTGAATAAAAAAATAATTTTTATTTATTAGATTTGTAGACTAGCCTTGTCAAAACTTTGTAAAAATTTTTATTAGACAAAAATTTCCAAAATGGCATTGTACCGAGCACATTTTTGTGTAAAGATCGGTGACAATGTCATTGATAAAATTCACATTAGCTTATAATTGATTTTTTTACACAAGCAAAGTTATTTTAATTTTTAAAAAACGGCCATTACTTTTTGAACCCTATTTAGAACAATGATAGACAACTGGAGAAAATTTTCAAGTAAAGATATGATAGATGGGTTTAAAATTTTAAAAATATTTGATAATATCTTGTTTCAATTTGTTCCTTATTCGGCTTGACTAATCTTAAGCTATATTCTACTAATTTTTTCTTAATTTATGTTAAATAATCTTTAGGGTCTAGTTTTTTTTTGAAACAAAGTTTTCATTATAAATTCTTGGTGTTATTTTTATGTTATTTGAAAATACTAATAGTATTTTTTTGTAAGATTTTAGATTTCATAATTAATAAATTTGCATTTTGCAAAAAAATCCATTTATATAATAATAAAATAAGATTACTTCTAAATTATGTGAAAAAATTAATTCAATTTATTTGTAGTCAAGTTCAGCTCATTGTCAATGACTAGGCTTTATCAATCAAATAAATCAGCTAATTATTAAATATGGAAAGAATAGGTTAATCAAATTGTTCCACATGATTTAGAACATTCTGCAAGGACATTTTTATTAGAAATTTAAATTAACTTTTCGAAAATATCAAAGTTAACATTAAAAAACGAGAAAAAATTTATAAAATTTTGCTAAAAAAAGCAGCTTGTCTTGTGTAGAATAGACTTATTACTTTTATTTTTATTTTACTTCGAGCTCTACAATTAAAAATACAATTTTCTTTTATAATTTAATAGTCTGAGGACTTCCATTTTTCTTTATAGAATACTTTTGAAAATTTTGAATTAATATAAGATTTAAAAAGAAAAGAAAATTTTTATAAATGAAAATAAAATATTTTCTTTTCAACTAGCAAAGGTTTTGTTCTCGTTTGTATTGTTAAAATAAATGCCAAAGTCGATCTAATGAAAAATTTTGTTATTTTAAAATTTAAAATAATTATATGCTCTTCGATTCTTTTTAGAAAAAATACGGGAAAGTAGGCTTTCTGCCAAATTGAGGGGGTTTCGTTATTAAAAATTTTAATTTTAAATTCAGCATCTTTAAGGATGTTTTCAAAAAATGTCTTAATGCTTTGTCAGGCAAGACGCTGCTAGTTTATATACAATAATTTATGTTTTTGATTAGATTATCATGATTCATGTAATGTTACCTAATTAAACATAAACAGCCAGTTTGGTTTACGCAAATATCAGAATATTTTTATATTAATATTTTCTAATTCTATATTATATTGAAATATTTTAGAATAAGCATGTTGTCATAAAATAAAATTTCTCTACCTGAATTATATAACATATTTACTAATTTATTTGAATAATTACATGACATGTAACCTAGTAGCTTAAAAAATTTAACTAATTTATTATTTTAATATATTATTTGATTTAAATTGTTACTTTTCAGTATGTAATAAAAAGTTTCATTTGTCAAGAATTATCGGAATGCTAAGCTCAATTTAAATTCAAGATTTTTGAAATTTGAAAATGACTTCCGACTTAACAATAAAATCCGAGCCAAAATTTGAATGCGAACTTTGTATTGAGAATTACAACAATTTTGACAGAAAGCCGTTTTCTCTTGTTCCTTGTGGTCACGCAATATGTTTTAGTTGTTTCAATAGCTTGCAAAAACCAAACTGTCCGTTCTGTCGCACTAAATATGAAACCAAAATTCCAAACTGGGAAATCATTAAGCGCCTTCCCAAGCCAACTATCCCAATTATCTACTATCAAATAGAGATTAAAATGAACAGTCTAAACTCAGTAACTGCAGAACTCAGCACAAATATAGATTTATTTTTTTCAACTGCGAAAAACAAAGCTCAAATGACAATGACGGATAATTCCAATGAGAATAATGAAGACTTGAATGAAAAATTAAAAACAATCTTGAAATTGATTGACAATAAGCATCAACAAAATATAGAGGTACATGAAAATTTAAGGAAAACATTAGATAATTTAAAGAAAAAAATTGACCTTGATGAGAACAAATATAGCAATGAAAATTTAAAATTAATTAAAAATGACATTGAAATTCTAATAGCAAAAACGATGGAAAAGTCAAATTTTTTTTCACAAAAAAAAAATCAACTGGAACAATTGTTTAAGGAATATAATTCAAAGCCAAATGAGGAACTAATTAAAAAATTTGAAAATATATTTTTTGAAATGGACAGTACAAATTCATTCAATCAACATATAGCCTCATTATTTTCAATAGGCAACAGTATTTCACCGAATAATCAAATAGCCAGCGATAATTTACCGGCAGAAGATAATTTAGATGCCCTTACTTTTAGCTCTAGACAAAAACGTTTGTTTTTTCTTTGCTTAAATAAAAAATATTTTAAAAGATTATTTTTAGTTACTGTGGTGACAATAATTTTTTTTACACTGATCATTTTTATAATATATCCATTAGCTATGATAGTAATTGGTAAGATTAAAAAAAAAACTCAAAATAATTAATTTATCTAAATTTATTTTAATTAAATTAAAAAAATATATTGAATTTAATTTAAGGTGCACTTCATTTGGGGGAATGTCCAATAAATTTTTTGATTCCAATTTGGTTAATTGTAGGAGGAAGCTCCAATATTTTGGGTGATGTGCTGACTGCAGCTCTGGTATCATATTTACTTTTTCGTACATTTCGACAAAGATCTTTTGGTGAAAAACTTTTATTTGTTTTTTTTCTTCTATTGCCGTTCTTTATGGTTCAAGTATTTACCATAGCTTGGTTTTTTACTGGTAAAATTTTTCTCTGTTAAAATTTCTAAATAATTCACACTTTAAAAAGGTAATGCGTGGATTTATCCAATACATAATCAAGTGCAAAGCGAGAACAAGTTAAACTCAAGTACTTATTGTAATCAAACCGTTTTTAACTTTTCCTTTTGGACTCTCAATATAGTTTACATACTTTTTGTATTAATGCTTATTATTGGAAATTTAGTATGCTGTTGCATCTGTTTTCTAAAGAAATAAAACTCTAAAAAATCTTTTTAAAAGATACTTTCAAATAAAGTATTAAAAATTTAAATATAAAAAAGCTTATAATTTAATATGACTTTTAATTATTATTAAAATTCATAGTCGGTTAACTTTACTTTTCTGATATTCTAGCTTAGAAATGAAATGGTACTCTCCTTTTCATAAGTTATTTTATTTTTGCAAATAAAATTCGACATAGTTTTGACTTACATTCACAATATTTTTGTCTAGAAAAAAGTGTTTTTTTAAAAATTAACTTCATATGTTAAAAAATTCTTTAAAAAAATTTAATATATTTTTTTTAAATAAAAATTCTGAAATTTAAAAAATTTTACATTTCATAAGAGAATGAATTTTTTATTAATTTTTTTCCAAAAAAAAGAGAAAATTTTCTTATTAATTATAATAAAGCAGGATTAAAAATAAATTTTAAATGTCTGACCAAAACACCATTATATAAATTTGGATTGGAAGTTTTCATTAATAATTAATTGACAATCTTTACAATCACCGATCATCAGAGATCGATTTAATATATCAAGCAAAATTAAAAAAATCAAAATTGTAATTTTAAATTTTTTCGTATTTTTTAATAAATATTTTATTAATTAATAGAAAGAAGAAGGGTTGTAATTAATTGTGCTCTTAAATATCTTAAATGTGCTCTAAAATTACTAAAAGTGTACACTTAATATTATTAAATGTGCTCTTAAAATACTAAATTAAGAAACAAAAATATTATTTTATTTAAATTTTATATTATTTATTATTTATTTTTAATAGACATTAAGGTTCGCGCAGGTCAAAACTACAGCACTATCTGAATTTCAAGTTTTCGACCATAAAATATTAATATGCATAGTTGAAAACCTAGAAAATACAATTTTTTAGGGGGCGTCAAAAAAAAATATTTTTGACCACCCCTCCTCAAAGAATAAAAAAAAATCGAAAGTTTCATCTAATCAAGTCAAAATATCTCAATTTCTAAAAGACTTAATTTATTGATTATGCACCAAATCTGAAAGCGCATAAACTCAGCTATACAACGGTATACTTATTAGATATATTTTTTAATATATCGGTCAAGTGTAGGGGTCAAAAATGAGAAAAATTGGTCATTTTTACATTATTTTTGTATCTCGTCCTCGGTTTACCCCCTAACCCCTACTTTTTTTTGCAGAATCAGAAACTAGAACAAAATTCTAAACAAATTGTTGAGCTCACTTTTTTTTATTTTTGACTTTTAAACTATAGATTTTGAACAAAAAGTGTCCATTTTAATAAAAAAAAATTAGAAATTTTCAATTTTCACTAATTTATTAAGAAAAAATAAGTCACGTTTTAGAATTCATTATTTTCTTACAAAATCGATTTATTAGAAGTAAATTTTTTAATTTAAATTTGTTTTTTTTTTTGAAAATTTGATAAAAATTCCGATGATCGATCGGATTTTTTAGGCATTTTAATGAAATTTTCAAAAAAAAGTATTGAACATGCATGACTTTTTCGCATTGCGGTCCTCTTTTTTTCACTAGATTGCAACGATAAAATACTTTTCGACCTGCATCCGATTGGTAAATTTTATCTAAAGACCAAAATTTATTTAATTTTAACCATTCGTTTACCTGTTGGTTATTTTCGTAAACTTCCTCGGAAACCCATGACCTTGCTCTTCTTGTTTTGCTACTATTGGTCACTCACTACTTCTTCTTCTGATTCAGATGAACTTTCATCTGATCGAAAATCTTCTAGTTGAACTAACTCCCAATATCTTCCATTTGATTTTTAGAAAAAAAATTCGGTAAGAAAACGGAAATAAATATTTATGATAAATTTTTTTATTATAAAAAAAAAAATTTACTTAAGAAACGATTTAATTTTTTTTAAGAGCACTATTAATTAATTTAATATCTCTTATTACACTTTTAGATGTTTAAATAAGTATAATATGTGTTCGATTAATACTTTTTAGAGCACACGTTGAATAATATCTCAATTAATTATATTAAGAGTTAATTTAATTAATTTAAGAGCACAAATAAGAAATTTAAGGTAACACATTCAGTTTATTTAGGAGCACAAATAATAATTCACCAAAGAAGAAGAGTTAAATTAGAAGGAAGTTAGTCTTGCATTGCATTTTCTTTTTTTTTAAATTGGTGACCGATTTTACGCATACCACATGTTCAGCCAAGATATTAACATCACATCACACTTTAGTATAATAAAAAAGTTAAAAATTGAAAAAAAAATTTTCCTCAACCGCCATCAAGACGGCCAACACCAAGTTATGGTGGTCCAATGGCCGTGATTGACGGTACCTAACACTACAAATAAGCTTTAAGCGTAATTTAGTTCATTTATAAGTCCTAGAATTTTCAATAGAATCATCCCTTACTTTAAAATCCTCAAAATTTTGCAATTAAAAAATAAATTAAGAATCACAGACATGTGTTTATAAGCACAGACACAGTTTAATTATGTTGGTCTTCTGTCTATTTTCTCGAATATTAACTTTTGCTAAAAAATTTTTTAATAATTTTTTTTCTAAAATGACGCAAAGTAATAGATAATTTATTTATTTAATTTAATTCTTTATTGAAATTTAAGTAAACAAAATAAAATTTAAGAATATTCTAATTAAACATAAATTTTAGATATATTTAATTAAATTATTGCAGTAAGAAAAAAAAATAAAAAATTTTTTTAATCAATTAAAATAAAATTTGAAAAATTTCTTCAATCTTGAGATAAATGTTTTCAGATAATAATGAAATTAGCTTTTTTTAAAACATAAAGTTGATTATACAAATTAAAAAAATTTTCATTAGATTCCATTAGATACGAGATTTTGTTAATAATAAATTTTTTAGAGTCCACGATTAATATTCTTGTGACTAAATTGAACTTGTCATAATGAATTATCTGGCCACGTTTCAAATTGACAAATAATAATTTCTAGACTAATCTAAGGAGCAAAAATGCTCTTTTCAAATTTTTTTACTCGTTTTTAATTATAAAAAAATGTGGGCCCAAAATTATGATTAAAATTCCTAAAAAGTTTGGTGGGCATTTTTAATTTTAATTTGGTAAAAATGTTAAAAAACTTTCATATATTTATAGAGAAAAATATATTGAAAAAATATGAGACTATTTTGTAGAATAATATTTTGTGCAAGTGTGCATATTATAAAATATTTAATAAAGATTTGAAATTTGAAACTTAGCTCATATAAATTTGCAATTAATGCCATATGCCATATTTCGAATTTTTTTTTGTATAATTGAGCTAGTCTATGCCTTATTTTAGTTTAAAATAAAAAATTGGTATATACTTCGCTTTGCTTTGGAAACTAATAATTTTCTTTTTTTAAGATTATTAAAAAATTATTGTTCAATTTTTTTTTCATAATTGAAATTATATTTCACTATAAATATATAGAAATTTTACAAATATTATACTTTCAATTTTTAAAAAAATTATCACGAGGTAGAATCAATATTTAATTTGCTTTAAAAGCAATTGAAAAGGCAAGATCAAGATTTAAATCGAAATGGAGGATCAAGACAATGAGGAACTATTAGCTGTAAGTTTTTTTTTTTGAATTTCGAATATTTTGTGAATAAATTTTTGTATTAGCAAATGGAGCGAGAATTTGCTGAAGAAGAGGAGCGAAAAAAGGCAGAGAAAAAGTCAAAGAAAAAAGCTGGCAAAGAAAACCAACAAGAAGATGACCAAGAAGCTGTGCAGAAGCCGAAAAAAGAGGAAAAAAAGCCGAAGAAAAAACCAGCTCCTAAATCTACTGTTACCAAAGCCGAGAATGCTAATGGACAAGCTAAGAAGGTAGAAACAAAAGAAGAAAAAAAAACAAAAGATGAGAAAACCGAGCTTGCTCCTCAACCAGCTCCAGTGTCAGAAGAAAAAGAGAAAGTTGAGGCAAAAGAAACTACAAAGCCTAAAAAGGGAGAAAAGGCAAAGAAGAAACCCGGTGCAGGTGTATCAGCGTTGAAAGAAGCCTTGGCCAAAGCTAAAGAAAAGGAGGAAGAGTTGGCGCGAGAAGAAGCTGAGAAACAAAGAAAAGAAGAAGAGGCTAAACAAAAACGATTGGAGCAAGAAAGACTTGAAAAAGAAAGAAAGGAAAAAAAGAAACAAAAAGAAAAGGAGAGAATAGCTCGACTCAAAAAAGAAGGAAAATTTGAATCAAAAGAGCAAAAGGAGGCTAAACAGCGAGCGCTGCTTCAATTACAAGCAATGAGAGCCATAATACCTGCTACTGAAGCTGCCGAAACTGTTGAAAAACAGACCAAACCCAAATTTGAAAAACCGAAAAAAAAGCAATCAAAAGCTAAAGAACAAGAAAAAGAGCAAGAACACGAACTTAAAGAAAATTTGTCTCAAACAGTTGAAGAAATAAAAGTTGATAAAGAAGAAAAAATAAAAGACAATTGGGATGATTCAGATGAAGAAGAGACAGAAGATCAGACAAACGTTTCAACAATATCTAAAAAAACTACTGCTAGTACAACTTCAGGAGTATCGTCGGCAGCTACCGTATCATCGAACAAAAAAGCTGCTGAAACGGAAGAATCAGAAGAATCAGAAGAAGAAAGCGAAGAGAGTGAAGTGGAGAGCGAAATTGAAAGTGAAGATATGAGCTTGCCGCTTATGGAACGAATTCGAATTCGTTTACAAGTAAAAATTTTTCTTTATTATATTTATGAGTATTTTACTCTCTTTTTGTTTTTCAACTGCAAAAAAATTTTTTTTTCACTCTTAGATAAATCTAATTATAAAAATCAATGTTCAAAAAATGAAGTTAATTTGTGACAATTTCAAGGCTAATCTACAAGCCAGTGCCTTTGTCTAATAAACTGATTAACACTTCATTTATTCATAAATTGTATAAAAAAGTTAATTTCTTTTAAAAATAAAACAAATTAAAGGCAAACAAATTAGAGAAATTAAATCTTTTAAATTTTTTAACAAAATCTATAAAAATTAAATAATAAATATTATTGTAAATAGAAAGCTTGAATGTAGTGAATTTCAACATTGATCTCTTGATCAAAAGG
Source organism: Brachionus koreanus (assembly GCA_016987375.1). Lineage (NCBI taxonomy): Eukaryota > Metazoa > Rotifera > Eurotatoria > Ploima > Brachionidae > Brachionus > Brachionus koreanus. The sequence goes on along the minus strand of PJRA01000493.1, from coordinate 1,446,463 downwards.
CTATTTATCAATATTGAGTAAAAAAAATTTTTGACAAGTTTTTTAAAATTTTTATTTAAAAAAAAAAAAAAAACTCTGAAATTAATTATTTATTTATTATTTTAAAATTTTATTCAAAATTTTTTTAAGAAAAGACATGAAGAAGCTGAAAAGAATCGAAGTGTTGACAACTTGCGATCGCCAGTCATTTGTGTACTTGGACACGTCGATACTGGAAAGACGAAAATATTGGACAATCTTCGACGAACGCGGGTGCAAGAAGATGAAGCGGGTGGCATTACCCAGCAAATCGGTGCAACTAATGTTCCTTTAGAAACTATCCAGGAACGAACAAAGATGTGTCGCGAAATTTATAGCAATCAAATTAAATTGCCTGGTTTCTTGATTATTGATACTCCTGGCCACGAGTCTTTCAAGTCTCTTCGCACTCGAGGTTCGTCTCTATGCGACATTGCTATACTTGTTATTGATATAATGCACGGCTTGGAGCCTCAAACCATTGAATCTCTTAACATCTTAAAGGACAAAAAAACCCCATTTTTAGTTGCATTGAATAAAATTGATCGTCTTTTTGAATGGAAGAGCAATCCGACTGCCGATATTGTTAAAGTGCTCGAAAGTCAACCAGATAATACAAAACGAGAGTTTGAAAAGCGTTCAAACGACATAATTGTACAATTGGCTGAGCAAGGACTAAACGCTGCATTGTACTATAAAAATCCTGATCCAAAAAATTACATTTCATTAGTGCCGACTTCGGCACACACAAGTGATGGAATTGGAAATCTAATGGCTCTTATTACCAAATTTACTCAAACTATTTTGGCCAAACGAGTTTCATATTCCAAAGAACTTCAGTGCACAGTTATGGAAGTAAAAGCCATTCCAGGTCTTGGCACCACTATAGACGTGTGTCTAGTTAATGGAAGGCTTAAGCTTTGCGATACTATCATAGTTCCTGGACAAGAGGGTCCAATTGTGACTCAGGTTAGAGGCTTGCTTCTTCCCCAGCCAAATAAAGATCTTAGAGTCAAAAACAACTATAGAAATAATAAAGAGGTTAATGGAGCTCAAGGTGTTAAGATAGCTGCTAAGGAATTGGAAAAATCTATGGCTGGTCTTCCAATGTTTGTTGCCCAAAAAGAAGACGAGATTGAATACTACAAAAATGAGCTGCAACAAATGCTGAGACAAGCTTTGAGCTCGATTAAATTGTCCGATACAGGTGTGTTTGTCCAGGCTTCAACTCTTGGCAGTTTAGAGGCGCTTCTGGAATTTCTCCGCACTTCGAAAATACCTTACGCTGGAATCAGTATTGGTCCAGTGCACAAAAAAGATGTATCGATTGCATCAATTATGTTAGAAAAAGATCCACAATATGCGGTTATTTTGGCATTTGATGTCAAAGTCGAAAAAGATGCACAAGATTTGGCTGACAATTTGGGAGTTAAAATTTTCACTGCAGATATTATTTATCACTTGTTTGACAAGTTTATTGGCTATAGGGATGAACTGAAAAGACAAAAACGCGAAGAATACAAAGATGTGGCCGTTTTTCCATTTAAATTGAAAATTTTGCCCCAATTTGTTTTTAACACCAGAGATCCAATTATTTGTGGAGTTAAGATAGAAGCCGGTTTTATTAAAATAGGAAGTCCTATATGCGCCATTTGCGAAGATACAACACAAGAACGTGAAGGAAAAGAAGTAGAACATTTATTTTTTTAATTTCTTTTTAAATAAATTTTTTAAAATTTTTTCTCAACTACAAGCAATTTGTTGACTTGGGGAGAGTTACTAGCATTGAGTTTAATCATAAAAATATGGACGTTGCCAAGGCTGGCCAGGAAGTTTGTATCAAAATTGAAAACACTACTGGCGGTGCTCCTAAATTACTCGGCAGACACTTTTTAATCACTGATCAACTTGTAAGTAAGATTTCTCGTGAATCCATTGATGCGGTGAAAAATTACTTCCGTGAAGAAATGTCCAAGTCGGATTGGCAGCTCATAATTGAATTGAAGAAAAAATTTCACATTCTTTAATTTTCTAAGTTTGAGTTTAAATCAAAAGAAGAAAATTAATAATATTTTATTTACTTATTACAAATAAAATGAATAAAATAAAATACTTTTTCTAAAACAAAATTAAAAAAAAAATTTAAGTTGCAAAAGCATTCTCCTCTGCCAGCCTGTTTTAACTTTATGGAAAGCAAAGCTAAAAAATGTCCGTTTATGGATAAAAGTAAATTGTTTTTTTGTTAAATTTTTGTTAGTAGTAGTAGTAGTATAAACTGCAGCTTAGATTATATCTAAGCATAGCTCTAAAGAGCTGTAGCAGTCGCTTCTTTTTGTTTCGCCAACCAACTATCAAGCTTCGTATTGAAAGTATTCATGCTCTTTGCATTTACTACATCTTCTGGCAGTTTATTTCATCCATTTACAACTCTTTTTGTAAAAAAGTTAAATCTTAGAAGACAGTTCTTTATTCTTTCACGGATAAGACAATAGCTATTTCTCCTCAACTCATATCTTCTGTTACCAGGTTTAGTGTTAAGACTGTAGTTGATTCCTTTATTAAATTTAATTTCTTCGTAATTGTTTACCAATTTGTACATCTGGATTAGATCACCTCTTAATCTTCTTGTTCTCAAGTTAGTTAAATCAAGTCTTAACAAGCGTTGTTGATAATCCAAATTACGAATTTCTGGGATCTTTGTTGCTCTTCGTTGAACTCTTTCAAGTTCATTTATGTCCTTTTCTGTATAGGGACACCAAGCACTGACAGCATATTCTAGATGTGGTCTAACCATTGAGCAATACAATAATTTGATAGTCTCGCTACAAGAATACTTAAATGCTTTCCTAATTAAGCCCAAATTTTTGTTAAGTATTTTAATATTTTTCAACTTTCTTAATCCGAAATTCAGCATAACGGCAAGTAGCAAATAAGATTTATGGACAATTAGATCATTTTTAATTTGGCAATTTTTAGCTTTTTGGCATTTTGAATAAAGAAACTTATTGTGAACACTAATTGAAACTTGATTAAATAAAAAATTTGAAAAGAAAATTGAATATGTAAGTTTTGAGAAAAAAATTTTAAAATTTTCACTTTTTCAAATATTAATTCGAATCTTTTTTTAACGGTTCAATTTAAAAAATAAATAAAAAAATTTTAAATATATATTCAAATTTATTAATATTCAAATACTATATTCGCAGCTTTTTTTCATTGAAACGACTTGCTTTTTTTTAGGAGACACATGTTAGTCTACGAAATTGGCCTCTATTCCTTAGATTAACTTCAGAGGAGATAACTGAAGACAAAGATCGAGATTGTTTATATAGACGTTTATTTAGAAGGCTGTTGTAAAATAGGAGAAATTCAAAGTTGAAAAAGTCCCCTGCTAATAAGAATCACAATTCTTATTTATACACAGTAATTAGGTCAATAATAATAAAGAAGTTAAATCAAAATAAATTGTGAATTAAATCGGTCATAAAGATTTATGACTCATAAAGATATAATCTAAATAAATTGTAAATAATATTAAGTATAATTTAAATGGTTGTAACGGTTATTTTCATCCCGTAACACACATTTTTTGAGAAAATAATCTGAAATAAAGGGAAATTTCTGGCTCAAATACTAGCAAGTTTTTCCTTATACGTGGCCAATCTAGTAAAAACCGAGCAAATACTTTATTTCTTGTTAGTCAATTTAAATGTCTGAATTCGTAAATGAATAAACAGTGAAATAAAACCACTTATTCATAAAATGAAATTACTTTTCAACCAGTAACCAATTCATTCTAAGCGGCCTTTTCAAGTGGAAGGGCAAAAACAGCAATTATTATATTGCAATAGTTGAGAAAGTAGCGAGAGAAACTAAGCGTATCAAAATAAGGTAATATCAGTGGAATTAAATCGAAAAATGATAAAAAATTGGATATTGAAGAAGATGAAAAATTAGTAATAGTGAAATAAAACTTTAAATGATATTCTAGCTAGAGCCAAGAAGTTCAAGAAATTTGAAAGATAAAAAGGAATTGATAAATCGAGCCCTCACTGAATATGAAATTGAAGCCCTTTGACCAAACTGAATAACTTGCAAGATTAATAGAACAAGTAAGAAGATCATCGCTTAAGAAAAAGATCAAGAATATGTGGTAAATCATGAATAAATATTATAAATAAAAGAAACAACCTTTTATGTAGATAGAATCAAATATGCTTGTAAAGTTTTGGAAATTGATTTTATATGATTCATTATTTACAGTTTCTGTAATGCGGTCTCTAACACTTAAACATTTTAAATTCTTTTTAAATATTTATGCTTTAATAAAATAATAAAATTTATCTAAAAACCAAGCGTAGAATTCTAAATGATTAAGTTAAATAAAAATATTTCAAGCTTATTTGCTTAAACAACTTTGAAATGGTTACACAATTGAATTTTTCCTTTATCAATAAAATGATTTTACAAAATTTTGTTTACCAAATTTTAGGTTAATCAGTTTTTGGTTTCATTTAAGAAATCTTTTGTTCAAGGTAAAAAATATAATTTTTAGCTCTAGCCACTTGATTATTAAACACATATATATTAAAATTAACCAAATTTTATAAAAATGAATTTTTATGTTGAATTTATAAGATTTTTAAATGGCTACAAAAGCCGTCCGCCAACCGCACTTCTTCCATTACCAATTTAAATTGTATGTATTAGTCTTGGAATTACGAAAAAAATATTTTTTAAAATATATTTTAAAAATAATTAAGAAAAATAATCTTGTAGATTAAAACAATGCAAAAAATCATCTCTCGATCCGATATACATATTTCGATTCAGAACCATTGGAGAACTATAACAGCTATTTTTTTGGTTAAAGATAGCTACTTTTTTTAGAATTGAACCATTTTTTTCAAACAAAAACATTAATCCATCACAATTAATGCAAATAATCAATTGAAGTGACTGATCATAAAACGGTGATGAATATATTTCATTCTCACACCAGCATTTCCATTTCAAAGTTCCGTCTTTGATATTTAAGCAATACAAAAAGCTGTCATAACTTCCAAAAATTACCAAATCATCCGCTACACAGGCATTAGTGAAAATTGGTTTTTCACAGTTAAATTTCCAAAGCTAAAATAAAATATTATTACAACTTATTTGAATAAAAGAAGATGATTCAAACATAATTTTTATAAATTTTAAAATTATTTTCAGTAAAATTTAGCTTTTAAATTTTAAAAAAACCGAAAAAATTTATAGTACTAAATATCCTTCTTGATGGATGCAAAAGAATGTTCCACCGCAAGTTCCTAAAAGAATAACCAAATTTTTTTCATCGATTATTGGAGATGTAAATGTTGCTTTATCAAGTTGATATGCCCAAATGATTTTCCCACAATTTTTATCAAGCGAAAACAAATTTCCAGCTAATGTTGAAACGTAAACAGCTTGTTTACTATCACAAATTGGTCCCGAAAAAATGCTACTTTTATCTAAAGATTTTTTCCATTCAATTGATTTCTTCTGTTTTAAAAATATAATTAAAAAATATTTTAAAAAAATTATTGTGTAATTCTCAATAATTAAAAAAGCTAAAAATGCTATAGCAAAGTTATAATTCTTATATTTAATATTAACTTGGTAATACTTTAAATTTGATTTGAAATTAATAAAATATATTATATTGCGGTCATAAGGGAGAATCAATTAATTATTATTGTAACTATACATACAATTATTTGTACATATTGAACAATTAACTATTTTTAAATTTAATTAAAGTTAATTCTATCATTACAAAGCATAGAAATAAATTATTCCTTTTTTTAAACAAAATTTTTTAATAATATTTTTCTTCAATATTAAGGACTAATGATTTTTTTCAACACAATTTATTTTACTAAGACTAGAAAACCCGAGGGGTCTTTTTATATACCCATTTTTAAAATGTTAAAACTTAATTTTTTTTGATAGATATAAAATTTAATAAAAACTAATCATCTTGTTTTTAATTTTTAAAAAATTTTAAATAATTAATTTTCATAAAAAATTAAATAATTAATTTAAATTTGAAATTATAATTACTAATCAACTGAGCTTTGTATGGTTAAATTTTGAGAAAAAAAAATTTTTCTAAAAATATTCTTTCGAGGAAAAATTTTTGACTTATTTCTAGAATTAGTTTAAAATTTACTTCAATATCAATACAATATAAATGTTTGTCATAAGACCCAAAATAGGCATATCCTTTTTCGAAATCTATGCAAGGAGATGATTTGATTGAGTCACCAGTTTCTATTTTCCAAAACAATTCACCTGATTCAATTTGAATGACATAGAGATGACTATCATAGCTTCCTAGAGAAAAATAAATCGCATAAATTTTTTAAAATTTATTTACCAAATAAGACATAATTTCCTGATTTGTCTAAACATGCTGAAGACTCAATACGATCTCCAGCTAGAAAGCTCCATTTCAATTCTCCATTACGACCATCTACGCATATGAACTTTTTCGAATGAGAACCAATAAACACTCGAACTTGAAGGCTTTTATCAAAGTCATAAGCAACAACTAATGGAGTTGCATCTACACACTTGTCAGTATTAATCTTCCATAGTGATTTTACGAAAAGAGAATCTTTTTTCGGAACTGGTCCAAAATAAATTTTTAAATAAGAAAAATTTTTTGACAAACAACCCGTAACTCTGGAATTGTCAAAATAAATTGAATCTTGACGAAAAAACTTAATTTTTTTAAAATTTTTTGAATCGATAATTTCCAATTCTTCGTCAGATTTTGATTTTTTTATTAAATTTAATACTTGCTCAAAAGAATTATTTAGTATTGTATCCAAAAGCAAGTTTTTATTCATAAATTTAGAATTTTGTTCTATGTAATCATTTATCTCATCAGTAAAAATTAAAGCTTTCAAAGAATTGCCTCCTGCTTTTATAAAATTTGACTCATTTGTTGGCTCCAGTCCTAATATTTTCTTTAAATAATATTTAATAATTAATTTGTTTTTTTTTTAATAGAAAAAATAATTATTTATAAGTGTATTATTATGAAGGATTTATATTGAAATCAGACAGCTAAAGACCAATTTAGCATATCTTTGTATTTTTCAAAGATTGACAAAATAAAATATATAACACTCCTCAGAAAGTTTTTTTGTTTTTAAGAATCTGGTTAAAAAATTCAGAACGCTTCCTCTGAGATTGTCATGGATGACAATCATGGTGTAGTAAATTTGAATATGATTTTTTGTTTTTTATTTGAAAACAATTTTTAATTAATTTTATTAATCATTCTATGTTTTTTTAATTCTTTAGTGATTTAGTAAATTATGATCTTTAATGACTCTCCAAGGTTGACTAAATATCCTTCCATTTGAGGCTGAAATTTTAAAATGATCTTTTGCTTTTAGCATCATATCTACAATATTGATTGATTGAAATTAAAGAGTATTCATAATGTATAAGAAACATTTTTTTATTTAAATAAAAAAATAAAGTAGAAAATTAATTATTTTTGGTAATTTTGTGAAAACTTGCAAAGTAAAAACCAAAAAATTATATAATAATTAAATATTTAAAATATAATTTTTTTTTATTTAATAATAAATTTCTTTAAATAAATAAATATCAAAAACAAGTCAATGTCTTAATTTTGACTTGATTTAAACCATGTTACTTTTAAACAACTCGGATTACAACGTTCCACAAATGTTTAACACTAGCAAGCAGAACCATTTAATATTTATAAAAATTAATAAAATAGCTTTTAAAATGTAAGCATCTTGTTTTAAATTTCTGAAAATTTCGAAAATATTTAATTTGTTTACATAACTAAATTTGAAATTTTTATTAAAATGTTTAAATTTTTACTATTAATATTTTCTTTTTTATTTTAATTAGACTGTGAAAGAAAAATTTATATTTTATTTCAAATAAATAAAACTTCATTAAAAAGACTCTAGCTTTTACTTTCACATTTATTTTGTTTTGTAAAAAAAAAGACAATTTTTGACAAATACGAATTTATGCAACATTGGCCTCTAATTGATTTAATTATAAATCTTTCATAATAATACACATATGTAAGGAACTTGGGTAAAAATTAATTATTTTAGTTTCAGATAATTTGCTTTAGAATTCATTTATAAATTTCACATTAACAGCTTTAATTGATAATTTTTTCCATGTGTTATAAATTTTCTTATTTTTTTTAATTTATTTTGTTAAAATAAAAAAAAATTACCGTCCATAATTTCCTCAAGATATTTGATATGTTAAAATTTTCAGACACATTCAAATTGTTTTTTTTCTCAAGTTTTTCTATTACAATGTTTTTAATTTTGCCATAGTCAACTTTTCCTTATTTTTAAAAAAAAAATTTTACTCATTTAAATTAGAATAAAATAATACCATGAATTGTTACTGGTAAATTATCTTTATTAATAATGGTTATTTTTCTAGGTTCATAATAAAAAGGCAGATTTTCAGTTAAAAATTTTCGAATATTTGACTCTAATTTTTTTTCGTTTTTCTCTAATTCACAAAAGACAACCAAAACTAAATAATTTTCTTGTATAGTGAATGCTGAAAAAATAAAATCTGACCATCTTGATCTTAAAGTCTAAAAAAATATAAGAAAATATATTTTCAAAGTTTATTTACTGATTCAATCGAGTCTAAATTAACCATATTAGCATTTATTTTTACCAATCGATCAATTCTGCATTTCAGATAGATTTGACTATTTTTTATCATTACTAAATCACCACTTTGAATAGCATCTACATGAGATCCATCTATGAAGCATTTTCTTTTTTTGCTAGAGTGAATTATTTCATATTCACCCGCTAAATTGTCACCGGGTAATTCTACCAATTTGTTATTTTTCTTAACAAAAAATTGGGTCTCACTCAAAGTCTTTCCGATCGGAACTCCATCTAAATTACTTAAAGAAACATAAAAAATTTTTAATCAAATTCTTTAAATTACTCTAGATCACTTAGCTCAACTTTGTGATATGATGACCAGCAAGAAAGCTCGGTTAAACCATAAATATTAAAAACATTTTTTTTTATTTCAATTAACTTTCTTATTTTGCTATCAATTGGAAATTTTTCTCCGCCAAGAATTAAACTTTTGAACTGATCTTGTTCAAATATCTTTGAATCAATCATATTAAACAGAGTTGGAGTAATCTTTTAATTAAATATAATTTATATTTTTTTATTTTATCATCAGAGTAATGACTACCTGTAAAAGAGTAATTTTATGTTTGTCTAGAAAATAATTCAGAATTTCAGGTCTATTTTTGAAATTTTGAGGCAAAATTAATAGTTTGCATTGAGAGGCAAAAGTACAAAATATTTCTATAATGCTTGGATCAAAAGTGAGGGAAGAAGCTTGATAAATGAAGTCGTTCGAATCCAAATTTGTAATGTTTCTTTATTATTATTAAAAAATAATTTTTTTTATCAAAAAATTTGTAAAGAATACTTTATGTCGTATAAATTAGGAATTATACTTGAATTGCATACTTGGACCACTTTTGGCTTTCCTGTTGTTCCTTTGCAAAAAAATCTTTTTATTTTATAACTATTTAGTTGAGTCATAAAATTTTGCTTTTAGTAAAAGGTTGGATATTCAACGATGCACTGAAATTTGTAGGAGACTACGAGAATATGTGCTTTACTAAGAAAGTTACAAGATTGGTTTAAAAATCTTTAATTTTTGATACCAGAGTTTTTTAAAAGTCCAAAATTAAAGTGCAAGTCCGGATTTTACAATTAAAAAATTAATTCTTTAAACTTTTAAAAACCAGCTTTTAGTTGCAATTTTATAAAAGACGTATTTGAGTCTTTGTAAGCATTCTTGGACTTTTAAAAATAAATAAACCTTAAAAAATCCCCTAATTCAAGGATTTTTCAGATGGATCATTACTTTGTATAAGAAGAGAAGTGGATCTATTTTCGAAATTATGATTACAGAAATCAATGGTTAGACCCATCTAAACCAGCTCAGCCAGTCGTGTAAAGAGGACGCTTTGATAAAAGGAGATTTTGTGCGTTGGGTGTAATTTCCAAGAAGTAATAATCTTTGAGCTGATTTCAGACGTTCTAGATATAAAAGCAAATTTTTTTTGAACATTTAACACTCAAAAACCGGATGACTTTTTTGACCCTTTTATTTAAATCTTTTTTAATACTTTTTTTCAATGAAAATAAAATTATTTTGTAGAAAAAATTAAATAATTTTTACAATATTTTTGATTTAAGATATGATTGAAAAAAAAATTTTAAAAAAATGATTAAATTTATTGAATAAAAAACAAATAAAGAAAGTTACAAAAGGGATTCAAAAGACCCCTCCGGTTTTTGAGTGTTAAGATCAATTTTTTCAATAAAAATATCCTTCTTTTGGTAAACCGAAAACTAGATTTGTTTCTTAGGATAACGCTATACTTCATAAAGCAAAAGCAAAAAAACAATGCAAAAATAGATGAGCAATTTATTTCTTCCTCATCAAAAATCAAACCCAGATTTTTCTCCTTCTGATTATCATTTTTATCGCTCAATGGCTCATTTTCTCAGAGGACAGCATTATACTAACCAAGATCAAGTTGAAGAAGGTTGTTGGTTGTTTTTTAGCTCCAAAAGCTTAGAATGATACAAGAAAGTAATATATAGTAATAGATAGATGTCTAAAGACTTAAAAGAATTATGGTTTATATTTCAAAGATTTAGATACTATTGCTTTTTTTATTGATAAAAAAATTCTAAAAAAAATGCAAAATTTTCAAAATTCATGACTGACATTAATATATCAATTTAAATACCTGATGTAGTAATAACATAAGCGAGATCATTTGGTTTCTTTGTATGATATTTTGTTATAAAAATTTCGAATTCAGTGTTCTGCTTTATTTTTTCAAAATTCCTGTTAAAATATTCCTTAAATAATCAAACATTAGCACAAACAGTAATTTTTTACAGTCTGACTAAAAAAGAAAATTTAAATTACCGATTGAATATCGGTTGCTATATATTCTGGTTTAACTTCTTCTATGGATGAATGGCAATATTCTTGTGGCCAACGTGAATCGATGATATAAAATGAATATCCACAGTAAACAGAGCTTGATTTTGATTTAAAATTTACTTATTTTTGCAAAATATTGTTAAATGAATTACATTAAAGACAGCCCTTTTTATTTCCATAAGAATTTTTTCTAGCAGATAACTTTAAAAATCCAATTAAATTTCAAGTTTCAATTTTTCAAAAAGGGTTCTAAAAAACCCTTTGAGCGTTCTAGTGTTAGATTAACTCTAGAAGCATCAAACATTTTTTCATATTTTTTTCAATTCAAAAATATTTTATAAAAAACAATAATCATTTTATAAAGTAATATCATTTTTAAAAGAAAATTTTAAAATCTACATAATTCAAAAAAGATATATTTATTTGAAATATACATTCAAAAGATACGAGGATTAAAAAATGTCAAATGACTCGTTTGGTGCTTCTAGTGCCACCGACGGTAGTGTTGGCTACCGTCGGTGGCCATCCCTATACCGCCAAAACTTGGTGTTGGCCGTCTTGATGGCGCAGTGATTAAGTTAAAATTTTTTGTCCAAATTTTAAATCTTTTTCTTATTCTCAATTCTTTTATCTATAAAATTTTAATATTTGAAATATTTTTAATTATATTTTTGTACCCAGCCATCAAAACGACATATTTTGATTTTATTTTTAAAAAATCAATGATTTTAAGATTAAATTTTTGATTTAAATAGAAAATTTTAAGGATAAATCAGTATTTTATTAAAATGGTTGACAAAGTTTATTTTGAATTTTGATTTTGAAGACAAAATAATTTATTGCAACAAAATTATCCTTACCTTAGAAATAATTCGTAAAAGTTTTTGTTCCAATTTATGAAATAAAAAGCGATTAAAGGCTTATCTATTGAATTTGTGATTTTTTCAAAAAAATTTTCTTGATACTAGATTGAAAAAAAATATTATAATTAAATATTTTTATTTTGAAGCAAAATTTAAATTTATACCATAATGAAAGTGTTTTTTAAATTTTGAAAGCGGATGCAGCCATTCTGAGCTTCATCAAAACCATCAATAACAATCGCACCAGAGTCACTCTTGTCAATTTGTTGTAATATTTCACACAAACTTAGACAACTAGTCATTATTTTATTTTTTCCTCTTTTGGGTTACTTCCTATGATATTGTTGCATAAATTTTCATTTCTAAAATGAAATAATTTTTAATTATTGAAAAATTTGTTTTTAAAACAACATATACAAGCAAAAATGATTATATCTTAAACCAGAAAATTAGCTAAAATTTATGTTCAGGCTAGCGATACAAAATCTTTTTACGCTCTAATGGTCACTTTATAATTGTCTTTTTTAAAATAAGAAAAAAAATTGATTGAATTTAAAATTTTGAAAAATTGGTTTACAAAGCCCTAAAATGTTCTTTTACTTTACACTTTGTCTGATATTTCAAATCACATACGGAGAGGAATTTTGTTTTGCCAAAGTAACACTCACAAACAAATATGATGACTCTTATCAAAATCTGCATTTGTCAGCTCTTTATTCTGTTCACTCTCAGACTAACACAATCCAAGGCCGTCTGATTTTAGCCAAGAGCTATTCGATTTTGAATCGCACACAAGTAGTCAGCCAAGGCTGCTCGAAATATTTGAATGAGCCAATTACTTACAATTTTGTTTCGTTGGTTGACCAGGGTGAATGCTCTTTTGAAGAAAAAATAGAACATGCCATTCAGAGCAATGCTTTTGGTCTGATTATAATCAGCAAAAATTCACAAATTTTTAAAATAAAAAGCTCAATATGTAAATTAAATACAAAATTGATTAAAATAATTACTAAGTAATTATGATTTTTTTCTTTTTTAAGATAATCCGATGGTTGTAGTAATGATTTCTAATGAAATGGGTTCAAAATTAAAAGCATTGCTTGATACAGACGAGATAAATATCTCGATTGACCCAAAAAATTGTGAAAATAGAGAATTTTATATCGAGACTGAATTGAATTATCAAAAGTTCTCTTATTTTTCAATAATGTTCATAATCATTGGAAATCTCTGCTTGATTATCCTTCTAGGTGCCTTTTGTACCATCTTCTATTTGGTACAAAAGACCAGGCTAGTCGAAGAGAGAGAACGAACTAAAGCAAGTAGTTGAAGTAAATTCAGCATAAATGTAATGATTGAATTGTTTAGAGACTCATTGAACAATTGACCAAACGTGCAATTTCAAAAATGAAACTAAAAAAGATAAAAGCAAACGATAGAGTAATTTAAATTTTTAATTTATGATTAGCCTTGATTTAGTATGTCAATGCAAATTAAAAAGGAACTTGGTGAAATTTGTGTCATTTGCATGGAAAATTACCGAATAAATGATTCGATTCGAATACTTCCTTGTTCGTAAGTAATTTTTTTGTTAAATTTTTAGTTAGGATATTTTTTCTCATCAACAATTGCTCTAAAATTACTCTAAAACTGCATTTAAGGATCAAGGACCTTGGCTGGCCAGGCGTTATTTTCTAATTAAGTATTTAATTTAGATCCGAGATTAATTTATAAGGAAAAATTTTAAATTTTAAAAATTTATCAAAATTAAAAATTATATTCTGTAAAAACATTTAGTTAATTAATTTTTTAGATGAAAAACAATGATATTGATTAATAAAAAATAAATTTTTAACAAGTTTTGAAGCTAATTTTTTAAATAATATTTTTAGATTATAATAATAATAATCATTATGAATTTTTTTGAACGGCTTAAAGGTGATGCAAAGTTAAAAAAAGACAATAATTAGAGGACTAGTTTATAAAAAAAACAAAATATTTTTATACAATAAAAGACAATTTTTATATTAAAATATTTTATTTTATAAGAAAAAACAAATCAAATAAAATCAATTATATTGAAAAAAAGATAAAAATAATAAAAAAGAACTTATTTTTTTGGTTCAACCATTTGGACAATAAAAGTCTCTTTATTTTCACTACCGTATTAAATTAAGTAAATAACTGATTATCATTACTTGGAGACTATAAATTTGTTTTTCTTTTTTTACTGATATGATTTAAAAAAATATTCATGAGGCAATTTATAATTAATTAATTTTAAAATAATTAAAATTTTAATTTCCTTTTTTCTGAATAACGTTTAATGACTTAAAAAACTAATAATGTATTTATTTATTAAATCGAGTTTTACGGTACATTAATAATGAAAATTTATTTATATTAGAATCAACAGATGATTTATTTATTTATTTAATTAAAGTTTAAGTCCCATGGACAAATTGAGAAGAATAATTGAAATAAGAATTATAGACAGTTAAATATCCATTTTACAATTAAGTAAAAAATTCAGAATTCTCCAATTTTAATGCTTTGTTCAAAGGTTTTGTTTTCGTAAATTTACTGAGTCCAATAAATCGTTTTATTAAAATATTTTGACGTATATCAAATTCCTTTAAACTCTTTTCATTAATGAAGATATTATCTAAATGATATCTAAAGATTGATTGACAGAACTGTTTGTATAAGAAAGCTATAGTTTCTGGGTTCATTAATTTTGGTTTGCATCCAACATTATTTAGAGAGTAAAAACTCTTTTCAACTTTTATCATCTTATTTTCCACGAAATCCTTTATTGATTTTTGATTTCCAATAGGTAGGCCAAGATAAATCAAACTTTGTACTTTTGGAATCGTAGAGCCATTTAATTTAAATTCTGTTTTAGAACTTGTACTTTTTTTTTCGAATAGGATTGATGCCGTTTTAGAGGCATTGAATTCGATTTTCCAGTCCTTGGTATAATTTTCACAAGTTCTTAGCAAAATTTTAATGTGTTTTTCGGATGGTGATAATAAGACTATAACGTCACAGTAGGCAAGAACAGACAAATTTATTTCACCAATCTTTGCACCAACTTTTAACTCAGTACATACAGATAACATTTGATCGATGAAAAAATTAAATAAATACGGAGATAATATTCCTCCTTGTTTGACTCCTTCTGTTATTGTGAAAGGATTACTTTTTTCTTCACCAACTTTGATGATCACTTTAGAAATTTCATAATATCTGTATAATTGTCTGGATGATAGACAAACTACTTTTTATTTTTTTTCAGCAAAATTAATTGTTGCACCATAATTTTATTGAATTTAATAAAACAGAAAGAGTAATTAACTATTTAAGAAAATAATAGTAAACATTTAAATTTGTTTAGTTGATTAACGCAAGTTTTACATGTGTTTTGATTAACATCAATTGTTGAAGATTTAGAACTTTTTGTCGGAAAAACACAAGCACATTCCATATAGCAACGTTATAACGACTTTTCAATAGAAACTTTCATTTTCCAATTGAAAAGCCATTTCTCAACTTCTTTTAGGTATTTATTTATCGTATTTTTTATTAAAAATAAAAAAGTTGCCAAATCGTCTGCAAAAAGAAGAGTGTATTGTCAATTCGGTTTATTTCTTTTTGGTATATCATTTATAATAAAAATGCTTTAATGAGTACATGGATAATTTATTAATATTGAGGTAAAATAAATTAAATTAGTGTAGCAATACTAAATGTGTTAAATAATTTGTTATTTGTTATTATATTTATGGTATTTTTTACTAGTTTTGTGGATATAGTTTACTGACGTCCGCAAATTTTTGTTTTAATTTACGATTTAAACGTTTTATTGAATAAGAATTTTTGATTTGAGAAATAAATCTATTTGTACAGTAATTATTTATAAAAAGATTTGAAATAAAAACTATTTATTATGTGGTAAGTAGCTACAAAATATAAATTAAAAAATAGTTTTAAAATTAAATAAAGTAGAGGCAAATAAAATTTATTGAAAATTCCTTGATTTTAAAATTTGAGAAATTTTATATGGAATTTGAGTAAAATTAATCACAAATATTTTACTTTTTAGACATGCTTTTCATAAAGAAGAAATTGATCAATGGATGACTGAGAATAAAACCTGTCCAATTTGTAAAATAGACATATTACGCTATTATGGAATAGCAGTAGGTTAAAATTAAACTGGTCATAAACTAATTTATTAACTAAAATTTAAAATTAAGATAGAAGCTAGAAATAACATTATTTTTAGCATTCTTCAACGCTTGAAAATAATGAGATCAAATGAAGAGATAGTTGAAGCAATAATGGCCCATCAAAATAGTCAACAAAACAATGCAATTTACACAATAAATAACGCGAGTATTTCGCCTAGCTTTTTTTCGACAGGTGCTTCCAATAACAATTTTTTGAACAATGTTAATCCACGCGGAAATGTACTCCCAAAATTTCAGCGTAATAATTTAAAAAGCTTTTCATTTGATGACATAGATGAAATTAATCCGAGCGCAAGAAAAAATTTCCTTCGAGAAAATAATCTGTCTCAACATGAGCCTGAAAATATTATCAAAATAGTCGATCAAGTGAATGAAGGTAAGAAAAATAAGAAAATTTTATTTTCAAATTCTGTTTTTATTTTTTATTTAGAATCGAAAAATTTTCATTTAAGCAAACAAAATTCCAATAATAATGAAAATGCATTTATATTAGAATCAACAGATGATAGACCAAACGTTAGTTCGATTATAAGATCTGAAAATTTTGAAAGTGAAATTAGATTTTAAACGAAATTAGAAAACAGGTTAAATAATGTTAAATTTTTTCAAAATCAATAAATTTTTTTTTGCTAAGAATTTTTTTATTTTTGAATTTATTTCATAATATTAAAAAATTAAAATTTTTACCCAATTTTGCCAATTTTCTTTGATTAGATAACAAAGTATAATTAGTACTATTAGAAAATCATAGAGTTAAAAATAAATTTTTTTAAGCCTATACGTGACAATTGAAAATAATTTAGATTTTGTGGCTAATTGGCTTCTGAATATTGGATTCATTTACATTAAGGCTTAATTAGCATTATTAGAATTATTACTATTTAGTAGCGTGTAATTAAAGAGTGATGTCAAAGCACCAAAATATTTTGCTAAAACATATAATTTCATAATAAAATTTTTTTTTTAATATTTTATTAATTATTTTTTTCTCCAATTTATATTATTAAAAATTGTGTTTAGATCCTAGTGAATCAAATTATAATATTTTTTGTGAAATTTGTAAATTTTAAACAAACTCTATGCATAATATTTTTTTATGTAATAAACTAAATAATTATTTCTATCCATATTGGAAAAAAACGTGTTTTTTTTTAAAATATATTTATTTAAAAATTAACTTCCTGATAAAGTACATATTGGAAAAAAAAATTATTGAATTCACTAAGATAATTAATTTCTGTTTTATTTAAATTTAAATAGCTTCCAAATTTTGTGAAAAAAAATTTAAACTCCAAAGTGTATAGAACATATACAGTGATTTGTTATAGTAGATCATATTTTCAAGAATAATCATGGTTTGAAGGATTCAATTGAATACATAGTTCCTCTCATTAGGTTTGGAATTCTACAAAAAAGTCTTCTTCATTTAATTAATTAAATTTTTTAACTTGCCTATTAGGCTCAATTTGACTTTAAGTTTTAAATAGAAGTAGTAGTAGTTCTTGCTGCGACGCCTAATATGTAGAGTGTCTAAGCCCATCACCGCCGATTGGCCGTATAGAGTTGTAGCAGCCGATTCTATTGAATTTATCTAATGCCATTTTAAAACTAGCAGTTGACATAGATTTCACCACATTTTTTTGGCAACTTATTCCAATGCGGAACTAATCTGTCTGAAAAATACATGACTGGCACTTACTGCAGCTGCAAAATTGTTTCTAATTTTAGCCGGAAAATTTTCTCTCTGGACTGGACCCTTGTTTTCTGATCTTTTCACTAGAAATTAAATTTAAAAAGGAAAAATTCAAAATTTTTTGAATAAAATATAAATGATGAGTAAATTTATAATTATTTATTGAATTTAAATCAGTGAAATAAATTTTCATCAAAAATTTTGAAAAAAATAGAATTCTCTAATTAAAACGAAATAAGGACATGATTTATTGAACAAGGATGATACATACCTTGCCGGTCTATTTTTAAATTTTTCAGATCTAAATATTTTGGAATTCATTTTATTATCTTGATAACTAAAATAATTACTAGATATTTTATTTTTATTTATTTCATGGTTGTATGCTCGTTTTTAATTTGATTTACAAATTTTTAATTTTAATTAAAACTAGATTTTTTGTTCAAAGAAAAAATTTTTTAATTTCAATGTTTTAATATTTCTTTTCTTTCTGGTCAAATTTACAACCGAATCTAAAATATTCTGGTTGATATTTTTTTAATTTTGAAAAAAAAAATGTTAGATTAAGATCAAGGTTTTTGTTTTTGGTTTTATTTTGCTTTTAAATTGATTACTTATAGAGTTTTAGAAATTTGAAGGACTACTGTGAAATAATAGATCATATGTTGAAAATTTAAATTTTTAAGTTAGACGATTAGTATTTGAACATTAACAGATGTTTTATTTTTTTAACTTAAATGCTCATGGTCATTATAATTAGTCTATTTTAGAAAATCTATTTTTAAAATATTTAATTAACTCACTAAAAGTTAAATAAAAATTAAAAGCATATGCTTTTTTTATTGAAAAAATTTAAATAAAAGGGTAAAAATAGTTAAGTAATCCAAATTAATCTTGGAGAATTCTAAACAAATGATCAATTTATCACTAATCATCTCCTTTTAGCCAATTTTAGAGCATATTATTTCTCAAGAACTGATAAAGTAAGATAAGTTCTATCATAAAATTAAAAATAAAACCCTTTATTAAATTTTAGAGCGCAAAAACAATAATTGTTAAGTCGAAATAAAATTAAATAACATAAAATTATCTAATATTTTAATAAAAAGATAAAATTAAAATTAAATCCTGTGCAAAAATTAAACAATAAACTTGATCCAGACTTGAAAAATATTAAAATTTTATTCATTATTTGACCATTTGTGTTAAAAAGTAAGTTTTTTTTTTCATTTTTATACAACAAGTTCAAAAGCTTAAATTTCATTTTAAATTTTTGACTATTTAGAAAAATCAAAATCAAAACGAATAAATAAAAGCTGCATTCATAATAGAAAATTTTGTAATAGAAACATAAAAAGGCTAAATCATCCAACAAAAATTCGCATAACTCATAATAATTGGTATGCCGAATTATTTAACGAAACTAAAAGAAGCAAAAAGAGAGAAAAAAGAGTGAACACAAACTCACGCTCCACAATGAGAACCCTCTCAGATTTGAAATATTTAATGAATTTTTTATTCTTGGTAACAATTTTTCGTAAACATACAGCATTATCCCTTCAAAAAAGATGGGCTTTAATAAATGCTACTTCAGTTTCATCAACAGGATCAGATGATTCAAATCAGAACTTATTTTCAGATTCAGCATTATATAGTCTTTATTCACCTACAAATGAAGTATACGCTCAGCTAATAGAAGCCCAAAATTATGAACCAGACGCAAATAATTCTGGCGAAAATGAAAGCTTGACCAACTATGGATGCTCAAGTTATGCAAATGTTGATCTGCCAACTAATTATATTGTTTTGGTTAAGAGGGGTGTCTGCACCTTTGAAAAAAAAGTTCAAATTGCTGCGGCTAATAAAGCTTTGGCAATAGTTATATATAACAATGACTATAATGTAATAACAATGTTTATAAAAAGTAAATATTTTTAGCTTTAATATTTAAACTGTCGAGCAACTTAAATTTATTTAAGATACATCTTTACCAAGTGTCATGGTATCAGAAAAAGTCGGCAGCACACTCAGAGAAATGCTGACTTCTTCCAATGTTTTTGTCTCAATTAAGCCTGGTCACGTGGATTTTATTCAAAGCGGAAGTTTGCCTTCAAGATCAAGTGTTTATTTTGTTGCTTTTGCTTTTCTAAGCGTTGTTCTTGTTACTTTTATTTGGCTAACCGTCTATTATATTCAAAAATTCCGATATTTAAATACCAAAAAGCGGCTCGATGTAAATAATTTTATCTACATTAATTTTATTAAATTTTTTTTCTCTTAAATTCTCAACAGGATAAAGAATTTTATTTACTTTTAGTTAAAAATAAAGCTTATCTCAGATACCATAAGCACTTGATAGGCATTCAATGGTATCATTCCATTTTTGTTCTCAGTTATCATTTAATTAACTATATTTGCTTTTCATCGATTAATAATAATGTGACCAATGTTCAAATCTAAATAAAATTTTAACTCAAGTATCAATAACTTAAGTCCTTAATAGAATGATAACTTAAGTCCTTGATAAATTTTAACTTAAGGTTTAGTTGACTTTCTATTTTAACTAGTGTAATAAATTTATGTTGAGTGATAAATTTTTCATTTTTAATTTTAGCGTCAATATAATGCTAAAACTTTAAGTCATATTATATGTTAAAATGTAAACATTTAAATGAAAATTTTGAAATTATGGTACTCTTACGTCATTATTGGAAAAAAGCTCTATGAGCAAGAGCAGTAGCTCGTGAAATATGTCTAGTGGAAGGTGAAAATGTGCTTAAAGTAAGAAGTGATAATCAAATAACTTTTATACTTTTATACTATATTTGATAATCGACGATATCTCATCACCTTAATTTGATTATCAAAGCTAACAGACGTTGCCCATTTATTCCTCATCAAAAAAAAGGTGATGTTTTGTGTTTGGGTGAAATTTTCATGGGGTAATATACTTTTAGCTGGTTTCAGAACTATAAATGCAGATCTTTATCCTGAACAATTAGACGAATACTTCATTTTAAGGAAAATGTTCTTCTTTGGTCAACCAAACGCTAAGTTTGTTTCTTCAAGATAATGCTAGACCTCATAAAGCAAAAAAGCCGAATCACTTGTTGATAGATGTCTAAAGAGTAAAAATAGAACAATGTTTTAAATTCTGAAGATTTAGCTGATTATTGTTCTTTTTTATTGATAAATTAAAAAAAAAAGTTATTATTTTATGACTCATGAAAGTTTCTTTCTTTTTTTCTAGAAATTTTAATTAACCTTCTTATGTCTGATCCTGGATTTTTTATTTTGACTAGGTTTTGTCTTAAAATCAGCTGGAAAATTGATTATTTTTTTAATTTTTATCATCATGATTAGGTACTATTGATCCATTATTGATCGATAAATAAATTAAAGCTAAATTAAAGTTTATTTTGGAAGCTTACGATTTTTAAAGATTAAATTTATTAATTTTTTAAATTTACTGAACTTGATTTTTTCAAAAAATTATCTTAATAAAAATAAAAAATCATTTTTAAACATTTAGGACAAGCTGAAAAAGGCCACAATAAAAGCGTTGGCTAAAATGAAAGTGAGAAAGATATCAAACGGAGATAAAGTAATCTTTTGACAAAATTTTGAAATTAAATGCTTAATTAGTTATACATTTTAAAGGAAATGATTGAAACGTGTGCAATTTGTTTAGAAAATTTTCAAGAAAATGATCAAATCAGAGAATTGCCATGCGGGTTTTTTTTTTTTTTTAGATTAAGATTAAAATTCAATGATAGTTTGTTTTTAATAGACATTATTTTCATCAAAAAGATGTTGACTTATGGTTACTTGAGCATCGTAATTGTCCAATGTGTAAAATAAATATCATTCAAGCATGTGGTATACAGGTATACCAAAAATAACTAGTCAATAACTGACTAAATCTAATCAAAATTTAAAGTTACAAGGATCACATAATTTTTACCAGAGATTTAGAGGACTAAGACGTATATTTCGAAATTCAGCTGTTGATGCTGCTGATGAAGCAGAAACCTCAAGAGCAAGTGCCGATATAAGTCTAGAAACAGTCTCAGCTAGCCCAAATGTAAGAAATTTCCAGGGCTCGCAAAATGAACCCGAAATAAATGAAAACGAGACTAGAAATGAGAATAGCAATTGTCAGACAAACATTGAATCGCATAGAGAAATTTTAGAATCTGAAGCAGAAATTAATTTAAATGAAAATAGAAACACACATTCCAAAAGTTCGAACCGAATCGATCTTTAAGATAATTATTCTGAATTTTTTTTTATAAACTGTAATGTATAAAATTTATATTTTTTTTTGTAATAAAATTTTATTTTTTATATTAGAAACAATTTATTTTCTATAATAAGGTAAGCAATAAAATAACAATTAAAATCTATTCTAAAAACTTATTTACTCTTTAGCATATATATTAATGATGTTCCCAAAGCTGATCACTCGAACTTAAAATACTCACTCCTTTTAGCTGACGACTTGATCAGTTTCTTTACATTTAAAAAGGGCAAGAAGAATTGAAAGTGAATTAAATAAAAATTTAAAAGAAATAGAACCATGGTTATGCAAATGGAATATGAAAATTTGTCTAAATAAATGTAGCTTCACAATTTTCTCTACAAATAAGAGATTTGATAATAATTTTAGGCTTCAGTTATACAGTATGTTGCAAAAAATTAGAAATTTTTTAACCTAACAACTTGGCTGTTTCGTTTTGCTTTATATCTCAAATTTTTAGCAGACCCACGATCTGCCATTTTTGTGGGCTAGACACATTTTTTTACCCATTTTTTGCCAAATTAAAGATTTTTTGGTAATGTTATTTAGAGATCAAATGAGGAGTTGGAGAGTTTTTAAATTAATTTTAAGAGCAAAATTTACTCAAAATTAGAAGATATATAAGGATTAATCATAAAGGTATGAAAAAAGGTA
>PJRA01000493.1:1371533-1382262 GCA_016987375.1 Brachionus koreanus | reverse complement strand
CGTTTTTTTTTAAAATCAAAATCAATGTCCAAACTTGAACTTAAACTTTTTTATTTCTAAATTTTTTAGTAATAGAGAAAGAAAAAATGATGCAAAAAAAAGGATTTTCATCGAGATTATGTAATTGTAAATAATTTCTCAATAGCTAAAATAATTTTGGGTTTCACACTCGAACGGGCGCTTTTCTTTCTCTTTGCGGTCGTTGGCGATTCGTTTCAGCCGTATCGGCTTTTACATCCTCATTTTGCTTTTGTAAATAATAGTTTAGTTCGAAATTTTGGGTGTCTTGAGACTCTTGAATAGTCAAAAAATCGTCAAAAAATAGCTGGGCCATTGTTTTGAGACAATAATGAGACCGTTTCCACAGGTGGTATATTTTCGACCACTCTTTCCATGGAACTATTTTCCTCTTTAACATTAGATTGACTTAATTTAGACTCATCAATTATCGAATCGTATCGAACCTTTACTGGCGGACATTTTTTAAGTCTTTTTGTGTGTACTAATTGCCGCTTGCCTTTTTTATCGGGCTTAATCAGGTAGTTATTTTCATTTCTAACTTCAACTAGTGTATAAGGTCCGAGCCATTTTCGACTTAACTTTTTCGACGACTTAACCGTTTTTTTAGCTGAATTAAGTAACCTGACACGATCGCCTAGATTAAAAGCTGTGCGCCGTACATTTCGATCTGCATAAAATTTAAATTGACTGACCTTAGAGTCTGTGTTTTGGGCAACAAATCATAAATCTCAAAAGCTTCGTTTGTGTCTTTTTCGCATAACTATCAACATTTATGTTCAACTCAAGCTCTGGAACTAGGAACATTAAATCAACTGGTAACTTTGGTCTGCGACCATACACAACTTCAAAGGGTGTTAGGCCTGTGGTGGAATGAACTGATGTGTTAAATGCGAATGCGATTTTTTCGAGATATAAACTCCAATCCGATTGTTCTTCTGCTACATAGAAAGCTAACATTTGTTCGATCGTACGGTTAAATCGCTCGGTTTCACCATCACATTGTGGATAATACGCGGACATTTGGAAACGGTTAATGTCCAAAATTTCCAATAATTGGTCTACTAATTATGCCTGACAAAGCGTCTTCTGGCAAGCCAAGCATGCAAACAAATGATCACTAAAATATAAATTAAACCGTCCACGGAGGTTGGTTAAGGTCCAAGAATGTCCCACGTTATAAGTTTGAACGATCGACTCGCTCGAATCGGCACGATTTGTTGTTTTGTAAAAGCTTGTGGAGCTTTCACGCTCGCGCAAGTCTCACATTTCCTAATGAAATCTACAACATCATTCCTGTAGTTTTGGCAATAAAACGAAACTCTAAGTTTCTTAAAAGTCTTTTCGATCCCAAAATGGCCATATAGGGGTTCATCATGTAACTTTTTTATGATTTCATGCCGTTCATCTGGCGGCACCACATATTGGTAAAATATACCTCTTTCTTGGATTTTTGACACATCGATAGACGTTTTTCCCAAAAATTTGAAAATGATCAAATTGTAGCCCAATCAAATCACCATCACCTTTTGTACAATTATCCGGTTTACACTTCTTCTTTAGCCATGTATAGAGTTTGCCAATACTCTTATCTAACATCTGGTTTTCGTTAAAGCTTGTTTCTTGGAAAACCAAACTATTAACAACATAATCCATATCATCTTGAAAAGCTACATTGTTTATTGCAGTGCCTAAGTCTTCACCATTTAAATCATCATCATCATTATCGGCCTCTTGATCATGCAAAAGCCATCTTGATAACGCATCGGCATTACCGTTTTTGTGCCCTTCGCGATACTCAATGTCGAAATCGTCGAATACGTCTTTGGTCTATCATTTTCGATATCAAACGAACGTAAAACACAAAACTATCGTGCGAGACGATGCGACGGCTCTATTAGATTCTTAAGCCAAATTAGTAGTTTATGCTCGACTACGGCAGTGAACTTTTTGTTAATTAAAAACTTTTTAAACTTAATTAAAGGTTTAACAACACTAGCTAGTTCTCTTTCGGCTGTGGAATAATTTCGTTCGGGCTTGTTGAAGCACTTACTCCAATAACAAACTGGTCTCAATTGACCTTGGTATTTCTGGGACAAAACCGCACCCATACTTTCCTTACTAGCGTCAGTTTCAATCCTGAATGGTTGGTCAAAGTTCGGTTAAAAAAGTACGCCATTTTGGTCTTCATCCGATGGAACCGTAAGGATGGTACGTAATTTGTCGAAACCGTTATGACAGTCCTCACTCAAGCTGAACTTTTTTCCTTTTTCAGTCGCTTTATGCAATGGGCCAGCTTTCTCTGCAAAACCTTTGACAAACCTACGATAATGATTTGCCAGTCCCAAGAAACTTTGTAACTGCTTTATGGTAAATGGACGAACGTTCTAGTACAGTACTTCGATATTCTTTGGTGACGGTCGAACGCAATTGAAGCTGATTACATGACCTAGGTAGTCGATCGAGGTTTGGAACCAAAAGCATTTTCGCAATTCAATTTTTAGCATTGATATTCGTATGCGTTCGAGGACCGTTCGAACATGTAAGTAATGCTCTTCAAGGGTATCTGAAAATATCAGAGTGTCATCTAAATAAACTAGACAAATGACGACAAGTAAGCCTTTTAAAGCTTTTTCCATAGTTCGTTGGAAGGTTGCTGGTGCATTTGTTAAGCCAAACGGTGTTACATTAAATTAAAACAATCCGAATTCAGTAACGAATGCCGTCTTTGGTCTATCATTTTTCGCAACTCGAATTTGATAGTAACCGGAAGCTAGATCAAGAGTCGTAAAGTATCGTGCCTTACTTAATGTCACCAAAAGGTCTTCGATTCGTGGAAGTGGATAACAGTCTTTGATTGTTATCTCATTAAGTCGTCTATAATCTACACAGATCCTCAATGACCCGTTCGATTTTCGGACAAGTACAATTGGCGATGCCTAGGATGAATCACTTTCTTCAATTATTGCAGCACAAAGCATTTCGTCCAATTGTTGCTTTACTTCACTTCTTACTGTGTATGGAATTCTTCGAGTCGGTTGTTTTATTGGAACATCGCTTGTTAGATTAATTACATGTTCCGCCAAATTAGTCTGTGTTAAAGAATTCAAACCTTTAGACACAAAATCATCTAATTCATTCTGAATAATAGCTTTATAAGTGTCAATATTTTAATTGTCGGATTCGCTCGGTTCAACGTTTTCAATCGGTTCGATCGCGTCGCTCTTAGTTTGACCTGCTTGTATAACGGCGTTCACATTTAATGGTTTCTCATAGTAAGCCGGTAATTTTGATCTAAGTTTTAGTGTGTCCAACAAAAATCTGACTAGTTTACCATTCAGCTTACAAGTTTCGTCCAAGCTCTTCAGTACAATGACGGAATTTAGAATCACATTTGAGATTGACGACTTTGTCTGGTTGTTCTGGTTGTTAAAATTCCTTTGCTGGTTATTTTGGTTATATCTTGATTGGAACAGTTCCTCGCCCATTGTCCCGGCTGTTTGCATATTTTGCAACTTTCTTGAGAGACTTCAGAAAGTTCTTGATTCTTCGTTGCTTGGCTATTTGTCAACTCTCGAATTT
The DNA here is from genome assembly GCA_016987375.1 of Brachionus koreanus. Lineage (NCBI taxonomy): Eukaryota > Metazoa > Rotifera > Eurotatoria > Ploima > Brachionidae > Brachionus > Brachionus koreanus. The sequence continues at coordinate 1,378,662 of PJRA01000493.1, read as the reverse complement.
GCGGTGGTCCCCTTAGGTCCTTACAACTATTAGTTACCGTAAGTGCTTCAACAACTATGTATAGCGCGTCGTAACTTGTTGTAGGAGAATTTTTTCGAAGTTCCAATTGTATGTAAGGTACCGGTACATTCTTAATAAAGCGGTCTTTTACAATAACATCTAAATCATTTGATGGTTCACCATATGCCAAATTAGCTAGATGCCAAAGATCCGAGAAGAAATCCGTCATTTGTTCGTCTCGCCCAGGTTTTCGATTGTAAAATTTTTCGAGCGCTGCGTCCCAGTCGATCAAATCTTTACCAAACAACTTCTTCATTTGCTTGTAAATTTCGCTCAGTGTTAAATAGGTCCTAGGGGTACAATTGTTGAAAGTCTTAATACACTCGTCGTCAAAAAAACCTAGAAAAATCGTACACAAGTTCTGTTGTGAATTTGAACAGTTTTAAGGTACAGTTCAAATCTTGTCCACCAAGTATCTTGTTCAACATCAGTTTTTTTTGTAAAACTTTCTGGTTTAAATGCAGGCTCTTTTTGGTAAATAACCTGACATGGTTTACTGTAAAACGCGTCAACACATGGACTGCAAAAATGTTGTACAACACTACCTGGTTTTGGGAAGTGACAAGAGTGAGTTCTGTCGTAATTATTGAACATAGCAGACAACTCTCCATTTGGCTTAAAGTCTTTGTTTACGAGGAATGAAGGTTCACCTAATGAATCCGAAAACCGACCTACTTGATTTATGTCATTTGTTACTGACTTGTAAATGTTCGATTGATTTTTTGTTCCTCGTAATATTTCTGAGGGGAATTTGGGTGTTTCAAGAACAAGTTGTTCTTCACTTAATTCAAAATCTTCTTTTTTCTCACTCCTCCGTTCAACATTTCCGTCAATTTCAAAAATTACGATTGGTCATTTGGTGTGTTATCCTTTTTGGGGATACTTTTTATATTAACACTAACATATTCTGAAACATCACGACACTAGGCGTCTCGTTTCGATCGCTCGTTTTGTTTCCAGAATTTTGTTCTCCCTCGACATCGTTAGTCTCAAGATTTATTCCAATATAATCATCAACTGGTTCCGTTTTAAAACGTGCGTTTTCGCTTGGTGTCGACATTTTCAGACCGAATACATCTTTTTCTTCTGTTCTATCTTTTGTTTCATCCTTTAAATCTGACAGCCATTTTTGAGTATTGTTCTCGTTTACAATTCCTTTTACTGAACGATTCAGATCGATAAAATAGCCTTCTTGCCCACGTTTACGCTCGATCGGTCGTTTATTTAAATAAACAATTATTGTAAATCCAAACAAAACTAAGCCAAAACCACACATCACACAGAAAAAGATCATTGGACCTAACAACCATACCATGATTCTACTTATTGCTGTAACTAACACGCTATAAAGGACTAGTTTTTGCTCAAACGCTGAGAACATATCAGCTAAGCAAATGTTTCTCTACTAATTTTTTTTTTGAAAAAAAAAAAGCGAGTTTCTTATCACGCTTCTTAAAAATACTTATGAACGTGTTGACTAAGTTCAACCGATTTTTTTTTCTTAACCTAATTGGTGATAAAGCTTAATAAACGCTCCCTCTCTCCAAAATAGTAGTTTACCGCTATTACCTACCGGTTAAGTAGGAGGCCGGAGGAAGATTAAAAATAAAACAAATAAAATACGTTTTAATTTTTTTATTAATATAAAATGTTTTAGTATTTATACTAAAATCAGAGACAGTCGCATAGGACTGGGGTACGAAGACCATTACAGTTTGGTTTATTTCTTTGGTATGTTTATCCTCTTCCTCTTTCCTCTTCCTCTTATATATAAATCCCAAAACGCGAAGTGTGTCTCTCTGTGACCAACTTTTTCAACCGAATGTCCTATTAACTTGGTTGATGGCTCATTTTGAAGCTTACCACGAGTGTAGCTCAGATAAAATTCAGGAAGCGACAAGCAACCGAGCCGTATAGGCCCCGCGGAAAATTCAATCCACTTATCGGTTTTTTTTTGCTTTTCCATATTTTTAACGGTTTTTTTTATGTTTTTTAACGGGGTTTTTGAGGGTGTGATTACGGAAATGGGGTTTATTTTAGGTAAAAGTCGGTAATATGGGCGTGGCTCATGGAATTTGTTCCTTTTGAGATTAGCCGTTCCTTTAAGAAAAATTGCCCTTCCATCACGTGAACTAAGCGGCCCCAGGTCTGACTGTGCCGTTCCAATCGGACAAATACGTGGTCGCCGTCCCACTTTTGCCGTTACAGCGTCAGAAATTGCCGTTCCCATCAAAAACTTGCCGTTCTTATGGGTGAATTAGGCGGCCCAATTGCTAAGTGGGGGCAAAAGTCGGTGATTTCGGCGTGGCACATGGAATTTGCTGTTTTTCAGAATTTTGCCATTCCTTTTTAAAAAATTGCCGTTCCCATGTGATATTTGTCGTTCCATCACGTTTAACCAGGTCTGGGTGTGCCGTTCCAATCGGACAAACATGTTGTCAGCGTCGCACTTTTGCCGTTCCAGCGTCAGAATTGTCTGTTCCCATTGCAACGACATAGCGAGATTATTATGGAATCTGATAAAGGGACTAAAACCGAACTAGAAAGATGAAAAAGTCGCTATGTCGTTTTAAGGCGGGGGCTGTGGGCGCCATTGAACGAGAGTGCCAACTAAATATAATATCTAAAAGATTTTAGTATCTTAATCAATAGGAGAGAATCAATCAAATTCGAAGGAGTAAAGCATTGAAGCCGGAGTTCCGCAAGGGTCAGTATTGAGCCCGATTCTTTTCTCTATTTACATTAACGGTATACCGCACAACTCGAAACTAAACGATACATATTCCTTATTATTCGCTGCAATTTACTTTTTTACAAGATATTCAAAAACACTAAAAGGGTTGAAAAAGAACTCAACCGTCATTTACAAAATCTAGCTGAATGGCTCAGTCTATGGAGGCTCTCGCTAGCCACACACAAATGCATATATGGTCTTCGAACAGACTATATCTGAAACCAAATTCGACCTAATTATTCATAATTAGCCGATCCAAAAGAAAAACGAACAAACATTCCTCGGCATTATCTTGGACAAAAGACTCTTATTCAAAACTCACGTCGAAAAAAATCACAGAGTCCTGTTCTAAACGCCTTAACATCATTAAAGTTCTCTCCAACAAGTCGTGGAAACTCAACTCAAAAACTCTATTTAACATTTATTTGGCCCTCATTAGATCCATTTTCGATTAATCGGCCATTCTTTGTCCAGCCATATCAAACACAAATATTTAGAACATCCAGAAAATTCAAAACACAGCCTTTCGAACCATTTTTCACAAACCAAATTCACAAGAATTTCAAATCTTCATGAGTTAGCCAAATCAAAGTATGTTTTAGAAAGATTAAATCAATTATCCTATAAATACATCCACAAATCACCTTTGTCAGAAAACCCAATTTTAACTGGCTCATTAAAAGAGTACCTTCGATTTGCAAATGGTCGTGTTCTTTCGATTAAAACATTATTTTGTCCATTCAAAAACAACATTTTAGACTCATTTTATTATATTTTAGACTTTTACTATATAGTATATTTTGCTTTAAATAAACTAGGCTGAAGACCTTCTGGTGTAACAGCCCAAATCAAAAAAAAATAAAAAATCAAGCTTTAGAAAAAAGTAGCATTGTCTCACCTTTTTAAGCTTAAGAAATAGAAAAATAAATAAAAAAATCTGAAAATACTAAATGATTTTTCTCAAGAATTAAATATTGCTCTTCCGGAATCAAATCAGGATTTATTAGGTGACTTAAAATTCGAGTAGTCATATTTACAACCAAATTTAGTTTTTCAATACTTAATGAAAATTTAGACTGGTATGCACTCGGAACTTTTGATATTTCCGCTACATTTTTCAAACAAGATATTCGTTGCATGTCATTAAAAATGTCACTACTGTTCTATGTCTTTTTGCAATGCTACCAAATAAAAAACAATCTACAAAAAAATGTTTAAAATGATAGAATCCTATATTGTAAATAAACCAAAATATATCAACATGGACTTTGAACAGGCAGCAATAAATGCACCAGCTGATGTGTTTAAATGCAAAATACATGCATTAAACGTAAAATAACATTGAGAGATTAGTCGATGGTTATAGCGCTAATATTCTTGAACAACTTAATGGAATTGCACACAATTTAATTAACTTAAAAAAATATTAAAATTTAAAATTTTTATTAAAACTCTTATAATGTAAACTAATTGTCAAAATAAAAAACTTTTCTATGTTAATTAATTTTAAATGTTTTAATTCTACGTTAATTGATTATCTATGTTTTTTCAGGTAAAAAAATTTCTACATAATTTTCTTTCTTTGTTTTGATACACAGCCGTACCGAGCTAATGCTATTTCAGATTAATGAATAAAATTAAAATAACAATAAAGTAAAATAAAATAAAATATATTAAAATAGTTTTAAATAAAAATGAAAATAGAAATTATAGAATATGGACCTAAGAAAAGAACATATGTTTAATTATTTGATGTATGACAAAAAAAAGAAAATATAGTAAGGTATTAATAACACAGTAGAGTAGGATATTCAGTTTAGCTTTTAATTAGTTCTGTAAGCGCAGCAAACTGCAACATACTTAGTTGCACCAAAAGTCAAAGTCTGCTAATGATGTGCAAAGTCTATGCAAAATGTACTAATGTCAAATTTGTCCAAATATTAATTATGCTAAGTTCGGAGAGTTTTTTCAGATTTTTGATAATTTTTTCATCTTTTTGTTTTTGTATTATTTCTTTGTTTAAATAATGACAGTATGTCATAATTATTCATCAGGTATAACTCTCTCTTTGATATTTTTTCGTATTTTTATTTAATGATTAACTACAAAAAATACAACTATGTGGAGATTAGGAAATTTATATTTGATATGATCTACTAAATGAAAAGAATATAAAAAAAAGTTTTGAGCTTTTCAAAAAAAATTTAATGAGATAATATTAAAGAGCATATCTGAGAAGAGAGGTTAGGTAGACTCCGCGAAAAAAAATTCATATTTGTTTAAACGAGTTATTAAGTTAGCCTCTCATCTTAAGCATTGTTGTTATGCCTAATACAGAGTTGCATCTAAAACAAACAAGCGGGATAGGAAAGTTAAGCCATAGTTATTTAAGCTTATAAGCTCTTTAAAAAATTTATCAATTATCTAAAGTTAATTTAATTAATAATTTATTTGATGTAATAACAGACAAATTAGAAATTACAAGAAAATTTGAAAATAACAGAATGGTCAAATAAATGGTTAATTAAATTGAATTTTAATAAGAGTAAAGAAATGCATATTAGATATACTGATAACGGATACAAATATTATTTAGCACTTGAAGTAGATGCAGTTGTAAAAATTTTTAATTGTTATGCAACTCAAGATGTAATGGAAGTAAAAGTGCTTTTAAGAAAAGATAAATAAAGAAATTTTTATTACTTACTAACTTTTTTAAAAATTTACTAAAACCTCTTTTTTTTTAGTTAATCGGTAAAAAAATAAAAAACAATAAGAAAGTAAAATAATGTTTTTTTCAGTTATCTTTTAAATATGTGCGTTAACAACGAAAATTAGAAAATTGATTTTTAATTTATAATATATTTGAATCGTAAAAATGAGAAAAAGAAAGAAAATCAAACTATAATTTGCAAGAAAATTAAATTGCGCATTTAAAAGTCTGCAATTTAAAAGACCTATTAACTTATAAAACAATCAAATTTCAATTTTTAAAACTCCAATTATGCAATGCAATGAAAAAACGTATTTAAAATAAATTTTTATTTAATAAAATAATATTTTCATTAATAATGTTCGATGAAATTTTTCAATTGTATCTTAGAATTATGTTGAAATAGTCTCACTTAATTATTCATCGATTAATCATCTTTTTTTGGTTACTGGGCTTTCAAAAAATTTTCAATCAATGTACATGTAAGACTATTGATTTTGTTCAATCATAGGATCAATTTTTGTAGCAAGTCTCTTAAATTTTTTGGTCATTTTTTTCCTATTCCTTGTTTGATCACCCATTTTAAACTCATTCAAATTGTTTATTTCAATCGATGATTCAATTTTTACTTCCAGATCTTGCTCTAACCTAACTGTTTTAGGTTTATTGTCCAAAATGACGGCATTCAATGACTTTGGACTTGATAAACTTACTTTAGCAGATTCTTGTTGCAAATTTTTATTGATGGTTAAATTTGTATTGATTGCTGTGTTTTCACAATAAATATCTCTATATTTTGAAATAGTTTCCTTAACCAATTTAGCTTCCTTTAGTATTTTAAAAATAGAATGTTTGAGAATATTAATCAAAAATTTACGGCTCTGATTCTCATTGAAATGATATGGGGAGTATTTGGAAATATAACAATTATCAATAACCAAATGGAAAAAACGATATGCTAAAATTTATTAAATCAAAAAATTAATAAGATTTTTAATTTGAATTACTTCAAATGCCACTACAAATATAAGTCGATTTTCCAAAGTTCCACCTAAAAAACTATTTGACCAATTTGAAGTGAAAGCAATAATAAAAGCATTGCTTATTATTCCAGCAATGTTCAAAAATCTAATTATGTAAAACCAAGCTCCTTTTTTAAGATTTATATTTTAATTCAAAAATAAACTAAATAATAAAAACCTATATCTTGAGCTCTGAATCCAATCGGTCTTCTAAAAATCCACAGAAGTCTATTACCGTCTATTCTCAGATCAATTATATTAATTAAAAATACAAATAAAGGCCCAAGTGAAAATGTACACGCAAAAAGCTAAATAAAATTTGTTTAATTTTAAAATTTGTATAAACCAACCAATTTCTGTTTTTTTTTTAGAGAAAACTCTGCTCGTAAAATTAAAATAAAAACAACTTTTTTTGCCCCAATTCGTTTTTTCTATAAAACGGTTTTGTACAATTTAGTACAATAGAACAGAACAAAATGTTAAAAATTCTTATTATTTTTCTTCTAAAAGTCAAAAGTAAGCTGTGTAAATGCAACATGGTGCAACATTCAAAGTTGCACTTTTTTGAAAAGTCAAAAAAAACTCTCCAAACTTAGCATA
>PJRA01000493.1:1334460-1344655 GCA_016987375.1 Brachionus koreanus | reverse complement strand
CATACTATATCTAAATAAAAAAAATTGACAAAATTATAAGAAGATTATCAAAAAACTAAAAAAATGCAATTTATCTATTAATAATTTCTTTTCTTAAAAAAAAAATAATTAGGTTAAAAACAAAAAATAGATATTTTCAAACTCTAATTTAGAAAAATAAAATCATGGATCAGAAAGCTGAGTAAGACAATTATTTTGATTTATTTAATTTAATTTTTCGATTCCTTCACATTTGATGCATCAGTTTTTCTTCTATAAGTTATTAAATTAAAATTAACGTTGAAGACAATCAAACAGCCTGTCGAAAGACCCGCTACAATGTACCTTGAAAAAACAAAACATTTTATTTGAGAAAAAATTCAATTCATTTCACTAATTACTTTTGATCTTGAGTCACTACTAATGATCGAATGCTCGCATCACATTGCGGATAGGTATAGGCCAACGATAAATCATGTGATCTATAAATGTAGACAATTCCTTTTTCACCTCCCAACACCAAAAATTGACCATCTTGACTCATAGCAACAGACTAGAATACAAAATTATTATTTTATTTATTTAAAATATAAAATTTGAATTTTTAAAAGAAAAAACTAATCAGTCTTGCTTGAATAATAATTATTAGAAATTTTATTAAAAAAAAACGATCGTGCTTAAATTTTAATTTAATTTAATCTGTGAAAATTTATTCATTTTCTAAATAATTAAAATCAAAATCCTTAGTTAATAAAAGCCATTTTTTAATTTCATTTATATGTGATAAATTTAGGTTAAAAATTTTGGAAAAAAAATTGGTTTGATTTCATTAAAAATATGGGAAAAAAATTATTAAGTTTCGATTTAAACATGATTTAAGCATGGGCTTAGTTTTATTATACTAAATTAAGTTCATGTTAAAATGGAAAATTTTAAAATAAGATTCTTAAATTAATCAATTAATTTTCTTAAATTTGATCAACCTACTACTAGAGCACAATTTTTCTCTTTCACAATAATTTCTCCATGCCATTTTAACCTATCTTTTTTTACACATTATTTAATTGATAATGCTATTTTGATCATTGCTTTTATAATGACTAATGTAAAGTTTTATAGAACCTTATTTTATTATTTATTTTTTATTAAAAATAGAATTTAGAGGATCCCAGGTTCAATGGCTTACGTCAATTTATGTATAATTTGTGATTCCCCAAATATTATGATTTTACATAAATAAATTAATTAACACCAAATAAAATTAAAAAAAACGCTATTTTTCATATTTTTACACTTATTTGATTAAAACTTCACTTTTTATTAAAAATTGAATTCTAATTTAAAACCAAGTACTCCAATTTTTTATCTTTGATAGTTATTAAATTGAATTTTCTTAAATTAATGCAATTTTGGAAATAAAACAAAGAAAATTTTTCTTAAAAAAACAATGGAAGATAAAATAAAATGTCAAGTTCAGTCAGCATTTTAGAAAACCAATTTAATGATACAGCCGAAAACGCAGAAGAATTAACAAAAAACTTAAGAAGTGTTAGCAAAGTATATGAATATCTCCAAGAATGTGAGTCACTGGATGAATTTAAAATACTAATTAAAAACCATCATTCTGATAACATTTTTTGAAGTTTTCATAAGACAAATAATTTTTTTTAATTGCAAACGTAGAAAAAAAGGATGCAAAAAAACAATTTTTTTCAAGTAAAAAACGGTGAGATGAGTGGCAAAATTCAGTTATCTGATAACGAACATTCAAGTCACTGGGCTTGTCCAAACGAATGTGAGAAAAAAAAAAATTTTTATTGTCATTTTAATCAAATTAGTGTTAAAAATTAAAAAAAGAAATTTTTTTTTTTAAATTTTTATGCGTTTTTTTTATTTTTTGTGGTTATTCTAATAAAATTTGGGTTTTTTTTATTAGAAATTTTTGATATTCTAACTAAATTTCTCAAAAAATTAAATCTATTTTGCTTAGAAAAAATTAAACGCTCCTCAATTAAGTCTCTTATATATTTGAATGACTTTTTTCGAAAAAAGTCATTCCAAGTCATCTGCAAGTTGTGACTTGTAGACTTTTTTCCTGACTTTGGTACAAGTCTAGTTTAAAACAATTTGGAAACTGCTGTTTAAAAAAAATAAAATAAAAAAAAAATTACATACATAAATTATATCATTTTGAATTTGAGTGTCGGCTAGTTTGTTACCATTTATTGTAAAAAAAGCAACATGATTATTTTTGTATATAGCGCAGACATTTTCAGCATCAGGCAACATGTACAATTGAGTTGGATCCTCGAGCAAGTCTGATTTGTTTTCAAATTGTCTCAAAAGCTCACCGTAAACAGTATGGACAAGAATGGGCCCATTTTCACTAGCACTTATGACTAGACCAAGTTCACTGCTGATCACAACGCCAACTATTTGTCGAATGTGCCCGGTCAAAATAGCACCAGGACTCGGATTTTCATTGGACTCGGCTTGAGACAAATCTTTGTTCACTATGAGACCTTTAACTCCATTCCAAATCCAAATCATAATAGTAGAATCTCTCGATCCAGTTGCTATGAAACAATTGCCATTTTGGGTCATTTCGGATCGGTTTATGCAAGTAACCAAGTCATAATGACCATAGATTATTTGGGCTATTTTGGCCGAGTCTGTGCTAAACACTCGAAAGCTTTTGTCAAAAAACCCAGTCGCCAAAATATACCTATTGTCATAAGTGACTATAAAATTGTTGTGATTAAAATTAAGCTTGTCGTCAAAGTTTTCGCCAAGCTGGCGTCTGTGCAGACCAGTGTTAAATGCAAGCAATTGGTCCATGATAACAGGCAATTGTTGTTGTAGCTGAGGACTTGTTTGACTGGCGTTTATTGGATTGTTCAAGTTTTGTGAGCTTATTGAAGCGCCCGAGTTCGAATTAGCTCTTTCCAAAGTCGGATTGTTGCCATTTGTCTGTGCAGCCTCATTGTACGCATTGTAGTTGTTTATAGCCGACGACTGTGAAGGATGCGCTGCTGTCGGATTGTACTTGTTCATGCTAAATTCATGCTTTGAACTTATTGTTACAATAACCTGCTGAAATTGATGTGAACTCATCACTGGCGTTATGTAGCTTGGCAACGTGGTATTTGCGCTAACGAATATAATTGGCGCATTGGACAAAAATTTCATTATCATGCACACATCGTCATTGTGCTGGGTGAACATCATTGGCGATATGCTTAGTGGTGAGCTGCGCGGCGGATGCGGCTCGGTAAGCAGTTGACACGGTGTTTGACCGAAATTTTTTATCTGCGACTCGATGGCCTCGCGAGTCACCGCATCTTCGATTGAGTCGAGATTAACCGAGCCCTCGTACGTCAAGTAGTAGAACACGTTGCAGCTTCGGACCGCCTCGGGGCCCCGCTGCTTGTATCCGAAGATGAGATCGATCCACTGGTGAAGCTGACACGACACAAATTCGGACTCGAGCGCCATTCGATTTATGCGCACAAAGTCATACGCGTCTTTGGCCCACATTGGCAACTCAACGTCGTTCACTTTTTTCCTGTCCTGAGTTTGACCCATGTTGAAGCCATTCAAATTCAAAAACATCTCTGGCAAGTAGAAAAATTCTGGTACAAGCTCTTTGACATCGGACGTGTCACGTTGGCAATTTTTCCACGAAGTTTGAATCGAGTGAAATGTGCGATCGGCATGGTCGAATTTGCCGTCTTGTAAATTTAGAAAAATGGTCGAGAACGGTTCGATTCGAATCAACCAATTGAGTGTGAATGCAGCGGTTGAATAATGGGTGCCGTAATGAAACGGCGGTATGCTGGTGTTGTCCCAATTTTGAAATCTTTCCATAAAAAATTGCTTTCTAGTTGGATTTAGGGCGCCGATTGGCTTCGACAAATCTCTGTAAGAAGTTGGCGAGTCCAAGTCGATTGTTGAAGAATCGTAGTTGATCAATATCCACGGAAATATCAAATATTGATTTAGATCGTTGTAGGTTCGGCCTGCGATCGTGTTCAAGTACATTAGATACTCGAAGTTGGATATTTCCCTACGCTGCCACTTTTGGGTCATGTTAGATGATCTGAATAGCTGCTGTGGCGATGCCAGAGACGTGTGTCTATTCTGGGGCAGGCCATAGCGCGGGCCGACTCCCACTTTTGGCAAAATGTTGACCACTTTTTCTACTGTTCGTCTGTCTGTAAAAGCGAACATAACACTGGATCGGTTGGCGACAAATATCTCCAGTCCAACGTTTTGCAATAAATAACGACGAGAGAATATAGCGCGAATTTCGTTAAAATGCCACTTGCCATGAAGATTGTCCGCATAGGCTAAAAGCTTTAAATAAAAATTGAAAAATTAGATTTTTTTTTCCTAATAATTTTTTGTGAATTTGAAAAAAAATTTTCCAAGAAAAAAAATTTCAAATAAATTTAATTTAATTATGGACAAAATAGAGAGAAATATTTATTTTTTTAGTTCAAAAATTTAGGTATATTGAAGTTTTTGATCAAACATAATTTTTTTTTACAAATTTTTAAGAATTTCTTTAAATGATGTTTTCATGTGTAGCATAACATGTTAAATCATATTAAAAAAATTAAAATTGAGCTTAATATTTTCACTCATTTTGTGCAGCTTTTTAGCTTCTCTCTAAATTTGATCTCTCGTCAAGTTTAAATAAGATTGGTACAATTTTGTTTTGCTCATTCAACTTGTTTTTGAATCTAATTAAGCCAAGAACATAAAAAATTTTTTCACTATTTTTTAAAATTTGTGCTGAGAAGATAAAATTTTGTGTTAAAAAAATTTTTTCTTTTTTTTGAAAAGTTTGTGATGAGAAGATTTAATTTTGTGACGATCAGTTTAAATTTGTGTTGAAAAGTTTTTTTATTGTGTTGAAATAATAATCTCATAAAAAACTAGCTCTTTTATTTAGATTTTTTTTCTTGTGACTTTGACTATAATCTTTTAGATTTTATACAGGTCCTAGTGGCTTCGTCTAATTGTCTAGTTTTAGTACATTTGGTACAAATTCCCTTTTATTTCAGCTTGATTTTCACTAATTTCTCTTATAATTCAGTTATATGGGACTAATTTTTATAGAATTTGTACTAATTCCATTTATTTTTGTTTAAAATGGTATAAACTCCCTTTAATTGAATTGATTAAGGACCAATTCAATTCTATTCAATTTAGTTCTTTTAAAAACCAGTCCCTTTTATTCAGTTTAATTGGTTTAAACTCGCTCTTTATATTCTTGAAACGAACTTCCATTAGATTTTGTTCAATTGGGATTAATTTTCTGTTAGTTTAGTTTATTTAAAACTAATTTCAGTTTAATTAGTTTAAACTCTTTCTTGGTTCAGATTGATCAAAAAATTAATAAAAAAAAGTATTGGCGCTAGTATTAGTAGTTTATAACTGGGTATCAGTTGTGGTGAAGATATTTTATCCTGAGTCAATAGTCAATGACAAGAGTGGTCCAAGCATTGAGATATGAAATTCAATGAGTCCAAATGTAAATTAATGTATATTGGCAACTAAAAGATTGCTATGCAAGAAATCTTAATATTAAATGCGAATTTTATCAGAGCTTAATTAGCTGAGACTACTATACTGAGTGCGATCTTGGTGTAATGGTGAATAACACACTCAAATGGAATGATCAAATTGATAGTTGTGTTAAAAAACCAACAACATACTTAGAATGATCAAGAAAAAATTTGTGTATTGGGATGCTCACTCATTTTTCAACTTTACAAAATATATGTTAGACCGCATCTAGAATTATGTGTGCACACAATGAAATCCTTATTTAAAAAAGGATATATTTAGACTAGATCAAGTACAAAGAGAAGCAGCGGAACTTTTTTAAACAAATAGAAACTTGAATTTTAAGTCAAGTGTTGGGCTAACTAATTTAATCGGACTATAAACTCTAAAAGAAAAGCGACAGAGAGGAGATCTGATTCAATTTTATAAAATTCACAACAAACACAATCATGTCAATTGGTATTATGATGCAGAACTTGTGATTTCAGTGAATAATGAAAGACCGAATTTATTAATAATTAGGAATCTGCTCAAAAAAATACGAGAAGATGAAGAAAATGAAAATGCGGTTGACCTTCAGAATCAACAAGAAAAAAAAATTTTGCAAAATTTTTTCATTGTAATTTTTATTGAATATCTTTTTGCGTTTCCTTTTTAGAGTATTGGCAAAATATAATTACTACTCATTAAAAGAAACACTTGACACTTGACAATAGAGTTAACTTTTTTTAACTTCGAGGTATGATCTGATCTTGAAGAAAAAATGAGAAAAGAACAATCCAGTACCGAGAATATTTTAGTTTGAGTTAACAGTGGTAAAATTTATCAAATGGATGATCAAAAATTAGATAGTTTCTAAATAAATATATAAAAATAATGTTTTTTTTTATTTTTTATGGTTACAAATTATTTATGTTTATGTTTGTTTCATAGGAATGCTTAAGCCAAAGTTTTTTAGTATAGATAAAAACTTATGGGAAAAATAGAGTTTGCGGTGCAAGTTTGGAATCCAAGTATAAAGATGAATGTAAATGCATTAGAAAAAATTCAGGAACGCGCCACAAAAATACCTTTGACTTTAAGAGCTATGGACTATGAAATGCGATTGTTTAAGATGGGGCTAACAAAACTAAGTGAAAGGCAAGTGAGAAGAGATTTGATTGAGATGTATTAACTGAATTGGTAAATGCTAAGCTCACTAAGTCCCTTAGTTAGATCTGTATCAGAAGAGATAGGAGCAACATTAAGAAGCAATTGTATGAGAATGAACAAGGAAAGCTTTCTTTAAGTGCGGTGAGTGTCCGACATGTTTTATTTTTGAATAGAGTGGTTCCTCAATGGAATAAGTTGCCTGATAGTGTTATAAAATCCAAATCCAAGGAAGTCTTTAAGTTGGCGTTGAAAAAATTCAATAAAAATGGCTGCTTATGCTCCACACTGCCAAAAAGCAGTAATGGGCTCAGACATTCTTGTTAGAATGTCAAAGCAAGAAGGGACTACCAACTAGCTAACTAACTAATCAATTTTTATTAACTGTCTCAATCAAATTATCTTTCAAATAAAAATGTAATGAAAATTAATTGCTATGTGAGAGTTTAATCAAATCAAAATAAATTTAAATACTTTGCTTACATTTGGATCTAGGTTTTGGTAAACAGAGTCATTTTCGTCCACTTCAAAATATAACTCGTTTGATGTGATGGATAAAGTGCCTGACACGACACAAATATTGCAAATAAGCTTGCATTTAGTTGCATAATGAATAGGGCCAGCGACTTCCTGTTCTAGTTCGGCATCGCTAATATGCAATTGTTCACTGGCCAGATAATTAATAGAATTCAAGTCAGCGACAGGCTTATTTAATTTTTTCAAAAACTCATCTTTGCTATTGATAGCGTCTTCAACTTTTTCCAAAGAAGATTTAAGCACAGCTTCTGGATGTGATGTTCCATTTGGGTTCTTGACAAATCTTCTTCTTCGTCTAATATCGTCTTCCCAATTGTCCAATTTCCAGTAAGTGGTCAAAATTTTTTGCGGATTGAACCAGCAGCCTTGTTTGTCCATCATTAAATTAAGTATTTTATCTCTTAGTTTAATGGCAAAGTAATGGTCGCGTTTGCGAGCAGCAGTGATTAAGTGTTCGCAAATTGTTTCTTCCTCTTTTCGCTCAAGAAGGGTTTGGGCACATAATTGTTCAAAGTCCGAGTGCTTTTTCACATCGTCGGCTCTCAATTTGTTCAAAATGTAGTCTGCTTCACCAGCTACGCGAACTATGTGATCTTTGCTTGCATGGCCCAATAAGCGACCTTCATTAACTAGTTCAATAAACGACAGACCAGCATGTTTTTGCAACGAAGTTTGCCATTCTTGTGAACAAAGAAGCATGACAAGTTCGATTACTGAGCTTGATTGACGCAGAGCAGATAGGCCCGAAGTAATCAACTCTTGACCATGTGAGCCGACTATTATTTTAGACAAATATTGCGAGAACTCAACCAGTATGTCTTTTAAAAGTGGAGCTGAACTAATCAAAGCTTTTTCTAGTTTTTCAGTAATGCTCAAATTAGCATCTTTTAAAAATGTTTCGGCATTGTGAGAGCTATGCACTTTGGGCAGATTAGAGCTTGTCACCGACTCTGGTCTCTCGTCATTTTTTGTCTCTATTTGCAAATTTGAAATTGTATTTATTCCCTGTTGAGTTGGTTGCTGTTCACTCAAAGCTATTTCGTTGAATTCACTTGTCTGTTGAGAAGAAATCGAATTGTGACTTGTGCCATTTTCTTGATCCTCTTCGCTTTTGCCATTTGATTTTATATTTGATTGAGATAAATTGTCTTAGAAAAAGAAACATTTTTAATTTAGATATTTCAAAAATTCCAAAAAAATAAAACAGATAAAAACCACAAATATTAGAAATTAGTGAAAAAAAAAATTTGTTTTTTATTTTAACGAGTTAATTACGAAAATAGACCAATTTGATGTTTGTTGAAAAAATAACTGAATTATTATGATATGATAAGAAGCCAAATATTAAATAAATTAAA
Organism: Brachionus koreanus; assembly: GCA_016987375.1. NCBI lineage: Eukaryota > Metazoa > Rotifera > Eurotatoria > Ploima > Brachionidae > Brachionus > Brachionus koreanus. Next base: position 1,336,058 of record PJRA01000493.1, on the reverse strand, counting down.
AGAAAAAATTTTTGTTTAGGTAATATTTCATTTTTTTGTATTTTATGCTGCTTAATTTTAATTTTTTCAAATAAATTTAATTTAATAATTTTATTTTCGAAATTAACTCAAGTCAAAAATTTCTCTCCAGTTTTTAGTTATAATATAAGCTAAGCATTTTAAAAAAAATTTTTATTTTGAAATTTCTATCTTTAATAAAATTTTATCAAATACAAGTAAACAAAAATAAAAGAAACTTGCTAGCATTTGAGTTAAAAATTTTCATCTATCCGAGTTGTTTTTCTCAAAAAAAATGTGACTGGTTTAAAAGAAAATTCAAAACTCGTAGCCATGTAAAACATGAATTTTCTTGTTTCTAATATAAGAAAAAAAAGATGAATTTCTTTTATTTTTTTGAGTCTTTTTTTAGACTAAAATGTTTTCGAATAGAAGAAAATGACCGAAATTTCTTCTATTTGATGAAATAAGGTAATTGTTAATTTAAGAGAAAAAATTTTTTTTTTAAAATTTACTTTAAGTGGAAGTAAAGAAATTTTCATATTTAAATTTTGAAAATGTTAAATGTTTTACAAATTAATACCAACTGAAACTTGATATCAAATCTTAATTTTAAAATTTTGTAACAATATGCTTATTTGCTTGTATTATTATATTTTTAATTGCAGGACAGAAGAAAATAAGAAAAAAATTAGAAACAAGACTGAACAAAACACTTAAACACTCAAAGACCGGAGGGATTTTTGGACCCATTTTATTTGACTGGATTTTTTCCTTTTTTTCAATGAAAATAAAATTATGTTGTAATATAGATTAAATAATTTTATAATTTTTGTTTTTAATTTAAGATATGATTGAAAAAAAACATACATAAAAAATGGTTAAATTTATTAAATAAAAAACAAAGAAAGGAAGTAACAAAATGAGTTCAAAAGACCCCTCCGGCTTTTGAGTGTTAAAAATTATTTAATATCGAAAAAGTATACATAAAATTTGCTATAAAACGATTAATTTTATTTTTCTGAAAATTAATTAAATTTTTTTCTTATGAATTAAAAATGTTTAGATTTTAAGTTTTTAAACTCTATCTTTTAATATAATTTTGTTTCTATCAAAAAATACTTCAGATTAAGATAGATGAAAAAAAATGGTTAGATTAATCATATAGATTCAAATAAAGAGTGACATGTTACGCATATTTTAGTATTTGATATTTCAGGAAAAAAAAGATTTTCTTAAAGTTTCTTCTTTTTCCCGAATGCTTATACTGTGTGTCACTTGTTACATTCTGTTTTAAAAAAGCTTTTTTTAATTTTCTTTCAATTCTATTTAACTTTATTTTGATTTTTGATTTTTTTTTATTCTGAAGGAGCTTTAACTTGGTACAGGAAAGAGATTATTAAAAACAATATAGACAGTTTTAGACAGTTTCAAAAAAAAATTTTAAATTTCAAAATAAGATTAGTCTTATTTCAACTAATTTTGGCATTTTGAAGTTTATGATCAAAATTTTATGATCATGCTCAAAAATAATTTTTTTACAAATTTCTAATAAGTTTTTTAAATGAAAAATTAAATGCAGAAAAATTTTTTCATGTTTA
>PJRA01000493.1:1302877-1328605 GCA_016987375.1 Brachionus koreanus | reverse complement strand
CATTCAAAAATGCTATTGATAAAAATAATGTTCTAACTTCCTTAGCTAATTTTAATTAGCAACGTGTTTTCTATTACACTGCAGTTCATTTACCTATTACCTAATTTATGAAAATGATTTATAGATATCTAAAATTTTTAGTTTTATCTATGCAAGTTTTAATTCTTTAGGTTTCTAGTGATCCTGGCGATCAATTTTAAAAAAATTAGTTTGAGCATTGAATTAATTCATCATAATGAACCTCAAGGATAAAAATTAATTTAGGGAAAACAGCTGAAAGGAAACTGAAAGAAATGAAACGATCAAACAGAAATAACGTGGCTTTGGGAAAAAACAATGGAAGAAAAAAATAAAAACTTTTAAATTTATAGTCAGCAATTACAGCAATAATTTTAAAATTCCATTTAAGACTTTAATATTAAGCATTTAAATATGCTGGTCTAGTTTAAATCTCAAATACTTATTAAACTCATTAATATCAGGTGACCTTCTAAATAATTTAATTTAAAGCGAAAAAAATATTAATTTTATTTTCAGCTATAAGCCAGCTTCTACTGATTATTAACTTTTTATGGAATTTTTCATTAACATTTGATATTAAAGAATTGTTTAATTATCCGAATATAATGACATGTCAGTAAAAAATGAATACTGTTTTAAAAAAAAAAAACAGAATTTAACTTTTATGACATGTCTTATAAAAAATGAATAAAAATTTTTTCCTAAAAAAAAAACTGACTTTTGAATTTAATAACATTTAGATTTATATCATAATAAGACATTTCATAAGCTTCCGTGTATAGAAGAAAAATGAAATTATGTAAAAGATAAAGTAAATACTAGCTATAGAATCATGTTGTCCATTAAAAGAATTAAAAATAAAAAAAAATTTCAGTCAAGTCCTTGGTTGGATTCCGAATTAAGGAGCTTAAGAAATGTCAGAGACTATCCAATTATTTCTATATTAAATATCATTTAATTTTTTAAAAGGTTGGATATTTTTGATTTTAAATTGAATGTTCTTCAAAATGATCTGTCGAACTCTTTGTTTTCTTAATAAAAAAAAAAAATGACAATTTTGAAATTTTGGCACTGTTGTGTCATTGTTGGATTGAAGGCCTTTCAGAAACAGCAAAAACTAAAAAAAAGGATATAAAATTGATTTAAGAAATTTAGTATTGATTTAATGAGCCTTCAAAAAAAGAAAGTTTTAGATAGACCAGCCATTCTCGATTGGAATGTTTTACATACAACTGTTGAAAGTATTCCCAAGCTTAGCACTATCCAATTATCAAAAGATCTTTAAATATTTTGATTAAAATTTAACTTTTTAAATAGTTAGAAAAAAAATAATTTGATGACATTAAATAATTAGTTGATAATAAAATCAGATGTTAAGATAACTAAGAGAGATTACTCACTTCATTAACTGTGTGGAGAAAATTAAGCAATGCTTGAAGCTCTTCTTGCTGAACTCCGTTTTCTTTGGTGACCAATTCTTTGACAAACAAAAGCATATAAGCTCTCAACTGAATAATTGTATTTCTATTAGGTCTCAATGATTCATTTGACTTGGGCTCAAAACCACTTCGATCTCGAGGATCGACAACCCAATAATAGTATTTTATAGCATGAATTGTTTGAATTACTGCCGAAATTCGCCGTATGTTGATATAAATGTTAAGATCATTGACAAATTCTGTGGCCAAATATGAATACAATTTAGTTTGAACCTGGCAACAACAAAAAAAGATTACACAATTAAATTAAATAAATAAAGGTTACTTCGACAGAACAGTAGATCCAAATTGAAGGATTGAATAGAATATGGTCAAGCAACTGTTTAAGGAGAATAGTTCCGTTTGGATTGGGCAATAAAACAAGATATTTAGTTAATTTAAGAATTGAATTGAGAACAGAAACAGTTATGTGGTCTCTTGAAGCCTAAAAAAAGACATTTTAATTTTGACTGAGCATTTTTTTTTTAGTTGTGTAAATTACTTTTTCCAAATAGTAGCTTATAGCTAATAAACCTTTGGAGTTGATCATTTGAATTTGAACATTGTAGGATATTTCAATCATATCGCATAGTATTTCTATCAAAGAATTACTTTAAAAAAAAGCGGTTAGTTTCTTAGATACATAAAAATTGATAGCTTAATAAATTTAGCTAAACAATTTTTTTTGTTAACATTTTTTATGTTTTTTAAAATTGAAAAAAAAATAAAAAATTATTTTTACTTCAGCTTGATATTTAAAGGAACACTTAGTAGATAAATATTTTTAACTTAGTAAAGATTTTTTCCAATGTAAAAAAAAAAATAGTTAAATAAAAAAAAAACACAAAATTAATCTCAAAAGTTAAATTTGAAAAAAAAATTTGTGCGTTTTTTTTTTGAGAAAATTAATATGAACAATAATCCGTTCGACTACTTACCAGACAGTGTAGTCAACTTCATAATCAGTTTGTTTGTAATCAAGTTGACCAAAGAGAACATACATGACTTGAATACCACCAATAGACAAAAGCACGCTGTATATAGACGCTGTTTTGACTGCTTTTACATCACTGAGCATCAAAGCATGAGCATTATGAGAAAAATAATTTGATAAATTGTGTTTAGGAGCCGACTGCAAAATTAGCTGTGAGTCACAATTAACTGGATTGTATATAAAAACAATAGACTGGGTTAGTTTACCATCATAGAGTAATTTTCTTGCTTCATTTTTTAAATGCAAATGAGCTGTTTCATTTTCAAAGCGAAATTGATTTTTGTAAGATGGTCCTAAATTGTAAATAGCATCAATGACAGGCGATTCCAAAGCATAACTGAACATATAAATCGAGCTCAATTGGCCACTAAATAGATTCATTTCGTTTGCGTCAGGAGTACATCCAATAAAACATTTATCAAACACTTCATTTTGATCAATGTAAAAGGGCATAGCTGCCGTGGAAAAGTGATAACCATTTATATAGCAAAGAACTTGACTTTTTGACCATCGATTGTAAATGTGGCTAATTGTTATCATGTACCATTCTCTTGGCTTGAATTCAAATTGAATACAATGCTGCATGTCTTTTCCATTGGGCTTTGTTTTATAGCTAAGAACTAAGCATGAGCCCATAAAAAAGGCCGTATAGCCGATGCCTTTATTTGTTCCTAGCCAAAAAAGATATGGTTTTTCTTTCTCAACATTTGAGCCGCTTACTGGATCTATTCTAAACCATGTTGAAAAAGTAAACCCGTTCTGGTATGGCCAATTGCGAATTGGTGGCAAAGAAATTCCCTTTGAGAAAAAAAATTATTTTAAATTTTAATATGAAGATGTCTATTAAAATGTTAATATTTAAACCATAATTAGAAATATTTTAATTAATATTAAATTTAATAATTAATAATTAATAATTAATTGAATTGAATTACATCTCGAATTCTTAAGTTAATTTAAAATTAAGCATAAACATTCACCGCTTAAACAATAAATAGAGATGCATTTCAATTTAAAATTAGAATAAATAATCAAAGCTGATTATTGCAATACACAAGAACAAATAAGTTAAAATAAAGTTAAAAAAATGGTCACACTCACTGTCTTATTGCTCTGTTAAATTTGTGTTTAAAATAAAAATTTAGATTATCATTTTTAAAAAAATTTAAAAATAAAAATTATTGAAATTTAATTTTTCTAAATCAGCTTGTCAAATTACAAAATATTAAAAATCATATGTTTGAATTTACTTAATTATATTTTCTGAAACAATCCTTTTCGAAATGTTAAATTGATTTAAAAAATGCGAAAATCTTTAGTAAAAAATTTGCTTTTCAATTAAGATTTTGGATAATTATAAATAATTTTAAAAAAATTATAAGTACTAATTTAATTTTTTACATTAATTTTGACAAATTGATTTTTAAAAATTTTCTATAGTTAATTAATTTAAGAAATTTGCTTTTTTTTAAATATCGAATCAAAATCAGCTCTAAAAGCTCACCAAAATATAAAGAAAAATGAAAAAGCTAAAGATAACAACTTTTCACAATTAAAAGGTAATTGCTAGTATTTGAAGAAAAAAAATTTTTAGTCTCTTTTTTGTCAAGATCAAAATAAAAATAAAGACATCTCGAATAGATCGTTTTTTTTTCAAAGAGTCGTGCTTCTTTTAGCAAAAAAGAAAAATTCATGTTCATTTATGTTTGATAACTGATGAATTTACTTTATAATGGTGCTACTAATTCAGTCAAAAAATTCATATATTTGAGTTATTTTTCAACATAAAATGTTTTTAAGTTAAAAAAAAATTTAATTCATGTCTCTTGTTTAAAATAGTATGAAAGGTATTGAGAAAAATACCTTATTTCAAATATAAAAAGTTCGATCATCAAAAGATTTATTTTATTCCAAAAATTTTCAATCCCAAAAACTTGATTCAAATGAAAGAAATTTAGTGCTACCTCTTTTATTTTAAATTTTTTCTATTTCTATATATGCCATAATGGTTTTGAGATATCACAAACTTAGGTCTGTACTTAGGTCTCTCGATTGGTGATAGCAATTTTATCTGGAAATTTATTGAATAGAATAGTGGTAAAAAAGTTGAGAAATGCCTTTAATCTTTACACAGAATTGGTTCAAAATCAATATTTGCATGTTTTTACTTAACCAGCTATTTTTATTTTTTTATTTTTGCAAAATGTTAAATGACCACTTAAACATAGATTTTTTTATATAATTGTTTCTATTGCATTTTAAGGTTTAATTCTATTCTGCCCATGAGACAAAAAAAAACAATTTAAAATAAATAAATAAAATAAAAGAATAAATGGAAAAATGTTATTAATAAATTTAATTTTTAAAAGTCACTTTATTGAAATGAAAAATTTTCCAATACAAAAAAATTTTTTGATGACCGAACTTTCGTTTATTTTATTAGATAAGGTTATATAAATTTTTAGTCCTAGGATAATTTAAATCATCAAAATACTTTTAAAATTAATGCAGCACTTATATTCAAGTATTGCAGGATAAAAAAAGAACTTAATTGATCGAATATTGCCAAAAAATATGATATATAGTTGAAGACATTAATTTAACTTTAAAAAAAATATATCTTTTTTTTTTCATAAAGGTCAATAATAATCAAAAAATAAATTTTTTTAATCCGATTTTTTGATTTTCAATGCTCTAAATTAGTCAAACAATGAATTTTAAAAAAAAAGAAAAAAACAAAAAAAAGATTCACTCAGATCAATTAAAAAAATTATTTCTTTCCAAATTTAAAACAAAAGCAAAGCAACTTTTTTTTTTTAAATAAATAAGCGAAAATATTCTAAAAATTATACTAACTGATGCTTTTTTACCAGGAAAACTAAAAAACTCATCGGGTCCATATCGATGAGGCATAGCCTTTAAAACATTCAATAATTTAACGGAATTTTTTTTCTAAATAAAATTTGATTATTGTCGTTTAATTGTTATTTTTAAATAAAAACAAACCCATGATTGATCTTCGCCTTTAAGCCAACTAAAAATAGCCTTTAGCTCCTCAACAGTTATGTTATAATTAGCCAAGACAGTTAACATTTCAACAATTAGATCAGCACACACTTGATCGGCACCCTCAAGCTCATGCAATGCAGTTTCAATTAGACCAATGTCCACACACGCTTGTAGATTCAAATAACTTTTGCGCAAAATAGCTGTAAATAGGCTCCAAAGCTCGGCTTTTAAATGCTTGTCAGCACATTTGATCACTTGCATCATTAGCAAAATAGTTGTGTGATTTTTTATGACAAAATTTTTCTCCAAATCGAATTCACCATCGACTAGCATGTTTAGCACATAGTTGCAAACATCTTTATTAGCCACTTGATTGTTGCGAACTTTTTCGATCATGTCATCAATTGAGAGCTTTTTGAGGTCCAAAAGAGCATCTGATTCGTTGTCGACGGGCGTCGATTCTTTGCCAGCTTCCTCGGCCACATTCTCCCTAGGCTCAAGGTCCTCTTTGGTCTCTTGTTCTTGGACAACCTCCGCCTGCTCGTCAGTCTCTTCATTGACTTGCTCAGAAAGCGTTTCATCGGCTATTTCCACAGGTTTGGCCTCCTCGGTCTCTTCGGCCTCGTCTGGCTTCGAGCCCAGCGAGAAATATGTGAATTCGTCGTTTGTTTTTGACTCGACCGCTTGATTTTCCGGCTCGGTCACACTCTCTGCCTCTGTGACACAAGTTTCCGCTTCGGGTTTTGGCTCACCTAATTCGGCATTGTTTTCTTTTAACTGATCGCTTGGATCATCCATAGTTCTAAACAAAATTTAACACGAAAAGAAGCTTGAGTTTAAAATAATGATTCGTAAGCAACAAAGAAAAAAATAAATAGTTTAAACGTGTACGATATTTTAATTAAATGCAAAATGAGTCATTCGTTTTAAAGGAAAGGAAAAAATTAATTCTTAAAAAGATTGTCGAGTATGTTGGTAACCAAATTTGAATGATCACAACCTGAATAAATTGGAAAAATAATTAAAATATTTTTTGGAAATTTTTGTTCATGTATGAATAAAAAAAATTTTTTCTATTTTTATTTTTTGCTAATTATTGAAATAATAAACAGGTCGAAAAAGAGAGCTAAATGTGTCTTTTTGCACCTGTGGTTGACGAATTAATAATTAAGAAAAAATAAAAAAAAAAAAGGTTTACTTAAATTTAGATTCAAAATGCACTCTACTTATAGGCCCTAATCGACTCGGTCTTTTTTCTAGCTTTTTATGCTTAAAATTTCTATAATTAAAATTCATAAATTTTAAATCGAAATCAATGTTAATAAACTAATGATATTTTGACATTGAAAAAGCATTTGTCAATGTATTTATTTTCTATATTGGCCAGTTTTAACATTTCTAAATCTAGGTTAAACTAAGTGTTTGATTTAATAATTTATGAATAGAGTTAGCTATGTAAAAATTTCAATTTCCTTATAAGCTAAATATATTGTTTTAGTTAATTGTTTTCTATAATTTAGTGACAATTTTTATTCAAATATTCTAATTTGATTATAAATTAAGTAATTATTAGATAAAAATTTTGAAAGAAATATTTTAACGGATGAGTCATAATGTTTTGCAAAATTTTCAAATCAAGATTTAAATGTGATCAGAAAATCGGACAAAACTGAAATTTTGCAAACTTATAAACACATAGTCTTTGTATTGTTTTTTAAGTATGGTTCCGGATTAGTGTATTGCTTGGGCGCTCTAGCCCTTCAGGCGTACATGGTACCCTTTGAAAGGACTGACTCCGGTCTTGATTTTTCATCGTTTTTTTTTAATATTTAAAATAAAATTTATGAATATTTAGCTATCTAAAACGCTACAAATAATAAATTTCTCGTTAACAATTCATAAAAGGAAAATAATTATTGGAGTAGCAAATATATTTTTTATTAGTAGCAAAAAATAGTAGAAAATATTATATCAAAAAGTAGCAAAAATATTTTTTTCAGTAGAATAAAATAAAAAAGATAAAGTGTGAAAAAAGGATAAAAAATATATAATATAGTATTATAACTAAAAGTATTTTTCTAACATGCATGAAAATAATATGCAAATTTTTATTAGTAGAATACAAAAAAAAGATAAAGCTTGAAAAAAGAATAAAAAATATATAAACAATCAATTTATTAATTAATTTAATTTTTTTGTTATTTACTATTTGAATCAGCTTTACGTGACCGTCCTTTGCCTCTTTTTTGAACTGATTGAATTGAGTTGACATTAACGGCTTGTAAAATTAACAAATTGTTTGATTCTGACTCAATTGTTTAAGATACCGTTGTAGTTGGAGAATCTGTTTGGTTTGAAGATGTTGGAAGTGAAAAAAGTTGTTGATTGATTGGACCCATTGAATTCCGTTCGAGTGCTGGGAATGCTTTCTTTTTGCTACCTTTCGAGAGTTTTTTTCAATGCGTAAATCAAGAGTTAGAATATCCTAACTATCTTTATTCAAATACGAACGACAACTTTCTTTAGAGGACTCAAAATTACATTTAAAAAAAATAAATTTCCTACTAGAAGAAATAAATTTGCTACTAACAAAAACATAAGCCTTCATAAAATAATTTCAAAATACTATGTATTTTTTTTCGGCTTATATTTTTTCTAGTAACAATTTGAATAGTAGATCATGTAATAGATAATTTATTTATTTATTTGTTAAATCTGTATCGAGCTAATTCTCCTTCAGAATAATAATTTAAAGAAAAAAAAATATTTAAAAAAAAGAAGTTTAAAAAAAATAAAATAAAATAAGAGAATCAGAAAAAGAATAGCATGGAAATGATTTTAAGGGTCAGAAAAATTTTTGTATTATCAAGTAGCAGCTGCATAGAGGAGTAGGATTACTAACAAACTTAGAATCGAAGCCTCTGTAGTACTCCGAAACAAGCCCTTTAGTCAATGGAACTGAATTATCTAGAGAATTACGAAAGTAAATTTCTAAGAGATTCCTTCTGTGATCAATTTTACTAGTATTTAATTTATTTTCAGCTTCATAGAATAATGATTCAGAGGAGGTTTTGGAAGGAAGTTTTAGAATGTATCTAACAGCAGTATTTTGAAAAACTTGTAACTTTTGTAAGCCTGATTCTGAAAATGAGTTAAGACATGGAAAATTATAGTCTAGAATTGAGCAAATAAGTGCCTTGTAAAAACTAGATCGAGTTGATCATCTACACTGAAAATTTTACCCAGTCGAAACCGGTAGCCTCTGTGTCAGATCGGAGCTGTTGCTCAAAAAGGTACTTGTAAAGGAGATGAGCTCCTCCCCATTATCCACTAGGATAGAATAGGGTCAAAAAAAAAAAACTAGATAGTGTATTATGACTGAGTTTCCAATTTTTTAAAGACAAAATTTTTTATAAAGTAATGAGTCTATTCATGCATTTAGCCTTTAGTTCTTTTATTTGTTTATCAAAGCAAAGATTTTCATCAAAGCACATTCCCAGAAATTTATTGCCTAAAATTGATAATTCTTTAATTATTATTTTTAATTCTCACCTTAATAGATGAGCAGAAAATCAATTTTTCCTAACAGTTTTTTTGAAAATGGATTGACTCTCACAAAATAATTGAAATGAGCAAAACAGTGTTGGCAGTAAGCAAGCATGTAATTGGTGTCAGCCACAATATGGATTTATTATCTTTTCAAATCTTGATTTACGTATTAAAAAAAAAAGCATCGAGAGGCTGCAGGAAGAAAGCATTTCCATCACTCGAAAGGAATTCAATGGATTCAATCAATCATCAGCTTTTTTCACTTACAACATCTTTAAACCAAACAAATTCTCCAATTATAACGGTAACTAAAACAATTCAGTCAGAATCAAACAATTTGTTAATTTTACAAGCCGTTAATGTCAACTCAATTCAATCAGTTCAATGATACGTCCTCAGAGGCAGAGGACGTCCACGTAAAGCTGATTCAAATAAGTAAAAAACAAAAAAATTAAATTAATTAATAAATTGATTGTTTATATATTTTTTATTCTTTTTTCTAGCTTTATCTTTTTTTTGTATTCTACTAATAAAAATTTGCATATTATTTTCATGCATGTTAGAAAAATACTTTTAGTTATAATACTATATTGACTACATAGAAAAATACTATATTGACTTTTAGTTAACAATAGGAGTATTCAATTTTCACAGAAGTTTGTACCAATATATACTTATGTAAGTATTGTGTATGTATGTAAATATTCTCTAAAAAAATTGAACCGATGAGATTAATCAAAATGTTCTATTCTGTTCAAAAATCTCTGCTCTGTTCATAAGTTTGTAAAATTTCAACCTTGTCCAATTTTTAGAGCAAAGATTTTAGATCATATTTAAATGGGAATATATTGAAATGTCATTAAATTTATTAAATGTCTCTTAAAAAATTAAATTATCACATAAATTAATTAATATGTCATAAAAAATAAATATCATAAAATCATTTAAATATTGATTTGAAAATTTTGTAAATCATTATGAGTCATCCGTTATTAGTTAAGATAAATAAAATAAAACTTGTCCAATAATATAAAAATTTTATTTCAGTTTTTAGTCTTAGTATTTGGAAAATTGAAGTTTATGATCAAATTAAAATGATCATGCTCAAGAGTTATCATTGAAAAAAGATTTTAAAATATTTTTGGGTAAAAAATTTATTGCTGAAGCATGTTTTCAAAGTAAACATTCAATGCTCAACTTGATTTTTTATGTCTACAAGTTTCTGCAAAATATTTTGAATGCAGAATTATGCACAATAGATGGATATCATTAAACATGTTATGCTAAACATGAAAACATTTTTCTGAATTTAATTTTTCATTTAAAAAACTTATTAGAAATTTGTAAAAAAATTATATTTGAGCATGATCATAAAATTTTGATCATAAACATCATTATGCCTTGCATTTTAGCTACAACATTTGTGTTTGATTTAATAACATTTTAAAGCACTATTTTAACCCTATATTTTTTAGTGATGCTGGTTATGGACTGCTTGGTTAACCAATATTATAAATTTTGATTGACCAATGTCCGGTTGGCCAAAAATTATTTAACCAAAATCTGGTTAGCCAAAAATTAAGCTAAAATTTGTGTTTGTAAATTTTAGTTTCGGTTTAAGTTATTCAAATAAATTCTTATTATATTAAAAAAAATAATTCATTTTAATTATTTATTGAAAAGGATTCTTCAAGAATTAATTTAAAAAAAAAACTATAATAAATTGTTTAATTAATTACAAAAAAAATTTAATAAAATTAAAAAATAAAAACAAAATATTTAATTTGAAAAATAAGAGGAAAATGTTCGATTTTATGTGCTAAATAAGTCTATTTTAAGTTAATCTAGTATGACTTTATTTAGGTAAATAAACATTATCTTTCGAAATTTTTTTTTGACAACCGTTTTCTTCGATCCCAAAGTTGATAGCCTGCATGTGAGAAAAATCACTCACTTGGAACACTTGTTGCTGGTATCGCTAAAACAACTGAAGCAAAACTAGATAGTATCGGAAATTGGGATTTATTAAACCTCCAGTAATCCAATACATTGATATTCCTTCTATCTTTCCTGTATTCATTGAGCTCTTTTTTAATATAAATTGATTCTTCGTCTTCGTCAGATGAATTTTCAGACTCTTCAAAGTTCAGCTTTTCTTATTGAATGGGACTTTATGATTCCTCCTTTTTCTAGCACTAGCAATTAGTTCATTAAATCTTTTTGATTTGAAAAGATCAATAAGAAAATTTTTAGCTTTTTTGATTGTAAAATTACGTTCATTTCGGTTTATGAACTCGAATTCTTTATAAAGAGGGTGTAGGAAAGTTGATGCTATTAAGAAATCATTTGATTCGAGATAATATATATTACAAGTATCATTCTAGTAGTCACATAAGTTTCTCCACTCATTGTTTCACTTAACTTATTAAAAGGACCCAATAATTTTAAAATTTGAGAAAGAATCTCTAACTCTTCTTGATTTAACACATTTAAAGCATGATGTCTATATTCTGGTAAGTGGAAAATTGCGTCAATGTAATAATGAAGTTTTAAAATACGGTTTAGCATTAAATAAGTAGAATGTCATATTGTAGAAACATCTTGATTGAGCATTAAAGCATTTTCAGAATTTTTCTGGTATTTTTTTAATAGACATTTTAGCTGGGAAGAATGATTAAATGAAGTCACAATAGATGGTGATTTTGACATTATTATGGCCAATTGTTTAAAACAAAAATTTGGATCATTTTCTTCGAACTCATCTAGTTAACTAGGTAGACTACCGTACTATTGTTTTCTGTAACAATTCCAAAAACTTTTTCCGTAATTCCATACTCACTCAAAATCTCAAACACAATTTCTTTAATATCTTCAGTACGGTGTCTTTCAGTCATACATTTAACACTAGAAGCACCAAGTATTTTCTCAAGTTTTTTAATTCAGAAATATTTTATAAAAAAACCATGATAATTTTATAAAGTAACATCATTTTTTAAAGAAAAATTTAAAATCTACATAATTCAAAAAGATATATTCATTTGAAAAATCTATTCAAAAGTTACAGGGATTTAAAAGTTTTTCAAACAAGTCAAAATGACTCGTTTAGTGCTTCTAGTGTTAAAACCCAAAGCAAATTATCTGAATGCAAAGTTTTCTAGATAATGTCCTGTAATGGAAAGATACGTATAATTCTGACATGATGTCCAGCTATCATTTGTTAAACTTATAAAATTAATTGATTTTAGAATATTCAAAAGTTTATATTTTTGAATTGAATTAACATCATTCATTGTTGATTTTATTCGAACCTTATTACGAATTACATAGTCCTTTTTTAGCAAGCGACAAAACTGTTTGAAATATTTGTTTGTAAGAATATTTAATGGTAAATAAGGAAAATAATGAAAAAGAGAAGAATCGTATCAGTTTTGATTAAATTTTCTTTTCCTAATTTTCTTTTTTTATTGGCAACAATATTTCATGAATTGACTCTAAATGTAAGGCTGAATTTGTCTATGACGTTGATGCTGAAAAATACTTTTCTATTTATATTTTTTCGCACTCAATGCATTGAAGAACTTTAAAAACTTGATTACGATCTGTTTTTTCAGCTTGTTTTAAAAATGAGTCGGTGTTTTGGTCTAGATTAGTTCCACAATTTAAACCTATTTCAAACGCTCGGTTTTTAGTTGCTGTATCAGAATTTGTTACGGAAATTACTAAATTTTGCTGGCTATGTTCACTTGCACTTGAAAACGAATCAAGAATTGTTCTTGGACAAGATGGTGCTGAAAATGTCCTATTCATTTTTTACCTTGTTATCTTATTTGGTTTATGATTCATTTTATTGAAAATAAATTCTTAAAAAAAAATATTAGTAATAAATATTGGAAAAATTAAAAATAAAAGGATTCCTTATGCTTTAACAAAAATAAATTAAAATTTATCACATTGTTGTAGTTCTCTAAATAACTACAAAACCGACTTTAGCCAATTTATATGTCTATAGTTTCACAGTGCAATACTATGATCCCATGCGTCTAGCAAGTCACTAGTATTTAACACTGTGTAAAATATTAGACAAGGGCTCGCTCTCTCTATTATTTTTAGAGGACATGAAGAACTTATAGTTTAGCATTTAATGTTATTTTTGTTATTATTTTCCTTATTATTTGTTAACGCTAGAAGCGGCCACTTATTAATAAAGTCATTATATAATTAAGTTTTATTATTATTTTGTGTTATAACCGCGAACCACCAGATTCTAACAGATCTGAAAAAAAAATATATATATAAGGATTATAACAACATTTTTGTTATCAATTTTTTTTTGAATTTTGCAGAATGTTTGAAATGAATGAATGCTCATTGTTCAACTTTTGTTTTACTCAAAAGATTGTTTAACTGTTTTTTGGCTAGGATTAAAAGTCCGACAGAATTATGTAGAAGACTAAATAATTCAATTAGCTATGACTAAAAATAACTCAGTACAGAATTTTTAAGCTTAGAAGTAAGCTTATTTTATGAAGAAAAATATTTTGATGGGTCACCGAAATATTTTAGTTTTAATTAAAAAAAATAAGAAAGAAAATTATGGTCAAATAATGTGTGACCCGAAAAAACAACAACTGGTCACCAAACTTACATAAGTCATCAGTTCACATATTATACATTTATATGACCCGCTGGGTCACATAACACACAAGACCAGAGTTTTTTACGCATAAAATTTTATTATCTTTAATTTTCGGTTTTGAGTTTTATGAAATTTTTCTAGGATTATCTGAATTGATGTCGACATTTGAATAAATATATAATCAAAATGGCATCTGATTAGACTTTTGTCCACTGTTATTGCTAAAGAAGTACGGTTTTTTATTTTTAAATTTTTTATTTTTTTGATAATATTAGCTTTGCTTAGGAATTTTGTCGATAGCTCTTCAAGGTTTTTTTCAAAATATAGTTTAGATTGTTTTTGAGCAATTGATCTTTAAGCCCCAAGTATAACAGATTTTATCATTAATATATTTGGCATTTTGCAAAGCTTTTTAGATTCTTAAAAATAAAAAGTTAATAAATTCGTTTAAAGTTGGTGATCTGGTACTTTTTCGAACAAATGACGTGGACAGGGGTATGTGCGATGCTCAAAATATCTTATGTATTATTTTGGATAAAAAAATGATCTTTTTTAAATTGGGATGCAGAGCTAGGGTCCTTGATACTTATGTTGCTTGCAATTCAATTGATAAAACTAATCTTGTTACTGAGTTTAATGAGGAATTTATTGCGAAAAAAAAACAGGTGAGTATGTCAAAGTAAGTGCTAGAGAAGCTATTAATATTTTGTCAGTTGGCCATGGTCAGGGTTTTTTTAAGTGTACTGGAGACTGGACTACTAAAAGGTGCTCATGCCGTAAAGCTGAGTTGAATTGTAGTGCGAAGTGTCATGGCAAGTTGTTTAAATGTAGAAATTGTGATTGAATTTGTTATATTAAATTTTTTTTATTGAGTATTGATACGAATTGTTTATTAAAAAAATTAAATTTTTTAATGTTTTATTTTATCTAATAAAATGCCAAATAAAGATTGGTTATTTATATAATAAATAGTCTATTGAATCTCGATACGAGAAATTCGATTTTTAGATTTAAATGGATGTATATTATACGAGTTTTGTGAGGGTAAAACTTTATTTGAATTAAAATCCGGTTTTTAATTTTTTGACATTTTCTCAAGATATTTTTTGGGTTGATGTATACATTCACATGAATAAGTAGTCGTTCTTTGATAAGTTTCTTATAAACATTTCTTCCCACTCTGGCGCTATTTTTTATTTTTTTGATAGTGTTTGATTTGCTGAGTATTTATTATGAAGGGTATTCGAGATGTTCTTAAGTTTCGGATCTGGGTTATGTCCAAGGAACAAGAAAATGGTTCTAATGGAATATCTTTATTTTTAAGACATTAATTATGTTTGTAGTTTTTATCTTAGTTTTTTCTATGTTCAGCTGTATTGAAAACAGTATTGACTGTTTTTGAGCAGTTTATACTTAGTTCCAAAGATTTGGGAAATTTCCAATAGAAATTAGCTTCTTGTAGGTCAGTTTCTATTTTGAGAAGATAGCTTTCTTGAGGGACACCAAAGTTGATATTAAAATCTTGAGATCTATAGTTTTCGTTGTAAACATAAAATTTGCGTTCGCTTAGCAAGTTGTGGATCTACTTATAATGTCTAGAGTTAAGATCAATTGATTTTAATATAAGTAGGATTACTTTATGATTTATATTCTCGAATGCTTTTACGAGATCGAAAAATATGACCCCTGTTTTAAAATTATGATTGAAGCCTTGAATGGGAAATGAAAAATTGAATTATTGAGTTGTAAAGTCTAATAAAGTGAACATGAGTGCTCATATTTATTCTAAAACCTGACTGACATGATAGAAAAAGGTTTTTTTTCTTCTAGCCAATTAAGAAGTTTGTTATTTCCATACATTTTGCAACCCATGAAATTAATGAGATTGGTCGATAAGATGTAGCTATTACTGGAAGTTTTTTTTTTATGCATCATTTTGATTTTCGACTTTTTCCATTCATTTTGTAAAAATCCTATTTAAGTGAAGCATTGAATATTTTGAAAAAACGTATTAGGGTAGGAGTTGGGCAATTTTTGAGTTCCTTATTCTTTATGTTGTCTTTTCCAAGAGAGGCTTTTGGATTTAAGGTTTCTAGAGCATCAATAAATTCTTTCTTTGAAATCTCATCACTTAATTGAGAATTGAATTGCTAAAGATTTATTAAGTCTAAGTGATCAAGACAACAATCTAGTGTAAAGTATTTTTTAGATGGTTTTCAAAAATTTTGGAAAATTTCTTCCTGGTCTTTTGTGATAACATTTTGAATATTTTTAAGTTTAATGTATGTTTTATTTTTTTGGAGGCTAGGAAATTCATTTAGCTTATTAATTAGCTTCCAGTGTCTGGAATCGGATTGATTAAAGTTTTGTTATTCTTCAATATTTAAATTGAATCTATAATCTTTATAATATTTTATTCCATTTTTAACTTGTCTACATATAAGATTATACATCTTTTTCGATATTTTTTTTAGCGATTTTTTTTGTAAGTTAGTCTGATTTTTTTAATTAAAATTAAAGTCAATCATGCCATATTCAGACATTTGAACACTTTTTTTTCCGATTTCTTATATTTGGTTAGATACAGGAACTTAAACTCTATTATCCTTTATTTTAGGATAAATTAAAAAAATGTTTTCTAAACAAATTTTTTTCTAATTTTATAAATTAACACTATCTCAAATTACTTTTATCCCTAAGCCATCAGTTAATTAAAAATATGTAATATATCATATAACTCTCTCCTTTCATTATATCTATTCTCAATATTTTTCCTATTTTATTTTTATTTTTTATAGTAATTTATTTTAACTAACTTTATTATGATTTTAATTTCTAATTTTAAATCTGAAAACAAATAAATAAATAAATAATCTCGAACTAAACTTTTGTCTAAATCATTTTTGCCGAAATCAATCAAGTCGAAATTGATTTAACATTGAAAAAAAATTTCTCAGAAATTTAAAATTTCTTCTTCATCTTAAAAAAAAAATTGATTCAATACCATTCGTGTGACCCCAATTTTTTAATTGAGGCACAACTAGGGACACCAATTAAAAAACTCATTTACAATTTTTTCAATGCGAGTATCAAATTGTCAATTAAAAACTATGAAAATAGGAGGATATGTATCAAAGACTGCCTACGTCATAAAAATAATCCAAAATACTAACAAATATGTAGAACACATAGTAGTCTTTAATTTTGAAAAGTTTCAAGCATTTCCAAAATTTCTTTCATGTTTTTTTTTCAATTTCATTTTGTGCAAAGAAAAATGGTTGACCCGTTAGTTTAACCCTCAAAGGTCGAAGGAATTTATTGACCCGTTTTATTTGACTTATTTTTTTTATTTTTTTCAATGAAAATAAAATTATTTTGAAATAAAAATGAAATAATTTTGTAACATTTTTGTTTTAAGATTTGATTGAAAAAAAGTTACAAAAAATTTATTTATTAATTTATTGAATAAAAAGCATATAAAAAAATTAGCAAAAGTGGTTCAAAAGACTTTTGACCCCTCTAATTTTTGAGTGTATTTGATTTTTAGAGTTTTAATCTAGTTTTTTTTATAAAATATCAAGTTAAATTCATCTATTTTATCTATTTTTTATTAGCTAGTAGATTTCAAAACCTGAATAAATACTTTTATTTTTTTACAAATGATATATATCAACTATCAAACTATCTAATATTTATCCAAATAGATTTCCAGTTTCTGTTTATTTTTACTTTAGTTGAATAAATTCATTAGTAACCTAAAAAAATTTAAATTAAACAACAAATTATCTGAAATAGTTTAAGACATAAAGAGGATGTAATTCAATTGCTCAAATTGAAAAAGAATGAAACTAATGGTAAAAATTAAACTTGTTTCCTGATGATTTTCAAGATGGCATTATTATAATTATTATTATTATTCAGAAAACACCTCATGGGCGATGTTAAAAAAAAATTAAAATAGTAAAAAAAATCTATTTTAATATGATCTGAGGAGTAGTTCTAGGATTTTTCTGTTTTTCTCACTCGATTCTCTAAAGAGGTACCTTATTGACTCCATCGTTCCATCTTTGCTTTCTTCTTTGTTAAGCATGTTTTCAAGCTTTATTCTTTCACTTGCTTTGGCTGCCATAATTTCGATATTGTCTTTTTCTTCTAGGATAGTTTTCATTTCATCTTTCGCGGATTTTTTGCTAGATAAATACTTATAATACTTTGAAGATAAATAAAATAATTGCTTTTTTTTATCGTAAAACTCTAATTTAAAATTTATATGAAATTTGGGAAAGTAAAAATTTTGATCAAGTTTCATTTTTCAAATTTGATCGAAAAATTTCAAATGTGCAATTAAATTTGAATGCATTTTTCGAAATTACAATACTTTATCAAAAATTTAAAAATCTCCAATGATGAAATATAATTGCGCGTTTAAAAATTGTGTGATCAAATTTGAGAAATGAAATTTGAATTTTTGTTAACGTCTCAAATTGAGTTTAGATGAAGAAAAAAATGAGAAAAATGGTGCATGTGTGCCATATATCTTAAAGAAAGATTTTCAATTTAACTTGTTATTCAACTGACATTTGATTAAACAAAATTTGAATTAAGGTTGATGCTAAGTGAATATAATATTGTTTCGATAATGGAATATTGACGGAAACATTTAATGGAATAATATAATTAAAATTCATTTTGTAAAAAGAAAACTATTTTAAATATTTATTCAATATTTATGCTTTTAAATGGATTTTTTTCATTTATAAATTTTATAAATTCATTGATTTTGAAATTCTAGCTTTTTGATAATTCACAGTTTTTGAATCGAGTGAACAACTCTTAGATCTAATATTATCAATATAGAATTTTTTTTTCAAATCTGCAAAAAATAATTTCAACAGAATTTTTTTTTCTTTTTCAATCCAAAGGATTATTAAAAATAGGATTTTTTATAACATAATTGGTTTTTCTATATAGGATTTATTTTTTAATTGGAACTTCATTTATTCAAAATAAAGCAAAATTATCCAAATATTTAGTATCAGGTTTTGGCATTAAATTCGACCGAATTTTATGCTTCTAAATGTTAAAAAAGGGTGAAAAAAATTTCAATTGAGATTAGTGCATTAGAGAAAAATAAATTCTAAATTGATTATAACCAGAATTATCATTTAATTTCTATAAAATCTTCAGGGATTGTTAGAAAATAACTTTTATTCAAATGCTTTAAGGAAAAAATAATGTAAAATTTAGAAGATACCAAAAATTTTAGTGAAGAGTTTTTTTTTAAATTAAAATCGGATAAAATATTTATCCCATTTTTGTTTCAATTTATTTCCTATAAGTTCTGGATATTCAGATGTACTACCTTTGAATTAAATATTGTTCAAAAATCTAGATTCAACTAGGAAAACTAGACAATATTTGTTATATTTGATAGCATAATTAAGAGGATGGGGCGCGAATTTTTTTATGTTTATTTTATGAATCGTAAGAAACCATGGCCCAAAATTTATACTAATAAATCAATCAATATTTTGAATTTAACTTAAAAACAAAGCATTATTGATTAAAATTTAAAATTTATGGTTGCCAATTTGGATAAAAAACAAACACTTTTAAAAAATCCATTTAAAATATTAATTTGTTAAAATAATTTAATTTTTATTTGCAAGGAAATAACAATGAAAAAATAAAATGATTGTTTTTTGCTCAAAACTCTTAAATGCCATGGTAGTTTTTTTACTAATTTAAAAATAAAAACAACATCAAACAATTGTCTAATCTTAAACTGTTAATTCATTTTTGTTTAATTTTAAATATGCAACACGAGAATAGGCTGTAATTCAATCAGGAAACATAAATTATTTGTTCACAACTAAATGGCATAAATCAAAAGTTTCCGTGTAATAAAAATTTGTTTTTTAGTCAATATTAATTGTACAAATATTTTAAATTTAAATTACTTTTAATTTTATCTATCAACAAGCTAAAAAGTAGAAATTGTTGATTTACCAAAATTTCTCAATTTTTTTTTAGAGAGAAAAATTAGCTAATTAATTTTTATTTTTTTTTTTCCTGAATGTATAATGCTAAATTTTGCAAGAAACTTTCAAATTTTTTGTTAGCTACTCGTCTACGCAAATTGTTGAGCTTATCAATTGTTTGTTTTGAGTCTAAATAAATTTTATAAGCTAAATAAAAGAAAACATTTAGACGCAAAAAAAAATCAGCTTTATTAGAAGTTTAGCTTAGACTGAATTTAAAATAGAATGGGAAAATAGTCTATCGGTTACATGATTCAAATCATAATTTACTTTCAGTAAAGTTAAATTTAGTAAATTTAAGTGATCACTCTTTTAACTAGATCTCTTTTGGCAGAGCTTAATCTTCATCACAACAAAAAAATTTAATGACCAGAGTTTTCCTACGATAGTTTATCACCATCATATCCTACACTTTAAAGAAAAAACATTTTCCTCTCATTTTATTTCAAAGAAATTTTTGAACAGCAATCTTCCGTACTTTCAAAAATAATTTTTTTTTTAGAGTAAAAAAAGCCTGATGTTCACAAAATTAGATTAATTTAACACTTGGCGAATTTGAGAGCAATTTATTATAATTGATCAAGAATTCGATAAGAGCATATTTTTTTTCTTGCTACCATTTCTAAAATTATAATAATAAATATCCTACGAAAAGAAATATTTCCAATATTTGAAATTCTGTGACTGAACAAAATTATGATAGAAGCGAACTCAGACACAACAAAGAAATTAAATAGGAGAAAAAAAGAAAGAAAAAAAAAGGAGAAAAGTTTGAATTATAAATTTCAAAATCAAAATATGGTGACGAATTGAATTCAATTTTCAAGTTAACTCTAAACCAATTCAGTATTTATATGAGTGAAAAGAATCCCCACAGTCTATCGCTCACTCTGCTCATATCTTGTAAATAAATGCCAATTTACAATTAGTTTATCTTGTTTTTTCTCTATTTTTCTAAATTTTGGATTAGCTATCAAATGTTGTGTGTTGTCACCACTATTGATAATATTTGATGTAATTACAAATTATTATAATTATTTTTTTGTTGGCACGGATAATGATAATAAGAGTAAAAAAATTGAAATTAACAAAACGATATAGGCAACAGAATCTAACCATTATCATTATTTCTCTTCCTTGATTATGATTGCGACTAAAAATTATTTTTAATTAAAAAAAAATTCAATTTTCACTTGCGTACGCTCACACTTAGCATACTTTAGGAAATATAAGACTAAGGACAAAGCATTGTGAAAAAGAAGCGGAATTTTTATCCTATTTTTCCTCTTCTTCTTCTATTTTTTCTTTTTAATTTAAAATAAATGAAAGCAAAACTTTGCTATTGTAGAAGAAAATCGAGCAGTTTATTTTATATTGTCAAAAAATGATTAATTTACGATAAATTGAAAATAAATGGTTTTGCCTGCTTCGATAAAATTGTTTATGTCGTTGTTTTATTTGTGTCAATTGAAGAAGATTTTAGATACAAAACAATCGGCCTACATCGGTACGCACAGATCGGTTACGCCATCTAAAGCTCGAGTTTTCAGCAGCGATGTACCCCAAGTCGACAAGCTCAATAGCGCTTTGGTCGACTAAAGTGTCGTCGTCCATCAAACAGCCCGATTCCAAGCTGCCTCAGAGCCGCAAAGCAGTCTCCAATAGCGAACTAGTGTCCGATTTGCCTGACTTGAGCCACCTCAGCGAAGAGGAACGAACAATCATCCAGTCGGTTTTAGACAGACAAAAAGCCGAAGAGGAAAAAGATTTAAAGCTGACTCGGCTCTCAACAAAGTAAGACTTTTGTTAGTTAAATAAACATGCTCGTCTTAATGATGAAAAAATTAGAAGAAAAAATTTAACGATGACATAAGTTAATGGTCAAATAATTTTTCGTTAATAAACATGGATGCTAGAATAAGAAAATTCCTAATTTATCTTCCTGTAAATCAACAAGCAGGCTTTATTATGAAGACAAACAGGATATTATTTGGTTAATAATTTATTTATGCTTAAATCAGGTTAATTTCTTAATGAGTATACTTAAAATTCTGACAAACTAATCAATAAAACACGAAAAAGCTTTTATTTAACACTGAATAAATAAGCGTACCTAGAAAAAATAAATTAGATAGGCTTTTATTCTTTGACTGAAACTGAAAGAATATTAAATTTAAATGAATTTTAATTTATGAATTTTTTTATTTTTTTTGAAATAAATTTTATCTGGGTATTGTGAAATTCAAGTACAAACAAAACAAAAATTCTTCCTATTTTGATAAACTAAAATTTTAATTTATTTAAAAAAATTATTTTAAAAAAATACCTTTTTTTAACAAAAAATATTTTTTCTTATGCAAAAAAAAAGACAAAAAATGAAACATCAATACCATTTTAATTGATTATTCATTTGATTTCCAAAAAAAAAAGAAACCAAAATTTTATTTTAGTTAAAAAAGATGCAAAGGTTTATTTTTTAAAAAATATTCTATTTTTACTAATTTTTAATTTATCAACAAGGAAGAATTTTTTTTTTTTTTTGTTTTTGAATTTCACGATACCGTTTATTTGATGGATTAAATAACTAAAACTTATCGAAATAAAATTATGAATGTTTTTTTTTATTAAAATAAAATAAAAAGTTAAACTGTCACAAGATTTGGCCTAAAAGATTATTTAAATTATCAAATATCCAAATAATTGTTAACTTTACTTAAAGTCTTTTTTTTCTAGAAGAAATACATTTTTTTCAATCAATAAATTTTATTAGATTGTTTTATGCTATTGTTTGGTCTCCAATTTTAAAATTTATTTTTCAAACCAACATTAAATGCATGTTTTCCCAAGACCTATACGCAAAAAAGTTAGATTATTTGATTGATCGATGAAAATTAATTTTTGCTTAGCTTTTTTTTAAATAAACCAAATGAAACATATTTAATCTATCAATAAAGAATTTTTTAAAATTATTTTTTAAATTTTTTAAATTATTAAGTTTTATGATCAAATTAGATCATTTGTTTAATATTATAAACCTTTAAATAACAAAAATAAGAGAGCGCAAGCTATTGTCTAATTCTTTACACAGTGTTAAATACTAGTGACTTGCTAAACACATTAGATCATAGTTTTGCACTGTTAAACTATAGACAATTAAGTTGGCTAGAGTCGGTGCTGTAGTTATTTAGAGAAATGCAACAATAAATCAAATTCTTAAAAACTAGTTTTAAAAATTCTAGAATTATTGAAATATTAATTTCTAAATTTTTTCACTTTTTATCATTTTATCATAGCTTTAAAGTGCAAATTGAATGAAAGAAATAGGTAAAAAAAAGCTTTATGTATATTGTAACACCTTTTACAAACGAGTGTAGATTTTAAAAATAGAATTATTTGAAAAAAAATGATTTATCAGTCCATTGATAACATCAATTTTTAAATATAAATCCATTAACTCATTATTTCTAAGTATTTGTTCACTAGAATTCAAAATTAAATTCCAAACAGGTAATAAAATAAACAAGGTATTAAATTTTATTATAAAGCATTTAAAGGGTATTACATAAACTCTTTAAATAGTGATATCATTAATTAGTTTTGTTAAAATTTAGTTAATAGAAATAGATTTTTTAAAAAAATACTACCCTATTAAATTTAGAAATCGAACTACTCGAATCAAGATTCAAAAGACTATTTGAAAAATTCTTATCTACAAGAACTAACCATAAATAAATCAATAGAGACCATAACGACTATATACCAGATATATTACAAAAGAAATTCTACACACTTTTCGATATTGCAAAAAAACACATAGAAAAGAAACTATAGATACAATTTGTTTTTATTTTTATTAGCACTTATTTTTATATCACTATTTTTCAACTTTAAAATCTATTTTAATCTTTTTATGAGCTTAATACAGTTGACTGAAAGGAAGGACTAAGTTCCATTCCAAACTGCCAGTGTTTACAACCCAAACTATATTTTTAATAATAATAATTTCTCTATTAAATTGCATGGATAGAATATAATTAAAATGTCATTAATTTAAATTAAATTCGATACTTTTGTTTGCTTTAACTACTCATGTATTTGATATCAAATTTTTAGGGAAAATCTATATTAAATTTTAATGAAGAAATCAATTCATTAATGTAGAACGGTTTCCTTTTAATTTTACTTAAAGTCGGTCAAAGTAGAATTATAGATCAAAATTATCAAACTATTTCTTTTTATACTTACAGATATCTATTTTTGATATCATCTATGAATAACCCTACGGTAAAAGTCTCATTTAAAAGATTCATTGATCTAAAAGTAGTGTAACTTTTAGAAATTCCGAAATTTAAACTCACATATCCTAAATTAAAAAAGAAAATTTTCCTAACAATCATAAACAAATTAGTGAACTTTAATTTAAAACAAAAATCATTAATTTAGCTAGAAACTAACGCAGGACAGAAAGTTGATATCTCTAATCTGTTTTATTATCAAAACTAATTCCTAAGAAAGAGTTATTTTATTTAATTTCTTCAAATTTTTTTCAATGTTATTTGAATTAACTATACTAACAATGTTATTTGAATTAACTATACTAACAATGTTATTTGAATTTTAATTTTATAAATTTGTTTGTTTTTGCTAGTAGAAATTTTTTTTATTTCAAAATTACGCCAGATCGGTAATGTCAAAAAAATTAAATACAAAAATATAAATTTATAAAATTTAATTTCTTTTGCATAATCTCTTTGTTTGTAAGTTAAATTTTTTTATTTTTTCTTCTTTAGACATTACAAACATGTAATTACGAGCACTTTTATAATGTAATTCTCAAGTCCACTCTGAAAGAATACCGATTCTAGAAATAACATATGTTCATAAACAAAAAATATATTTTTTGGATCTTTTAAACCTTAATAATCAAAAAAATTCAAGATCAATAAATTAATTAATACTGTATAGCAATGCAATTTCAATATTAATAAGAAATATTAATTGTTTAGTTTCAAGTGATTTAACACAAGATCAAAGCATTTGGTTCTTTATTTATTATTAAAAATAATTTAGGGGGTCCCCAGGTCCGTCCGTATGGCTTATGAGTCTGGAGAATTTATCCATAGGTGTCTCAAATCTTTTGAATGAGTTTGCCTGTTGTCCCAACATATACTATACATATAATTTAACAAATAAGCTATTTGATCTATCCTCGATTGTTTCTAGCTTTAGGACTTTGTGAATTGATTTAATTGAGGTTCTAATTGGAGAAAATCTAATCATTTTTTGAAATATTAAAATATTTAATAGTTTCAAGTGATTTAACACAAGATCAAGGTATTTGACTCTTAAATTATGTACTAAAAAGGTCTGCAGTATGTTAATACTGGTGCAAGGTACAGAGTATTAACTATTTCAAAGCATCCTCATATTTAAAAGCAAAATGAACATCGGATATTAAATAACAAGGGTTTGATCTAGATGAGCATGTTAATGAAGTTTTCAGTCAACAAAATAAAGTTCATAAAAAGTAGAAAAACAAAGAAATTAACTGATTTTATGATTTATTTTACTAATTGCTTATTTTTTCTAAATAAACATTAGTTACTTAATTAAATTAACTTTTATCGATATTGAAAATTAAAATATCAATCAACTAATTTTAATATCACAATATTGAAATGTTTGATATTCATTTTTTTCATTGGGAATTATTGAAAACTGATCGTATCTGTAATAAAGTGCGCTATTACCTAGAATATTATCTGTAAACTCTGTGCAAAAGTGTCATTACATGGTGTCAATAAGGTACCTTTTTAGAGAATCGAGTGAGAAAAATAGAAAAATCCTAGAACTACTAACGTTTACTACCGTAAACCCTTGCGATATCATGCATGGGATGACTTTTGATTCTTAGGTTTTAGTGCATGCATAAGCGACCATCCTTCCCATGTTAAAATCGGCCCCCTTAAGATGCATGCTTTAAAATGCAGATTTCATGAT
>PJRA01000493.1:1288353-1302647 GCA_016987375.1 Brachionus koreanus | reverse complement strand
ATCATGAAATCTGCATTTTAAAGCATGCATCTTAAGGGGGCCGATTTTAACATGGGAAGGATGGTCGCTTATGCATGCACTAAAACCTAAGAATCAAAAGTCATCCCATGCATGATATCGCAAGGGTTTACGGTATATCTTTTTTGTATTAAAAAAAACATGAAAAAATATGAGAGATGATCTTAGAGATTTTAAGGTCCGAAGAAATGTAGCCAATTTTAATAAAAGAGATTTTCATGTTAAAAAGTTTCTATCTAAATAAAATTTACAAGTATTTTGTTAATAATAAAATTAGATGCAAAAGCATTTTCTCATGTCAAACAACTTTTTAGGAGATTTTTTAAAATTTCAATAAATTACTCAATAACAGAAAGACTTTATTAAAAATAAATTTTTTTTTTCTAAAAATATAAAATCAAAATAAAATTTAGCAATCTAATATTTTTTTTCGTCTAGGAGCAATACAAATCAAAATTTTAGTTCTATAGCTAGTAGTAACAATTCTCTGTCAAATGTTGATCATTTAAAATTAAAAAAATCACAACGCCATTCCATTAGTGACATAGCCCAGGAAATAAAGCAACGCTACGGTTCAGTGGACACTGGAAACGTGTGCGATATATGCAAAAAAATTAAATTTACTAACTCAAGTGTTGGTCGTGTGTGTTTTAGTTGTAAATCACGTTGTTGTATAAGGTGCTCAGTTAAATACATTACAAAATCCAAAGTAAATCATTAAAATTAAATTTTATTTCTTTTGGAATTGAATGATTTTTTTGTTTGTTAAGGAAATATGGATGTGCTCGGTGTGCAAAAGAAAACAAGACGAGTTTGTTCGAAGTGCACTTTCGAGCAGAAAAAAAATCGTTACTGAAGTTGCGGAAAAAATTGAAACCGGTCACGTGAATCAAACGAGTTCAAAGCGGCGATTGCCAAATCTGAGTAGAATAAAACAGTTGTCTCAGGACGAGTCATCTTCAAGGCAAGAGCATTTGCTTTTGAATACAACAAAAAACTCAGAGGACTTGGCCGTCTCGGCTCGTAAGCAAGGCCGACTTAGAATGAGTCTAATCAAGCAAGCATCTCTAACGAATCCACCCAATTACTTCAAGGAATTAAATGAGCCTGTTTTTTTACAAAATAACACATCTAACAAGCACGCATCTAGCCAAGAGCTGAACAAAAATTCACTTACAAACGAGACCAATTTCTATTCATCACCGGGCTCGTCTGTGTCCCAAATGAACTTGGGTCGATCAAGAGCAGAGCGAATTGGTGAACCCGCTTTGCTGTTAAAAGCGTCTCGAAACTCAAGCCGAAAAAATAGCAGCTCGAATTTGAGTGAATTGGCCCAGATGGACATTGACGAGACTTCAATGTATCTAAGAGAAAAGTCGATGAACGCATTGCTTAAAGAAAAACATTCGGATGTAAAGCTTCAACCATCAGACAAGTCCATTAATGCAGTCAAATCGTCTCAATTAGAGGAACGAATAAATTTGGCAGAGAATATTTTTGAGGATATTCAAACAAAATTAGACGATTTGGATGTGTCTGGAAAAAGCTCGGGCCAAGTCAAGGTACGCAAGCAGCCGGCCTTGCCAGTCTTGCCTGTGGACACAAGTGTTATCAAGAATAAACTTTTGGCTGAATTGAAGCAGCGGTCACTAAATTTGTCCGATGATGAAAATCAAAGCGATGATATCGAATTGGTTGATATTGAAAGCAATGCTTTAAATAACAGAAATGAAGATATTGATGGGAATGACGATGAGGAAGACGAAAACGAAGATTATGATTTAGACGAAGAATTGCGTTCTACTACTGAGTATACTACTAACGATGAAATGGAATTTGAGAGTGCTAGTCTCACTGCTAAAAAGCTTGTTGACAAAAAGTCCAATAGAAATTCAGTTATAGACGAATTACGTCCCATAGTTGAAAATTATTTGATCAAAGACTTGCCAAAAGAAGAAATTTTGGCGCATAAAATAAACAAGTTTTTGTCTGTAAGTTGTATAAATTTTATACTGATTAAACAATAGATAGCAACTTGTTGTCTTATCTTGTCTTAATAAAAATTTATGACATTTGTCTCATCCTTTTAGTCCATCATTGCATGCTTACAACTTCACTTGTATTTGTTTCGAATTTTTCATTGTTATATTCTATCAGATCTAGGAAGAGAGTGTTGTCCGGATTAGCTTTGAAATATCTGCTATTTGACATTTCTTTACTGTTTTTGATAATACCAAAAATTGTTTTTGCACATGACAAGTGGAACAAAAGGAACAGAGTCAATAATTGGTCTTGTTTATCCTGTTTAGACGCCGACTAGTCCTGTCTTTTATATTTTTTGCAATTTTCATTTAGTCTTAGACCTGGATCCAGAGTGATACGGAGAAATCTCGAGTTTTTTTACTGTTAATTGTTACTCCATCATAGTTTAGTTTAGTTTATTGAATAAGTATAAATGGCACAATTGATGACATACACCGTTGTTTACAGTACTATGTCTGTGAATTACTTTATATCTGTTCGATGCAATTTATAAATATCTCCCGAGGGGACAAGGCCAGGCAAAAAACACTGTTTAAACGCTGTTAAAACGTGAGCGTTTAAACGAAATAAAAACAGAGGATAAACGGGGGTAAAACAGCCAGGAAAAAAAAACTTTATTATTTTTGTTTTAAAAAAGTACAAAAATAAAAATTTAGACAAATTTAGTCATAAATAATTAAATTAAAATAAAATTTAAAATAAAAAAATTAAGCATATTTTTCAAAGTTATTGTAAAGAAGCGTGTTTTTTAAACGTTTTTAGTTGTTTAAATAGTGTTTTTGGGTGTCTGAGGTATTTTTTATTTGTTTTTTGAGCGTTTTAGACTCTTTTTTTTAATTCTTTACGATATAGGAGCATTATATTTTTATTCAGGATTTTTTTAGTTGTTTTTTAAGTGTTTAAATAGGATTGTTGGGTGTTTGAAGTGTTTTTTAATGTTTTTGGTGCGTCAAAAAAATTTTTAAAAATTTTAATGAAATATCTTGTTTTGTTTATAGAGTGCTTTTCCCTCGTTTTTTTGGTTCAAAACTTAAACAGTGTTTTTTTCCTGTTTTTGTCTCCTCGGGTTTCTTTTAAATTAAATTAAATGATTGAATGAATAAGAAAAAAAACGATAGGCATGGTTTGCCTGAATTGCTAGTTTAGCTTCTTCTACTGACGCCTTGGTTCTAAGCAGACGCTTCACAGAAGCTTTTTGTTTCTAACTCTTATTCTTTGTCCTCTTTCGTCAATTTGTCTTTCTCTAGTGGCCCATGCACTACACAGTTCTTCTAAGCGTAACCATATATGATATTGTTGAAATTAACTGTTGAACAGGGATAATATCCTAAATTGATAATTAATATTTTGGCGCTAAACAATTAATTTTTAACGCTCAAAATATTTCAATTTCTCTGAGTCTTAAAATCATTTCCATATTTTTCTGATTTTTATATTATCTTATTTATTTATTTTCACAATACATTCAATAGCATAACTTAACAATTCTTTAATTATTACTTTTGTTTCTGATCTTAGTAATAATTTCTTATGTATTCAAAATTTAAGATATTTTAAAACTTTTTTCAATAAATATGAACCACTCCAAAATTGATTCTTTCTTTTAAGGAATTTAACTCAACAAATATCATAGAATTAAAATAGACTTTAAAACACATAAATCACAAAGTTTTACTATTTTCGAAAATTTCCTTCCTTTGGAAAATAATAGGCAAAGTTAGAAAACTGAGACTAAAAGTCATAAAATCATTAACTTTTTGTAAAAACTTCAAAAAAAAATTTTAAATTAAATTAGTTTTGCATTTCTTGAGGGAAGCGGTTGAAATTTCGGGGTTAAATACAGTTTTTTACGAGCTTTCAGAATTTCTGGTTATCTTTTATAGTTGTATGGTGAAAATAGGGTCAAACCGAACCTGGAAGTGTTAAAATATGTCATTTTAGCTTTATCATTTGTAAGAGTTTTCAAGTATATAACCCATATTTCAATTATTTAAGTCAAATCGACTATTGAGTTATATTATTTAGCTCTTTAGTTAACTAAGTTTTTCTGATCCTGAGATATAGACTTCAAGTACAACACACTTTGAAAAGTGTCTAACTTTGCCTATAGAAGAACAGAATTTTCAAAATTAATAAAACTTGGTGATTTAATGTATTTTAAAGTCTATTTTAATTCTATGATATTTGTTGAGTTAAATTCCTTAAAAGAAAAAATCAATTTTGGGGTGGTTCATGTTCTTTTTAAATTTTTACTCTTCTTTTTTATCTGAAGGAGCTTATGCTCGATCAATAAATTTTTGAATAAAATAAGATATGATTCGAATTATTCTAGTAAAAATGAGAATAAAATAGTGTTGATTAAATAATAAAGTAATGCTTGGAAATATAATAGTGCAGTTTGCTATTAAAAATAGTGCAACTTGTGAATAATTCAAAATACATGCCTATTTATATTTTTTTTAATATTTCAATCGATTAAATTTCTAGTTAGCTTTTATATTTTAAATAAAAAGCAGAACTTGATTGTAAAACAGTCGAAAAACCTTTTGTAGTTTGTCTTGTTTTTTTGAGACTAGGACCTTTTTTCTTTTTTAATCGATTCTTTCTTCTCTAACATTTTCGTGCACAAATAAAAAACCTAAAATATCTGTTTAACTCTTGCTAAAGTTAAACATGCAATAATCAATTCTCTCGTAAAAAACTTTAGAAAAAGCTATCGCCATCCTGCTATTGTTTAATCTTTTTTATTAGTTAAAAGAATTTTTATTCTATTAAATTTTTCGTTTTTTACAAAAGTTATTTTTAACTTTCAATAATTAGTTTTTTATTTCATTCACTTGTTCACTTGATTCTTTATTTTCAATCTCATTTATAAGCTCTTTAACTTTTGGAATTTACTACATTAATAAACAAGCAAACAATTAAATGTTATCTACATTATGTAAAAAAGTAATTTGATATTTTCTTCTCTAAGAATTGATTAAAAAATAATATAATAAAACCAAATTAAAACAATTTAAAAATTTTTTTTATTCTTAATTTTTTTTAAAAATTAATAATAAAAAATAAAATATTTTCAATTTTATTTTTTCACTAGCCAAGTGATTGGAAGCTTTCGGCAGATGGCAAAAAAATGCTAGGTCATGTAGTGCTGAAAAAATCAATGATTAACACCACAAACTCAGTAGTGAATTCATCATCAAATTCAACAATCGACTCTGCCACCGACTTTAATCTTTCTTTGTCGTTTGGAATGAAAGTAATCGGCGGCAGACCCGATCCGATTACACATCAGTTAAGTGCTTACATAGTAAAGCTGAAAAAAGACTCAATAGCAGACACCATTGGAAGATTGCAAGTAAATGATGAAATAGTCAAATGGAACGGCAAACTCTTGCGAGGCTTGAGCTTCGACGAAGTATACTCAATTATTAACAAGTCTAAACAGGATGCTCAAATTGATCTTGTTGTTGAAAGACGCCTAAAGTAAGAGTCTTTTAGATAAAAGTTTTTTTCTTATTTTGCTTCTTTTTACAAAAGATCCAGCAATGCTCTTAATTTACAGGAAGCTGAGTCAAATATTTGCCCGAAAAATGGTTAGTCAAATTTTAATTTAGTTTAAGTGTTGTAAATCAATGTTGTGTAGACTTGAATTATGCAGAATTTTAATCTCATTTAACTAAGCATGCATTTAAAAAAAAAAAAATTTTTTCTAAAAATCTATCCTCTGTTATGGCTAAGTTAGCTTTAATTGAATGAATGACTTTGAATTGCGTTTTATGTAAAAAAGAATTATGCACAATTCAAAGTCAATAATGTGCTCATTGAAAGAAAACATATTTGACATATCAGCACCTTTGGCCGTATTTAACTCATCAATTTGTAGCCAAACGCTCTTGAACGATTCAAATAATAACATTGTTAATGTAGATGAGTTCAGTGACGAAGACATTCTATGGGTTTATAAGAAAAATCCCAAACAAGACGTGTTGACTCAAGCATTAGATATAGGAATGAGAGCAAGGTTTAGATGGAAAAAAATTATGATAATAGTAATTTTTGTTAAGTCAATTCAATTAGGAGTAAGAAAACGAATACCTATTATAACTATCACTTCTCCATCTACACCCAGTGTGACCAAAATGAACCATCAAACAATTAACCTTCAAACACCTGTTAACAAAAAACCGAAGCGATTGAGCGATGCTTTAGTGCCGGTGAGCAAAGCTAAAGAGTTTCTAGATAATCATGAGGGTAGTTTTATTATTTATCAGAGTATTGGATCGACAACTAGTTTTATAAGGACACCTAATATGCAATTGTTTAACATTGATTTAAAAACACCATTAAGTGTTGGAAAAAATCAGCAGAGTTTGGTAAAAAAAAAATTCAAATTTTCCAGTAATCCATCAACACCAGTGGACAATGATAACAATTCTAGAGCAAGAAATTTGTTGAATGTCGAACCATGTGGCGTAAGAGCAAGCTATTCGTACAGTTCAATTCCTTACATTGACCAAGAAGAGCTTGATAAAATAATTAAAACTGAATATAATGTTCATGTAATCAATTTATGTCGTATTGATGATGAAGATGTTGCCGATTTAAAAGAAAAACCCTGTCAAAATTGCTTGAATAATATTCTTTTTATTTTCAAATCAATTACACTGTCATTGCGGGAATATCTGCTGCCGACAGTGAATAAAAAGAGCAAACAAGTCTAGATTATTTATTATTTGAATCGTATTTGATGTTTTTAAATGTTCACTTTTTAAATGTAAATCGCCATCTTGCTCCTTTTTATGTAGCTTTTAATTTTTTTTTTTTAAATTTAATTAAAGATTAAATTTTTGTACTTAACATTTTATAACCAATGCCAATATTCAATTATTTAAATAAAACTTATTTATTTATTTACCAATTTAAAAGCGATTTTTTTATGTCAAAATATCTTTATTTTTAGATAAGTTAGGTTCAATTGAAAATGACAAACTTTTAATTGAATAATAAAAGCATTTTTATATTAATTACAATAATATGTATAAGCTACAGCAGGAGAAACTGCGGAACGAGGCTAGCTCGCTATGATAGCTAGTAAGGAATCCAAAAAAATATTTCTAACAATTAGTCAAACATATTTGTATTTTATAGTTCTTTTTTTTCCTTACACAAATATTTTTGTTTTTTACTTTGTACTCCTCCATTCGAGGGCCAACCTATGAGTACAAAAATCCAATAAGGTAAACAGTTCTTTATTTTTTCATCTTTTGTTGCCTCTTATTTTCTGCAAATGCTTGTCAAGCCGGCATTTAAAGCTGTTTTTTGACGGTGCAGTTGCTATTT
Source organism: Brachionus koreanus (assembly GCA_016987375.1). Taxonomy (NCBI): domain Eukaryota; kingdom Metazoa; phylum Rotifera; class Eurotatoria; order Ploima; family Brachionidae; genus Brachionus; species Brachionus koreanus. Next base: position 1,295,243 of record PJRA01000493.1, on the reverse strand, counting down.
CAAAGGATAGTTCGTCCCAGTTCTTGACCACTATATTTGTCAGGAAGTTTTCGCGCTGCTTTGTCTTTGTGTATTGTTTCTAATGCCTAGTTCATTGCAAGTGAGAGTGCAGCAATACTTGGTAGGTTTTTGCATTTTTTGCATGCTTAAATTATTGGTAATTTTAAAGAATTCAATTAGGTCATCTATCGTCGTTCTCGTTTTTCTTTTAAAGTTATCAAGTTAAGCTTTTTTTGCCTTTACTAGTAAGTAAGGTGTTTTATCTCATGGACCAATTTTGTAGCACGCCTTTGCACCAAACAGCCACAGCATACTAGAGACTGTTTCATGCATACATTTATTAGTCATAGGTTTATTTTTAAATTAAAAAGCACAATTGCTAAAACTGTTCGAAATTAGAATAATATTGTTGTTATCAGTATTTTAGTTTTTAGCAATTCTAAAAATAAACAAAAATGAGCAGGTAATATTTGCGACTTGGAAAAAAATTAGTCTTAATTTTTTCAAAAATTACTTTTTGCATGAAATAACAATTTTCGTTAAATTTAAAAACCAAAATACTAAATAAAAAATGTTTTCTTAAAAATGAAGCAAAAATTGTAAATTAATTCAGCAGCATTTTATTTGTAAAAATTTTTTAAAAATAATTATTTTCTTTCTGTAGGTTTCGAATCAAATTTTTTAAAAAATAAATGTGACATCAGTGATTTAGAAGTTTTCCAGAATGCATCTGTTAATCTTTAATTTGAAAATTAATAGCTAGCATTTGATTTGAACTGTTAGCACTCAAAAGCCGTAGAGGTTTTTGTGAGCGCCTATGTTACATTTTTTCTTTGTTTTTAGTCAAATAAATTAGATCATTTTTGAAAATTTTCTTTCAATCAAAAATCTAAAATAAAAACATATTAATTATTTTTTGTTGCAAAACATGTCTTTTTTCATGGAATAAAAAGTAAAAAGAAAAGGTAACACAAAAAGTCGGAAAAATTCCTCTTTTTTTTGAGTGATAAAATAAAATTTATTAGATAGATCCAATTTTTTTTGCATTTTTTTTAAATTCAGACATGTAAATAACAGTATAACCTGAATAAAAATTTTCAAAACCTTTTGTTTGATTTGATAAGACTGTTTCCGCTAAAGTGAACTATAAAGATATCTTTGTTGTTAAAATTTTCAATTTAGGGGAAATTTAATAAATTTTAAATTAATAGATAATAAATTAAATTTATGTTTTTTTTTAAAAAAGGCGCAATTAATTAAAAAAAAAAACTTTATTGTTATTAAAATGAAATAAAATAAAATAAATATTCATAAATTGTACTTGAGCATTGATGTAAAAATTTTATTTGTAAAGAATGAAAAATATTAAAACAATCATTCAAATTAACTGACTTGTTTTTTAAATCTCATTTTATTTCCAATTCAAAAAGTTTTTCTACTGAAAATTTTTAGTTTCTATTTGAACAGTCCTTTATTTTTTGATTATCTCATCTATTTTAAAGGGTGCGAAAATTTACCTAAAATAGAATTAATTCAATTCTGACACCCATTCAAACTGATATAAAAGACGTTCTATCCTCAATATTTTAAATCAATAAATTTAAAAGAAAATATTATTTAAATCAACAAGGAATTAGCATTGAAATTTTTTTGTTTTTTGTTTTTTTTATTTTAAATTACATAAATGGCTTTAAAATTGATATTGATGGCACATGAAATCTAAGGGATTTAAATAATAATGGATTTTTTTTTAAAATAGAAAATCTCTTTTTTTTCATTCTTACTTTGATCAGAATCACAAATGAAAAAAAATATTTAATTTCAATTAGAGATTTTAATTTTTAAATTTATCTTATTTCAAAAATTGATTTATGTTCTAGTATAAATTTCCTATACGAACAAAATAAATGCAATAAATTTTTTTTCTTATAAAACAAAACATGCATTTTGGATTTTTTTCCCAAAAGTCAGTCGACATTTCCTAGGCAACTTGAGTGTTTAGCAAACCATAACAAAGTAAACAGTGATTAATTAATAAAAAGGTTGTCAAGGAAATTAACTTTAATGACTTAAGAGATCCACAAAACTAGTCTCAAAATGATACTCTCAAAATTTTATCTACTTGGAGCAAGAAATCGAACAATTAGAGATTTTTATTTGCTCGAGTTTAAGATCAAAAATGCGCTTTTAAATGGTAATTTTTGTTGTAACCAGCATTTAAATATTGCTTTTTATGTCTTTGTTTAATATTTTTTTTGTTTTTGTTAAATTTTTTAATTTCAGCAGAGTCTAATTTAGCCAAAACAAATAATCAAAAAATATTCGAAAAAATAAAATCTATTGGAAAAATTCAAGTAATTTATTTCTTAGAAAAAAAAATATTTCACATAAAACTTCTTTATTTCCTTAGCTTAAATTGTTTCATGATTCAATTGAGAACAAGCTCTATGTTAATATTTTGACATTATTAATCAATCAACAGCAAATCAATTTGGAATTTATTTACTGTAAAATTCAAATATTTACTTCTTTGAAAAAGTAAGAGGCTTCTGATATTTCCTCACTTCAAATAAACTAATTGGGCAAAATTTGTGCTTTAAGAGAGATTTACAGCAAAACGAGTGATAGATACAACTTTGAAAAGGAGACCCATCTAGTGCAAATTAGCGAAGCATTCACTTTTGAGCCTGTCGATCAGACACTTGTGAACGAACTGACTATTCACATAGAAATTATCAACTATCAAACACAGCAAACAATTGGAAAAGTATTTTAAACAGTTGCATTGATTTATTTTAAATTTTATTTTTGACTTTATTGTGCCAGTCGGAATTTTTAATTACGCCTGAAATGTTCGAGAACCGACTTGTAAACTTGGACATAATTCCATGCATGGATCAAATTCACAGTAAGCCAACGCCAGGCGTGTCCGTTGAGAGCCTCAACAGTGGAAGCTTAAACAGCCGTAGGCGTCAACTTCCCCAAATTCCTGTTAACAAGATAACTGAAACAAATGATAAAGGTAAGACGAACATTTGATCTAAAACATATATTTTTTACTATTTTAGAATAAAAATTAAGTCTAGGAAATATTTTTGTTTGATTTGATTACTAGTTTTTTCATCTATTGAAACGTTTATCTTTTCAAATGAATAAGCAAAAATTTGTTTCAATTTTTCTAAGATGAAAATTTAACCTCTCACTGGAAAATCAAATCGCATTTGTTACGCAATAATATGCATATATCTGATAACAAAAATTATTTTAAATTTAGATTTGTTGAGTTGCATGAAAAACTGATTATACAATGTTCATTATTTAAGTTTAACTTTTGTGATACATCCGGCTTTTTGAGCAGCATTGTTAACATTTCAATTTAATTTAATTAAAAATTTATTAGAATTTGTTAATATCAATTAACAATTAGTCTTTTATAACAAATATTCAAATGCTTATTTAAATTAAATATTTTTTTTTAACATTTTCTAATTAAAGTCAACTTAAAAAAAAAGGTTTTTAGTTAATAATTAACTGTTAGATTTTTATTTTTCTAAAATGGATAAGCTTAAAATTAGAAAAAATTTTGAAAAAAACTTATCTTTTCACTCGAGTGATTTTAACAAAATATCAATTTAATTAAATTTTTTTTCTTCTTATGCGCTCCTTGTAGATCAAAGGGTCATTATTTAAAAAATATTGTTTTATTTTATTCAAATACTAATTAAATTTAATAAATTTTCTTTATTCTTTTTTTCAACAGCATTAGGAATTTAAAGGTCAATAATTAATTGTCTCCTAGATCGACTTGATGGCGAATTATTATTCTAAAATAAGGAAAAGAAAATTTAAAAAAAAAATTCTTCAAAAATAAGAAGAAAAAAATTTTAAAATATTTAACTAAATTAAAAAAATTAAAATTTTTACAAAATTCATTAGAATGATTTCAAACATTTGTGTTTGACTTTATTTAAACCTTTTAATTTATTTATTTTTTTTTAGCATCGCTTATAAGGCGTTCATTGAGAAAATAATCGATAAATTAAGCGTTTTTTAGAAAAAATTTTTTTTTGATTTGTCTTGTAAATAATATTTTGAGAAAATCTTAGATTAAAAATTCAGGTTTTTCAAGATTCAAGTGCATGCCAAATTCTGAGTTTTGTGAAATTTGGTACAAAATAGAAAAATAGAACAGAAATTAATGCTAAAAAATCTTCTTTTTTTTTTAACACTCAAAGACCTGAGTAACAAAAGGGGTCTTTTGAATCCTTTTTATTGCTTCCTTATTTTAATTTTTATTCAATAAATTTATTCATATTTTTATTCTTCAAATACATCTTAAATCAAAAAATTTTAAAACAAAAAAATTTTATTTTCATTGAAAAAAATAAAAAAACGAGTCAAATAAAATGGATCGAAAGATCCCTCCGGTCTTTGAGTGTTAAAGTAAAATGTAACATCTGTAAAAGCAACATTCTAGTAATTCTATTTCAATATTTGTTGAAAAAATGTATTATTATTAAAACAATTTTTTTTATATTCTATAAATTTTGGCGCAAAACAATTAAATTTTATCGTTCAATATATTTCAATTTTCTGTTCAAAATATAACAAATCGTGAAGTAATTAAAATTCATACTATTTTAATGGCAAAAGTTTTTGTAAAAGCTGATAATAATGATTTGATAACAATTTTATTTTATTTTTAGGAATGAAGCGAATGTTTTTGGTCTTAGCATTTTTAAAATGTTATTAAGAGACAAAAATGTGTAAAGTATTTAATTTAGCTCATTATGATAAAACTAAAAAAGTTAATAAAAAATTTATTTAATTTTCGGATTCTTCATAGAAATTTGTACATTAAATTTTTTTCAGAAGAAAAAAGTATCCTTGTCTAAAACTTTGATTGATTAAAAAGCATGAAAAAATCAAGTATTCTCTAAATCAGCACATTCAAATTTATAAGAATATAAAATAAAATTGTCTGAGACATGACATGTTTTTTCAACAAATATTGCCTCATATCCTTAAGCAGAATTTTAATTTGGACAAATTTGACTTCATTTTGCAAAGCAGACTTTAACTATTGATGCAACTTTGAATATTGCACCATGTTGCATTTACAAATTAATGGAGTTATCAGTTAAAAACTAAACAGTTCATAATGATCAGCCTACAAGAAAATTTTTAATAAGTCACCTTCTTTAGATTTTTGAGACAAAATTTTAGAATTCTTAAAAAATGTTACCGTAATTAATTAATTTTAATGCCGCACTAAAACATCAAAACTTTGTTTTAGTGCCTCAAAAAATTGAATTTTCAAAGCTTTCAAAAAGTAAAAATGAAAATTTTTAATTTTGTAGAAAAACGGTAAAACAATTTTTTATGGCATCAAAGTCAAATTTTTGAGGTTATAAAGTGGTGTTAAAAAAACAAATATTTACGGTAAAAATAAGCAAAATGAAAAATATAAAATAATGAAACGGAAATAAAATTTTATTTATTTGAAGTCAAATGCTATAAATTTTTTTTTTGAAATAAATCAATTTTTTTCTTTTATGAAATAAATATCAATAATAGGCAAATTAAAATCTAATTTCATCAATTTTCCAGTTTGAAAAGCCGAAAAATTCAAAATTAACTTTTGATTTAAAATAACAAGTTAATTTTTCCTTTTTATATACTTGTTATTTTAAAGCTGAATATTCATAAACTAATATGATAAAATTAAATTGTATTTTAGTTTATAATTATAAAAAATATAAATTTAAAAAATTTTTTAAACCCTAAAGGCTTGATTTTTAAAAAGGCCGTAAAGTACATTAAGACTTCATTTAAATTAGAAATTTAACTACACAAATTCCTGTACAGCGGCAAATAATTGCGTTTTATGAATTGAATGAATGAATTTTCATTTAACAGATTCAAATATTTGAAGTTAGAAGGAAGCTTAATAATTTTATTCTAAATTAAATATTAATCCAAAATTTGAAAGCTTTTTTTTCGATATATTTATTTGAAAAATCTATTCAAAAGAAACTAGGATTTACAAATTTGTGCTTTTAGTGTTAAATAATGAGGAAAAAGTCAAATTCTGAGCCATCAATGGTGGATGAATTAGCACTCAAACACCAGAGTGATTTTTCGATCTGTTTTTTTTGCTTTTTTTCAATGAAAATAAAATTATTTTGTAATAGAAATTAAATGATTTTATAATAATTTTGATTTAAGATATGATTGAAAAAAAAAATTATAAAAAATGAAGAAAAGAAAGGAAAGGAATTAATAAAAGGGGTTCAAAAGACCTTTGAGTGTTAAAGAGCGCAGTAATTCAAGATAATTAAATATTTCTCAGATAGCAAATGGAGTCTAAAGCCAAAAAATTAGGTAAACTTTATAAATCCTTGATGAGATCAATCTTGGATTATTCTATTCCTTGTTTAAATTCAGTATCAGAAACTAACATTATAAAAATACAAGTTGCTCAGAATTCAGCAGTTAGATCTATTTTGAGTTGAATGAAAGATATGTCTGGGCAGAACCTAGTCACAACTTTTGTCTTTCTTGATGTTGCCGGCATCAACATTATTTATTATAGCTAAGCTGGTAGTTAGAATGTGAGAACATATTCTTTTAGAAGATGGTTTTTCTTCTTCTATTGCTTTCTATTCTTCAGCTGATACTGTAAACGCTTTAAGTTTATTTTTGAAGCAGACTTGTACAAAAGTCAGGGAAAAAAGTCTCAACAAGTCATTAAAAAGTTAAAGTCAAGACTTTGACTTGTTGGAAAAAATTTAAATGATTAGGTTTAAAAAGGAAAATATTTTCAAGCCAATAAATTGAATTAAAGACAAAATGAATTATTTTTAATAAATTTGCAAAGTAAAAACTAA
>PJRA01000493.1:1259818-1275153 GCA_016987375.1 Brachionus koreanus | reverse complement strand
AAGTCCCATTTTAAAAATCTTTTTTTGCAATATTATAGCTAATTTTTAGTAGTTTATAAATAAATATATATATGATCCCCTGATCATTTGCATGATCGGGCAAGTTAACTTAACTTTTGTCCATTTACTTATGCATCACCCGTTTTATTATTGACAAAAATCTCTATAAAATTACAAAATTACACTTTGATACATTTGAGTTATCTACAAAACGGTATGCAATATAGGTTTCAATTCTTTAAAATTGAAAAATTTATCAAAAAAATACACTTATTTTTTTTAGATTTTCAGCTATGAGCTGTTCTTTATAAGTATGAAACTTCGTAATCACCATATTCTAATTAACTTTCCTTTCTCAAACTCATCCAAATATTGGGATCATTTAAAGATTTAAATACAAAAAATTCTAAATTCAAATAGTACTTCTACTGGGTTTTGTGAAATTTGGTGCAAAATAAAAATAAATGCTAAAAAAGCTAATAACTTTTTTCTGAATGCTTTTAATTAGTTGTGTAAGTGCAACAAACTGTAACATACTTAGTTGCACCAAAAGTCAAACAACTTTGAATGCTGCACTATTATAAGTTATAAGAATTTTTAACATTCTGTTCTGTTCTATTGTACTAAATTTCACAAAGCCTTCTAGTGTTTTTATTTTTAAAGTGTATTCTTCATCATTGTTGGATCATAAAATCTAAAATTTTATTTTTAATTTTAACAATTAGTTTTTTGAAAAAGAGAAAAAATTTATTATTAAAAACTTTAAATTTTTTTTACAGATTGAGCCAGTAAAATTTGATCAAGAACACAAAATAGGTAAATCCAATTCCGTAAAACACAGAGAAAATCATAATAATCAATTTTATTTGCCAGTCATTAAAAATTTGGACAAAACACAAGTAAAAAAGTTCGAAAAAAAGAACAATGATTTCAAATTTCCTTCCTTAGTTGTAAGTATTATTTAATTAAATTTATAAATTAGAAAGAGTAATTTTTTTACAAGACCGAAAAGCAAGCACCTCATAGATTCAAATTAAAATTTGCTTCTAATGAATCAGTGCACAATAGCTACGATGGATATAAAAGATGTCCATGTTTGATGCATAACCGAAGATATTATGAAAAGTTTGGAATCCCACCGGACCACGAAGTAAATGGTTTTCAATAAAATTACTTAAATGTTAAAGAAAACATTATTTTGAAGCCTTCTAATCTAAGGCCACAGAGTATTAAGGTAAATGATAATACATATGTTATTAGCTAGTTGTTTTTGTATTAATTATATTTTATTTTTCCATCAAATCTACATTTTTAAACCTTGCAAAATTTAGAGTTTTATTTTTTACTAACAATTTTTGTGAATAAAAATTTTTTGAAATATAAAATAATTAATAAAATTTTAGGCGGATCATAGCTTCAGCGAGCATAGTAATCATCAATTCGAAAAAAGTTTTATATTAAGTGATAGAAATGGAAAATATTCCCAAAGAAACAAAACAAACTTGGAAAAATATATTGACGGTCATTTTTATCAAAATCTTAATCAAAGTTTTCGTTCAGACTCAGAAATGATATTGAGACCTTCATGGAATGAAGCTTTTTGAATTTTAGAATTTTCAAATCATAATTTAATCCACTACTTTTTTTATCATTAAAATTATCGATTTAAATCTAAACTAAATAAATTACCAAAACAATTGGATTTTAATGATAGAAATAATTTAAATTTTTAAAAATAAAGCTGATTCACTAAAAAAGTAATAATAAAGGCTAGTGTTGGGTAACGGTCAACTTTGGCCGGCCTGTATATACAGTCTTTTTTGGCCGTGAATTTAACGGCCGCATTTTAGACCGTCCGTGGTGGCCGGCCGACATATATCTAAAATAAAAATTTAGTTTGATGTTTAAAAAAAAATTATAGGCATTAAGAGTTATATTTTTATATTATATATTATTGATAATAGTGTTTTAGATATTTTTTAAAAATCTTTAATTTATATATAATTTAGACATTTAATAAATAAATTTTTTTTATTTGATCAAAGTTTGAAATTATATCTATTAATAGTATTAAAAAATATCTAAAACATTATTATCAAAAAATTATCTAATATAAAATATAAGATAAATAAAAATATAACTCTTTAATGGCTATAAATTTTTTTTAAACATCTAACTAATTTTTATTTTGGACCGTTTAATCGACAGGCCTCTGTCTCAGTATTTTTTTTTGGCCGTACACGTGGCTTCTAAGCCGACCCCCAACACTAATTTAGGCATTAAAAAAAATTTTTTAAAAAATTTATTGATAATTCATCTTCAAAGATATCTCAAACATATTAAAATCTTAATTAAAACAGAAAAATTATTTCAAAGCTTATATAACTAAGTTTAGTTTATTTGAATAAATATTGAATAAATGACACATAAATAAATAACATTCTGTTAAAAATTGGGAATTTTTATTTATTTATCAAAATTTAAATCCCATGGACAAAAAAAATAATTTTAGAAAATAAAATTTAATAATGATCTAATTATATTATTACTAAATATATTATAAAAATTTTTAAAAATATTTAATTAAATTATTGAAAAAAGAATAAAAAAAATAAAAAATTCTCAAATCAATTGAATTCAAATTTGACAAATACCTCAATCTTGAGACTGAATATCTTCACCCAATACAGAAATCAACTTAAAGTAGTTTATACAAACTACAAATTAAATCATCAGATTCCATTAGATACGAGATTTATTTAATTGTAAATTTTACAGTTTTCTAAACCAAGATTTCTTTGCTTATGACTAAATTCAATCAAAAATTTTGCTATTTTTGGTTCATAGTCTAAGCAATTGTCTATATCAACAGGCGATAATGAGACAGCAGTAGTTGTTTTTTTAAACCAGTTCCAACACGAACATTTAAGTTAATTTAGATGAATTCTTTCGCTTAATACGGGATCATATTACTAAAAAAAAAACAGAAAAAATTAAATACTCATAAAAATAATAATTAAGTATAATACAAATTATGTAAATCTATCTTTTTTATAAGCATGTAAATTTAATGGTATGATTGAAAAATATTTTTTTTTTATATTGGACGAATTTCTTTTATAATTTAATATTTTTGATCGCCGAATATGGCGTAATTTTTTTGAAAATAAATAAAATTATAATTTTTTTTTTTATCAATTTCTTGTAACAATTGGGTTTAAACGAAGGCGTAAGCCATTCGGACAAGCCATTGGGACCCGCCCTAAATTATATTTTTAATAAATAAATAATTAATTTATTGATCTTGTTGAATCATACCAAATAATGTTTATTATTTTTATATTATATAAGCTATATCTTTAATTCTCTCTTTTTTATGAAAAAGTTTTACAATTAAAGTCCGATATTTATTAATTTGTAATTTATTAAAATTTCTCAGAAAATTTTTTGACACTCTATTTTATTTAAAAATTGGTTTAATCGATTTCAAGCTAAAAAAAATAATTCTTTTATTTATGTTTGTCTCTACCATGGTATCTGTTGTTTTACCATTTATTTATTAAGAGATTTAATAAATGACAAGATTTTTTATAACCTTAGAGTAAAAAAAGTTAAAATTTAATCAATAAATACAATTAATTATTAATTGTATTTATTAATAAAATGTCAAAAAAGAAATATCATAAAAAACGCCTTTTTACAAACTCGATAATCACTTGATAATATAATTTTCTGGTTATCTTTTTTTTTTGTAAAATTCAAATATCTCAAATGGACTTTTTTATTTTGAAATAAAAAAATAAATTATTAATCTATTAAAAAAATCATTTTATTTTCTTTTTTAAATTTGCAACACCAATCCTAATTTTAAATAGAAATATTTATTTAATCTAAGTACTTAAGTTCTTTGATTAACGTGCAGGTCCAAGTAGACTATTTTTGTTAAAAAAAAAACTGATAAAATTCTTAGCCGAATTTTCAGCTCACTTTTCTTTGTTTTCGAATTTAAAACCCAAAAATTTGTGTCAAAAAGAGGAAAAAAAATTCCTAAAAAATCGTGTAATGTAAGTGAAAGAAATTTTGGATTTTAATGACTTAAATATTAGGAATTTGAAGATTGTGCAATACAAAGCCAAAAATTGCATATATAACAATAAAACAATTATAGCTTCCTTGAGAATCATGGCTCTATAGTATACTAAAATTGATTTTCAGAATTGAGAATCTTGAAGATATTTTTTTGAATTAATTTAGGTTTGATTTGAATGAGTTACATAATAATAAGTAATAGCAAGGCATATAGCCTATTTTGATATTAGGCCTAACAACATATATTGAAAATTTATTATCATAAGCAACTAGTAATTTTTAATTGAAGTTTTAAATGAGTCCAAAGCAAAGTTCCCGAAATAAATCACCAAATTCATCTCCGATTAAAAAAGAAAAAGAAGAGCAAGAGCATATTGATATTGAGTTAGAAATTCTTAAGAAGTTCGATTTGGACTTAAAATTTGGTCCATGCTTCAGTAATTTTATTATTTTGATTTAAAATAATAAAATTAAGTGAATTTTAAAGATGTAAAAAGGATAGATAGATGGAATTGGGCCCAAAGACATGAACTTAATCCACCAAAGATTGTGAAAGAAATTTTAGAAAAGCACTGCGACAATCCTAAATATTTTATGAGGTAAAGATTTATTCAAATTTTATACGAATTAATTTGCTAGTTTTATTTAGCATGTGGAATGATCCTGTGGCACTGAATTGAATATTTTGGAGATTTTATTCTTTAGAAATTAATTTTGAAAACTATTTTTTTATAAGGACAATTTTGATATGAAAATAAAAAATTTTGAAAGACCACTTAAATTTAGTCGAATCGATTTGACTTTAACAACAAATTCAAAATAAAAGAAGAAAATTTTAAAAAAAAAGCGAAAAAATGATTTTTATTTTTCTTTTAATTTTTGATTTTTTGCTTATTAATGGTTTAAATAAGTTGAAACAGGATGAATCTCTTGATCAAGAATGGAATAATTTCAAAAAGCAATTCAACAAAGTTTATGAAAATGAAGACATTGAATTATACAGGTGAAGTTTCAGGAGCTTTTTTTGTTTTAATTTTCATCATGAATTTAAAAGGCGATCAGTGTGGGAAGCAAATTTATATTTTATTAAAAATTTCAATTCAAGTTGGGGCCAATTAACTCTTAAAATGAATAAATTTGGAGATTTGACAAATACAGAATATCGTAGTATTTATCTTGGTCTAAAATTACAAAAGAAATTAAAAAAAAAATTTAATTTATCAATAAAAAAAAAAAAATTAAAACAGATACCCGAATCGATAGATTGGAGAGAGAGAGGCTATGTGACTCCAGTTAAAGATCAAGGCCAATGTGGGTATGCTTCATCACAAAATTAAAGCTTTCATTTTAAGATAAAATTTTTCAAGATCATGTTGGGCTTTTTCAGCTGTGGCTTCATTAGAGGGACAAACTTTTAACAAAACTGGAAATTTAATTAGTCTATCGGAGCAAAATCTAGTTGACTGTTCTGGATGTAATGGTGGAACAATGAACGCAGCATTTATTAATATACGAGACAATAATGGAATTAACACAGAAGAGAGTTATCCTTATGAAGGAATAGTAATTTAATTTACTTTAGAATTCTTTATTTAATGAAAATAATTTAAAGGATGGAGAATGTAGATTTAACCGTGATAATGTAGGTGCTACTCTCAAAAGATATGAAAATGTGGCATCAGGTGACGAATATTCTTTGACTGAAGCTATTGCGAATGTTGGACCAATATCCGTCGCAATTGACGCAAGTCTTTTGACTTTTCAGTTTTATTCGTCCGGAGTTTATTATGACCCAGCTTGCACTTTTTTTAATTTAAATCATGGAGTAACAGCAGTGGGCTATGGTGTTAACACAAATTCAAGTCTGAGAGAGGAGTATTACATTGTAAAAAATAGCTGGGGAAAAGACTGGGGTGACAATGGATATATTCTGATGTCAAGAAATAAACAGAATAATTGTGGTATTGCGAGTATGGCTTCATTTCCTATCGTTTGAGGCCAAATAGAAGTCAGTTTTTAGAATATTTTTAAAATCTATGCTTATCACTCGGTTAATCATGTCACTCGCCTAATTAAAAACAATATTAATAAAATTTTTGAGAGTATTTAAAAAAAAAACTTTTACTTAGAATTTAAAAACTAAAATAATCGTAATTTTGAGTACATTTAAAAGAAAAACAAATATTTAAAAATAATATTAAATTTTTAGTGCGACTGGACTGCTTGGAATATGTTAAAGAATAGTGACGAAGTTAATCTGTAAAATGAAGATTTACGTTTTATTGTCTAACTATTTAAAATACTATATCTTAGAAATTTAAAAAGGAAAAACTCTTTTAATGATAAAGTTTATATACTATCTATTACGATAGTGATATCAATTGAAAATTAGTAACATCAGTTAGATTCCGATAAATAAGCATTTGAAAATAATAAAAGTCAATTTTAATTTAAAAAAATATTTGTTATTTTCACTATATTGTGCTATTTTCATAACCATTTATGCACAATTATAATTTGAACATTTTTAATCTTTGAACTGTAATTTTGTACTAAAATTTCACATTGCACTTAAAATGCAACTATTTTGTTATACTTCTCTCACTTTTTTTCTACTGAAAATGAATTAAAACCTTTTGTTTAAAAAACTACCTGGCTCTAAACAAACAAAACTAAACAAAAGCTATATGTGATTATTGTTACACATAAAGTGGACAATTCTTTTAAAAAAATACCTTTAAAATCTGATTGTGATTTTCAGCCAGAAAAGTCGATTCTTTAATACTAAATGATCAAGGAATTTAAAATGATTTAGCTACTTTTGATAATGCTAATTCATTTGAACCAACTTACCAATCTTCTATTATAAAAAATTTGAAGGTTAAAAGAAAAAGAATCTTCCCCGAAAATAATATATGTAGTTATACCAAGAACTATAGCATTAGATTCAATCTGATTAAAAAAAAAGCATAAAAAATCAGCTATTGAACAACAGTTGAGAAAAAAAAGTATTTTTCTTCACCTTGGTTTAATACCCAAATCGAAAAAAAAATATTTTTCAGCTGTAAAAGCTCAAAACACTTGGTTGTATTTGTTGTATATCACTTTAGATGAGATATCTGTCTTATAATTCTATTATAAAATGTTTTATTTAAGAGGAAATTTAAAATCCTAAAACAACTTGTTGATCAATGAATTTTTTTATTTTTATTTAAATAATAATTTAAGGGCGGTGACCCTTGGGAAGTTCAGAATGGTCTAGAACCTTCTTTTCAACCCCCATGCGGTTATAGAAATGTTTAATACAATTAAAGAAATATAGATAAGAATTTTTGTACATAAACTTATTTACAGATTAATAAAAGATGAGAAAAGTTTAGTCTTGTTCAAAATCTAAAAAGTTATCAAAAGGTGTTTTGAATTTGTGAGTTGAGTTTGTTTCGTAGTTTTGAAGGTTGTTTGTGATCAGGTCATCTTGGTCTTTTGACAAAACGAATTTGATAAATAGTTTTTTTAGCCTTGTTTCTAGTAGATCGATTTTTAAAGTTTGATGTATAATCTCTGTCGAGGTTTTAAATGGAAAACGTCTGATTGATCGGAGGATTTTATTTTGAAAAATTTGAAGGTCTTTTGAGATTCTTTGAGTACCAGTGTTTAGAATAACGTGTGAATAGTCGAGTGTTGATCGAATTAGAGAATTAAATATTATTTTGCTCAGTTTGATCTGATTTTTTAGTTTTATCGATTTGATTTTTTGTAGCATTTTCACTTTTGGCATGAGTTTTGTTTTGATGTTTAAGAGATGTTCTCGGTAATTGAGTTTAGGATCGATTTTAATACCAAGGAATATTGGATACGGGTCAATTGGAATGTTTGAGTCATCAAGAGTAAGATGAAGATCGTATTTAGTTTTGTAGTTAGATCTGTGGCCAGCTGTCGTAAAAGTGGTATGAACTGTTTTCATTTTGTTAATCGTTAAACCGTTTGTTATACAAAAGTCGTTAATAGAGTTGATTGCTTTCTGGAGATGAAATTTGATGTCTTTCTTTTTACTTCCGGTGAACCATATGGCTAAGTCATCGGCAAAGAGAGCGTGTTGGACTTCGGGAGGGATATGTTTTGCTATGTCGCTAAAGTATATAATAAAAAGAGTTGGAGAAATACAGCTACCTTGTGGAACACCACATGTGGTGTTTGTCGGGGTTGATAGTTTGTCTTTGATCTTCACTTGAAACATTCTTCCTTCGAGAAAGCTTTTTATCCATTTCTTAGTTTTTGGACACATAGGTAGACTGTTAATTTTGTTAAGGATGCCGATGTGGGGTGTCTTATCGAAAGCTTTTTCGAGGTCGAAAAAGACAGATCCCGTCATTAGTTTTTTGTTAAAGCCTTGAATTATTGATTGGTTGAGTCTTAGTATATGGTCTTGAGTATTTTTTTTCCTTCTAAAGCCTGATTGAGTCGGGGGTAGCATATGGTTCTCTTCTAACCATTCTTGTAGTCTTGAGTTAATGATTTTTTCTAAACATTTACTTAGACAACTAATGAGGGATATTGGCCTATAAGAAGTCACAAGATCCGGTGGTTTGTCCTTTTTCGGGATCATAACAATTTGAGCAATTTTCCATTTCTTCGGAATGTAACCTAGTTCCAATGAAGCATTAAATAGCTTGAGTATTCTTGACATCATCGCGATGGGAAGATTTTTTAAGGCTATGTTGGTGATACCATCTTTACCTGGTGATGCTTTGTTTGGACAAGCTTTGATGTTTTCAACAAGTTCTTGTGGGGTTATTTTCCTGAAAGGTCCATCAAATGTAGTTGAATTGGGTTGAATGGGAAAATCTTTGTTTTTAAAAACGCTGTCAAGATTTCCGGCAAATACATCTGCAATACATTTGGGATCAGAAATCATTGTATTACCTACGGTTAATTTAATGTGGTCGTATTCTTTTTGGTTTCCATTTTCGAGTTTTTTTAGAAGGTTCCAGTGCTTACTTTGCGCTTGATTAAATGTGTTTAGTTCTTGAAATTCGTGTTTTATTTTGTCTTGTTTGAATTTTGACATTTCGATTTGACATTTTCGGTTTACTAAGTTCAATTGTGTCTTTAATGTAGAGTTCTGTGACTTTTGGAAGGATCTGCGAAATTTCTTTTCTTTTTGATTAGTACGACGAGATGATGAGGGATACGACAGATGTTTTGGTTTTTATCTGATTGAACGATGGAGTAGGAGTTGGTTGAAGAGGTGATAGCTGATAGAATGGAGTTGGTGATGTTTGTGGATTCTGTTTCTATGTCTTCTTCTGTTTTTAGCACTAGTGTTGAGAATTTTTGGGTGTTAAAGGTACTATTGAATGAATTCCAATTTATGCTTTTAAAAGTTCTTTTAGCCGCTTTTGTATGCAGGTTTTGTAATGTTACGACAGTCGGTTGATGGTCACTTATGTTTGTCTCTAAAACTTGGTGTTGGACAAAAAATTTTTTTACCTGATTAGAACAAATTGACAAATCGAGAACAGAATTTGAAGGTCTATAGGTTGGAATCATGTTGTTGAGAATACAGATATTGCTATCTTCGATAATTCTTGAGAGACTTTTGCCTTTTTTGTTATCGTTATTGCAGTTCCAAAGTTTGTTTTTTGCGTTCAAATCACCATTGACTAGAAAATTTGTGTAGTTTTTTATTATTTTTGAAAAGAGGTCTTCGTCTAAAGTTTAAGATGGTGCGATGTAAATGTTGAAGATTGCTAAATTAGTATTCGGGTTGATGTTGACCATAATTCCAAGGCATTCGTTTTCGCTGTTTATGGTTATCTCTTTGAATTCGATTGATTTTCTTATCAAGATTGCTGAACCGCCACCTCTTTTATTGAGTCGATCTTTTCTAATTGTGTGAAAGTCTGGAATATAGAATTGGTCTTTTGGCTTTAAAAACGTTTCGTTAAGAGTCATGATGTCTATTTGATGCGTTTTGACTAAGTATTCGATTTCTATTTGTTTTGATTTGTCTTTAACTGATCTGCAGTTCAAATGGAGGATTTTGAATGTTTTATTGTTGTTCATTTATGTTTTCGATGTATGGGTTTCGCATTTCGTTGTCGGTAACGTCATTTGTTTGATTCTGTTGACTTATTTGGAAAAGAGTTGGGGCAATGAAGCGACTATAATTCGAGCCTAGTGTACTTGAAATGAGGTTGAGGATATGTTGGGGGTTTTCGTTGACTGCAGATGTTGTTTGAGTGATGTCTTTCATTAGTTGAATGATGAGGAGAAGTAAGTTGTTGATAGTCTGTTGGGTTGAGTGATTAGCTATTGATGCATAGGAAGTGAAGTTGGGGTTGACTCGGTTGTGTAGACTTTTCGGCATGCTGTTCGATAAAAGCTTTTTGTTTTTTTCATTTACAGCTTCTTGAATTTTTGGACACGATTTGGAGCAGGCTGCATGGTTTCCTTCACAATTTCTACATTGGAATTCAGCAGGGTTGGTTACTTTACATTTCGAGAAGTGGTGTTTTTTGTTGCATCTGAGACAAGTTGGTGTTTTCTCAGGGCATTTATCTTTTAAGTGACCAAGTTGTTGACAGTTAAAACATTGGTCTGGTGTAGTTCCAAATCTCCAAGGACTTAGTCTGATTCTGGTGTACCCAAGTTTAATGAAGCCTTCGTTTAATAGTTTTTTATACGATTCGACATTTTTGACTAGTGCTTTGACTAGTGGTAGTTTGGATTCTGTAGATTTTTTCATCATTCTCAGCATATCATCGATACCGTATATGTCTTTTACATATTTTTTTGCTTCATCTGATGAAACATCGAATTCAGTGTTCACGTTGTGGAGAGCCAAGTAGAAACGGGATTCTTTGACTATTTGTTCGATTCCGTGACTGAAAGCGTTAGAGGGCCATGTTTTTAGTTCGTCTAAGTCATCTGTCTTGGTCAATTTAATGACTAGTTCATCATTTGAGTTAATGAATGCTGTTAGGATTTCAACTTTAGGTTTGTGTTTCTTTAGGTACTTTTCCAAAGTAAAATAATTTTTGAATTCGTTTGGAAACGACTTTTTGCTTTTGAATTTAAGAATAAATGGTTTGTTAGGATTTTTGTTGATTTCGTTGTAATTTGAGTTTTCTTTTTCTGTTATATGTGATATCGCATATGTGAGTTGAGCCGCTGGCGAAGAGGGTTTTTCTGGGTATATTTCGTTTGTTGAAGCATTTTCATAACTTGCTCCGGTTTGGCTATTAAGTGGTGGAAAGTTTGAGTGGTTTGGATTGATTGATGGTTGTGGAGATGGACGATTTGGGTACATGTTAAATGGTGTCATTGGTTGGTTGATTGCTAGATTTGGTGTTTGGTAGTTGCTAAAATGGTATATTTGTGGCTGTAAGTTGATCTGTTGATTTCGTGATGGGGCATCATAGGGAGCAGGTCGTGATTTAGTTGAGTGGTTGTATATAGGTCGATGTTGAACTGGGTAGACATATGGTAGCTCTGTGGGGTAATCTAGGGTACTGTGTGCTTGGTGAATCATTCTCGCTGTCTCTGAGAGGTGCAAGAAGCTTGTGTGCAACGGATGTTCCACGGTTAAGATTATGTTAATTTGTAAAGATTTTCAAATTTTCAAATTTCAAATTACTTTGTCCTTGCGAAAGAGTACTTGTTGATCAATGAAACATTGTGAACTTTTATTATTGCTGTGGCACTTCTTATTAATCAAAGCACTTTCTAAAACACTTCATTGGGTTTTGAATTTAGTTAATCCTTTTCTATCTTTGTTTTGAATCTGTACCATGTTGGATAAAAATTTTCATGTCAAAATGATTCCAAGCATGCATTATTTTACACTAATTTACATTTTTTAATCAGTATATATGCAAAAAACATGACATGTTTAAAACATCAGACTATTTTGATACAATATTGTAAAAAAAAACAACACTTCTACAGACTTAAATTTTATTTTGAAAAAATCTACCGAGAACAATTTTTAAAAATATTGCATTTTCTTTAGGCATATGGATTATCATTTAAACAAAAATTTTAAATGTATTAAACTTGACTGGCTAGTTAATATGATCCAAAAATCATTCAAAAATTATAACATCAAAGTCTAGTCACGATTTTTTATGATAGATGAGACAGATTAATTCAAATAAGCTTAAAAATAAGAAAAACCTATAAAAATTTTTTAAATAAAATAAAATAAATAAGAAAAACGAAGTAAAAATTAATTTTTATTAATTGGAATTACAAATGCTTGGTTTAAAATATTAAAAAAAAATAAAAAAAACTTTTCACACAAGTGTTTCAAAAGTGTTCATTTTATATAACATTTCATCTTCGTCATCAGAAGAACTATAGCAACTAGAAAATCCGGAATCGATTGAAACAACTGAACTTGATGAAAAAGTTCTATCAATTGGTTTATTTTCCAATTTTTTCAATTCATATTCCAACGATTGAAGAAATTTTTTTTTCAAACAAATTGTATCATCAACAAAATGCTTCTCTTCTTCAAACATGTCAATATTTTTTTTGTACAAATTGGCTTTTATTTCGTGTTGCATTGTCTTCATTTGAGATTTTAATTCACTTATTTTATCCAATTGATTTTTTAGATTAAAATTTGTCTTTACTATTTTTGATTTTTTACTCTTGTTTAATTGTCTAATAGATGCAAATCTATCATTAATCACTGAATCAGTTTGATCGATCAATTGTTTTAATTGTTTTTTGACAAAAGAAGACTTTGTATTCAGTGCTTTTTGTAGATTGCATGTCTTTTGAACTTTGGGAGATAATGAACACAATTTAAAGTCGCTATTTTTGTTCTCATCATTCAACAAGTCATGAGTTTTCTTTTTTTGTATTTTTTGTTTGATAAAAAATCGTAACTCATCAAGTTGTTGATTATTTAATTTCTTAACAATTTTGTGCATTTTAACTCTTCCATCGAGTAATTTTTCACATGAATCACATTGTTCAAAAACTCCATAATCATTTAATTTGTCTGGTGTAAAATCTGGTACTGATGCCGACAACATGGCAAATTTAACGTCATCAACAGTTGTGTCTTTGGTAATTCCACTTGCATATTTTTCAATTCCATTCACAAAAAAAGCTAATCTTTGCATTTTATTTTAAATTTTGTTTTCTAATCTCGAATTAATTTATTTGAGCAACTAAAACAAAAACTCTTTAAATAGGCTAACAATTATTTATTAATTCAACAAACAAATTGATTGATTAGCTAATTTAATCAAGAGGTATTAAAATCCAGTGTCCGTCAAAATTCTAATCTCTATCTGGTTGTACAATTTTCTTGGCTTTAATTATGAGAGCTTTATTAAACAGTGTATTCTTTCTTCAAAACAAATATATAAATTTCACAGTTGGTATTAAAATCAGAATAATTGTTTACTTTTGATACTCTTTTTTAGCTAATATTTAATCATGTCTAAAATTCACATCCAATAATAATTTTATTTTAAATTGTTAATATCAAATAGTTTTTTCTAATTATATTTGTTATTAAATTCTCTAAGTTTGTATTCAATTTACGTTTTAAAACTTTTCCAAACAAATTTACCCCGATTCCAAAAAGTGAGAAAGAATTTTATTAGGGTTTGAGAAACCAAATACTTAGAATGTTGAAACTTACGATTCGTGATATCATTTATCTTGAAGTTTATTGAAGAAAAGTGAACAAATGTTTTTATTCTTTACATGGAATCGGATTTAACTCAAAATCACCATTTTTACACTTGGCCAGTATTTTCTACAAACAGTTTTGTCAATCGACCTTCCGTTACCATCTATATTTTGTGTAATTAACTGAAAATGGAGTAAGGGAATTATACACATTACAAAATTTTTTAAATAAAATAGTTATATGAATAAAGAATTTTTCAAGACTTAGAACTATTTTAGATACTTTGACTTTTGAGATCTTTTAAGAACTATACATGAAACACAAGATGTTCTGAAGCAGTTAAAGAATAGCTCCACGTGTTGGAACATGACCTTCTTTCGCGGTAATTTTAAAGAGTTTGATCAGAAAAATTCTATTCAGGATCTAATTTGATCCGATTGAGGTTTTAGTAGAGCCTAAAGTATAGAAAAGAAATGGGATTGAATGATTCCTTCCTGCTTCACTCATTTCACATTTATATTCATTTATTACATGCGTACATGAAGCGAAGATTGTGTGTAGCTTTAGCATGCAAAACAACATGTGCCTTTTTGTGTTGCGTTTGGCTAGCTCAATGGCAAAACTCTTTAGACGTTTGAATGCGCTGAGTATGATTCAAAAATTTTAACTACTCAAATTTTTTTGATTTTTATAAAATATTAAATGACCTCTTAAACACATATTTTTTTTATTTATAATTGTTATCATCACATTTTTTTATTTAATTTTATTATTTACTCTCTAATTCTAGAAATATTATTTTGCCCATAGGGCTTTAAATTTATTTAAATAAATAATAGCTAAGAGAAAATTGTTCATCCCTAAAATGTTTCTAAATATCTGCTTTTCTTTTAGTGTCTTGTCAGCTTAACTTCATTTTTCATATTCTTATAATATTCTTTCGGTTAAAATAAAGGAAGTGCTCTAAGATAAGATTATTTTATTTTTGTGTAACTTGAGAGTAAGTTCAGTGAAAATATCTATCAAAAAACTTCTAATCGGTAAATCCCTGAAATTTATTTTATTAATTAAAAACAAAATGTCAACCTCCTCTAATATATCTTGACATAAAATCTTAAAACTTTATATTGTGAAAAATAATTAAAAACCAGAATTAGAAATGTAACAATAAACTAAATTGATACATTAAAATCTTCAAATACTTTTTATTTTAACTTATTTCATGATTCTTTTTAATATTTAGACAATTTAAAAAAAAAACGAGAAAAAAATTAATTTTATGTTTGTTTATTTCGACTTATTCAATAAAAATTATCTAAGAGCTTTTTTTTGAATAACTTGCAGCTAATTTAAATCTGATTCGAAAGACTTAAAAGTAAAAACTCTTATTTTTCTGTAAAATACAATATTGTCCTGTTTTCAAACCTGAACAGTTTATAGATAATAAAAATAAGAATTAATCGTTTTTGCTTTAATTTTTTTTCCTTATTCACTCCTTGTGGAGCATAGGGTCATTACTTTTGATTTCCACTCAAGTCGATCTTTCGCCTTCACCCTTGTTTTTCCCCATGTCATTCCCATTTCGGTGAAC
>PJRA01000493.1:1230804-1244292 GCA_016987375.1 Brachionus koreanus | reverse complement strand
GAGTCAAATTTTTCTCCTTGGCTAATTATGATTTCGTCATACGATTCCTCTTGGGTTACTTCAATTATTTCATATTTTGTCAACACAAGTAGAGAGTAAAATTTTTGTACAACATTCTTGCGTCCATTTTTTTTTATCAAATCAAAAAAAACAACATTGTCGTGTTTGGCAAAATTTTTATTCAGAATAGAAATCATTGTTTTGGCTCGTTTGGTCAAATTTTTGCTCGGATCACTAGACAATGTTTCTTCTAGGTCCTCTTCTTCACGAATAGTCTGATCTCTTGTGGTATTAAGCGATTTTCTGTATCTTTTTTTACCCGGCGATCCACTTTTGGGCTTTGATCGTTTCACCTCAGCACCATCACCCTCCTCCCCTTCATCATCTTCGCTTTCCGATGCTTTCTTATCCAATTTATTATCTTTAGTGGGAGTAACTTCCAAATTGGCAGGATTAGCTTGACTTTCATTCATCAACAAGTCATCAATATTCGGGTTGTAAATAGAAGCAGGAGGTTCCAAGTGATCCATGTCATCTATTTGGTTGGATTTCTCTAGCCGCACAGATCCTATTGTTTTGTCCATTGATTCGTCGGCCAATGGTCTATTTTTAGTCACATCATTGCTGTCAATATAGCTATCAGCTAATGGTAGAGCATTTTTACTAGCTTGATCAGTGTTCATGTTTTCTTCCAAAGACATTTCAGCATTAGAAACAGCCTCGCCTTGCAATGAAGCGTTTGCTTTAGAATTTTCCCGCACAGTTTTGTTTGTTATATCGGCAAGACTTCTTGTGTTCATATTTCTGTTGTACATTCTTTGAAAAAGCTTATTACTGTGTGGCCTAGACGTCATACTGTAAAGCTTATCAACCCCGCCGATTTCTTTCAAGTGCATTAATTTACGTGTCGGCGGAGCTAATTCAAGACTGCCAGATATTGCACTCGTGTCACTGAGCTGATGCTTCATGGCTGCTGAATCGATTTCTTTAACTTCATCAATAACTATTTTGCGCCTGCGTCTAGTCTTTATCTGTTTTTCAATAACAGGAGCACTTACAACAATTTCATTCTCTTCCGCTTCCATAGACTTATTCTGTTCTTCTTCTAAAAATTACATCGAATCAATTTTTTAATTATTTCAATGACACAAATTTACCTATGTCGTTTAATTTGACGTTTTTTGCAACCGGTTCTTCTGTAAAATTGGTGCTATTCACAGTTGGTTGTTCATCGAATAGAGTTGGTACTACTCCTGGCTGAATTTCAGTTTGAATGGTTTCATTTTGATTCTCTTTTAAGACAATAAAATTTTTTAGAAAAAATTCAATTTTTCATTTAATTTGTTTACCAATATCTTCATTGCTTTCTTGCATCACAATATCTGTTTCTGTGATTTCGGCCGCGACATTTTCATTGTTTGAGTTGAATGTTACTTAAAAATTAAAATTTTTATTTTAACATTTGCCGGTAAGAGAGCTTTTTCTGAGTAATTAAAAGAGTCTTTTTTAATCAGTAGTGTGCTTATTTGAGATACCATTTCCCTAATTTACCAAGGCCATGATCAAAAAATGGTATTTTTCAGTTTTTCAATTTTGGATTTTTTTCAGTTATTTTGTAACTTTTCCGCATCAATATTTTTTTTGGGAAAAAATTTTTTTTTATTTTTAAGATTATAAAATTGAGTCCAAAAAGAGTGATAAAAAAAATGTATAATCATTTTTAATTATAGAAATTTAGAAAAATATTTAATTTTTTCTTTAGCCAAGATGTATTATAGTTTTTGTTTATGTTTCTTTTTACAGTAATGTGTTTGAAATTTTCAAATGTTCGACACTTTTTGCCTTTTTGATTTACCTGAGAAATAAATTTTTAAAATTTCTCCATAACTTGAATCATTTTTGTAAGCAAATAAGCCACTTTTTTGTAGAAGAGATTATTCCCTATCAGGATTGATTCTATATTATTAGAATATGCATATTTGAACATGAGTTATTACAGCTTGAAGACAAGATACTTTTTTTTTGAATCTTTGAGGAGATCCGGTCAAAAAATTAATTTTTTTACTCATCCAAAAAAACATGTTTCCCTATGTTTTTAAGTATGCAGATTAATAATTTAAAGTCGGTTTTATTAAATTCAGATAGTGTGGTAGTGTTGCTACGCGCGAACTTTAAAAAATTCAATTTTCTTAACTGTTGTTGTTTCAAATCCTGTTTTTTAGACTGAATCAACAATTGGTTATCTTTTTTTTAACTATTATTAAAGATACAACATTCAACGCTTAAGAAATTTTTAAATAGGGCTCTAAAAACATCTCACAGTTTCTAGTATTAAATTAAAAGAAAAGACAAAAAAAATTTTTTTTGAAGCAATTAGTTATTGAAAATTGACCAAGATTAAAATGAATCTTACTCGAATCAATCGGATCAACCCTCAGTTCATTGTTTATTTCATTAAATTCCATCGGTTGGATTTCATTTTGATTTTTTTCACTTTGTTTATTTTCAGTTGATTTGCTTACATCATTGACTAAACGAAAATTGATTTAAAATTAAAAAAATTCATTCCAAATTGTTTACATTCAGATGCAAATTCAGATTGATTATTAGTTCTATCTTGAAAAAAATCGATTTCATTTTGTTCATTCATCATACTTTCACCCATTCGTCTAGCTTTTTCCATGTCACTCATCATAAATGTTTCCATATCCATGCCCATTCCAAAGCTACCCATGTCTCCAAAGTCGTCTTCTTGCATTGTTACAAAAGTACCATAATCTTCTTTAAGAGTAATGTCTTCGACTCTGGCTTGTTGAACAGATGCTTTGGACAAGTCCATATCTTCTATATTAATCTCGGCAAAATTTAGAGAAAAATCAGGAAATTTTTCTGGTAAAGTAATTGCTTCGATGGATGCTTGTTGTTTTTCTTTAGGAAGGTCGATCAGACCTGGCCGAAACGCGAGTTTAATTTTCACAAATGCTTCATTGCAGTCAGCTAGCAGATATTTAACTTTTCTAGAGTAAATTCGACAAACGCCTAGTAAAAGGTGTCCTGACGTTCTTAAAGCTAGTTTCATCTAATAAAAAAATATTAACTGAAAATCGTTATATTAGTCTTTAAAAAAAAACCTACCTGTGGCTCAAGGATCGTTTCTATGGTCGATTCAATATTTGTCTCATAAATCTGGGCTTTTGTTAGTTTTTTGTCCCAATGCGCTGCAAGCCATATCTTAGCCAATGGACCCTTTTTGTTAAGAATGAAATGGGCATAGTACATCTTATTTTCTTCGTACTAAAATTTTCAATTCAATTGTTACTACTGAATTTTCTATTAATTATCAAAATGGATTTGGTGTAGTTGATTAAACATTCAATTCTAATTTGTTTTTTTGCTACTGACACATTTTTTGTCTGATTATTTTGATTAAATATCAATATTAACATTGAAAAATATTTATTTATATATTTATTTATAACTAATGATCAACCATTAGTAGTTAAAAAAAAAAATTTGTTTAATTAATTTTTTCAAAAAATTTTATTTTAAACAAAAAATTTAGTTTAAATTTCCTAGATTTAACAAAAAAATTAATAACTTATAAAACATGTAAAATATATCATGTTTTATAAAAATTAAAACATATTTTAATTTAATAAAACACATTAAATTATAAATAAAACTAATAAAGAATACAGTTTTTATATGTTTTATTTTTCCTTTTTCTAATTGAAACGATTTTGTATTAAAGATTATAGTTCATTTCAATGCGGGTTTCTAGTCCGCATTATTTTGCAGGTTTTTTGAATTTAAACGCCGCGTCAAATCATGAAATCGGCATTTTGATGCACGCATCCCAAGGGGACCGATTTTATCATGGGAAGGATTTCGCTTATGCGCTTATAATTTTTGATTAAAACTACATAATTAAATAAAAAATGAATAGGACAATATCAAAAAAATAAAAAAGTTATTTTTTTCTCCTTAATTTCTCTAAAATAAAATCCCTAAAGTAATTCATTTGACCATCATCCATTACCAATTACCTATGTTTTTGTGTTCTAAAAATGTACATGTTTTGATATCAAAAAATTAAATCTATTTTACTTAGAAAAGATTATACGATTCTCAATTATTTCTTTTGTTTGTTTTGACTATTGTCAATCATCTAAAACTAGTTGCACTTTTATTTATTATTTTAGAAATCTGCTATAAAAATTGCTAAAAAAGTTTAATATGTTTTGATTTCATAGAACTTCACATTAGTATTCAAAATGGAGGGCCGACAAAAGACAATAAGACCTGGACAGCTGCAAGGAAGACAAAACTGAAAAGATTGACCAATAACCGAACTGGAGTGAGTCAAAGACGTCTAGCAAGAAAATTTAATGTCCACCAGACAACAGTTGGCCGGCAGTTAACAAAAATGGATATTTCATAACGTAAACGTGAAAGAACACCAAAATATAGCGCCATACAGCATGAGAAAGCCAAGAA
Organism: Brachionus koreanus; assembly: GCA_016987375.1. Taxonomy (NCBI): domain Eukaryota; kingdom Metazoa; phylum Rotifera; class Eurotatoria; order Ploima; family Brachionidae; genus Brachionus; species Brachionus koreanus. The sequence continues at coordinate 1,239,795 of PJRA01000493.1, read as the reverse complement.
ATTGAGTAAAAAACTTTCAAATATGCTATATCGTTCACCATGTTCGCTTATTTTGGACGACGAAAAGTACTTTACTTTGGCGGGCGACAACATGCCGGGAAATGCTGGATATTACACAAATGACAAGTCTACTAGTCCGGACAGTGTTCGGTTTGCTGGAAAAGAGAAGTTTCCAAAGAAGGTGCTTGTTTGGATAGCCATATCTGATCGAGGTATGTCTAAGCCTCTTTTTCGATTATCAAAGTCGGTTGCCATCAATTCGAGCATCTATATCGACGAATGCTTGAATAAACGACTGCTCCCATTTATACATGAGTATCATGAAGACCTTGACTACGTTTTTTGGCCTGACTTAGCGTCTGCTCACTATTCTATGGTAAGCACAACATGGATGAACGAAAATGTAAATTATGTGACCAAAGATATCAACCCGCCAAATGTCCCTCAAGCGCGATGGAGTTTTTCGGTCACGATGGAGTTTTTTCATTATTTAAAAATCATAATTCTATTGAAAAATAAATTCTTTACATCAGAAAAAAAACCAGAACTTAATATCATTTTTATTTTTTGAGATATTCACTTTTATTTTTTGTCCATTTACTTTTGCCTCACCCGTTAGTAATTACTAATAAGAAGGTTTCGAAAGATAACGTTTTATTATCAGTTTTAAATTAAAAAAAAATTTTGTCAAAATTACAAAATTTTTTATTTAAGATAATCATTTAATTAAAAAGAATATCTAAGTTAATGTCGGTGAATTCAAAACTTATTTTCTATTCTGATTATAAATTTTTGTTGGTTTGTTTTAAATGATTGATGGGAATGTAAAATAGATTTTTAGATCAATTCAAATAATGTATCATAAATTAATCAATCGCATAAAAATTTACTTTCATTTTAAATCAAATAGAATTAAACATATTTTATTTGGAAACAAATTTTTATATTATTAATTTAGCTTTATTTGAATTTTGTTTTAAAATATTGAGTAAAAAAAAAACAAGGTATTTAAAGTCTAACTGCATTTATATGAGAAAAAATAATCAAGTTACTTAAAAATTTTACTTTTGAGGTTGTAATCAAGAAAAATTAGCTTTAAATTAGCTTTAAAATAGAAGACAAAAAAGCTTTACAAGATTAAAAATCTTAGATTATGATTTGGATTTCAATTAGTGAAAAATTTCCTTTTAGATGGATTATTGCTTAAACAATATAACAATGTAATTTGAAAATAGTTTAAAATTAGCAATTATCAGCAATAAGATATTTTAAAAATAATCATTATATTTTTAGAACAAAACTTAATTTAGAAACAATTAATTTTATTAATAATAAAAATGTTTTTTTGTTTAAATTTAAAAACAAAATCTAATTTTAAAAGGGAAGCGATATCTTAAAAATAGAGAATAAAGGGCACTTTACCGCAAATTAATCAAAATTTAAAATAATTAAAAACAAAAATATGTGTAAAAGAGAAATTAATCGATTTAATGATATATTGTATATTCATAACCATTAAAAATAGCAAAATATTTGGCTCTTTTTCCCAAAGCATTTTTCTTCTAATCCGTGAAATCAACAAATTTCTGAAAGAAATTCAAAATTAATTTTGTTTTTTTTTTCAAGCGAATGCCATCCTCCGTAATCCCTCAGCATTAGGGTTCTCCCTGTTTTAATTGCTTAATATTTTTGACTATAAATTCACTTGACAAATTTATTATCTATTTAAAAATGATTAGACTATTTTTTATTTTTATAATTCTGCAAATTTTGACATATGAGAATGGACGGCTCTATGGCAAAGTGATAAACGAATGCCGAGATCCAGACGAAGATTATTTGGGAAGATTATTCATCGACTATGAAATGACTTATAGAAAATACGAAGAAATTGTTTTCAAAACAAAAACTTTTGAAGAAAAAATTAACTCAAGTTATATTAATAGAATAGCTAGAGAAAATTTGTTTGAAGAAACAGAATGTCTCGTCTCCAGTAGAAGAACCTTGGACGTGAGCAAAAAATCACTTTGTCCATGGAAAAGCGTAATTACTTATCGTCAAGACAAATTTCCTTTTTACAAATTAGAAAACAAATGCACTTGTTCAAAATGCTCTCTGATAGGCGACAAATTTTTGGATCCGAACAGTTTTGGTTGTTCGCCTGTTATAGAAACTGTGCCCGTACTAATACGAGGCAAATGTGGTTCAGACGGATTCTACATTTGGGAGCCAAGCTTAGAAGAATCTAATTTGTATTGTTCATGTACTCTTTTAACGTCGTTGATTCCTGTATAATTTTTTTAAGCATTTTTTTTTTTTAATTTTCAATGTTTAGAACTTGCAGTTCGCCCAGTCAATTTTTTTTTTAATAATCGTTAAAGACTTTTAAAGTAAATATTTTTTTGTTAAATGAAAATGATCGGATTTTTTGTTTAATAAAATTATTCTACAGAAAATGTTTTGTTTAATATTTTATCAAAGTAAGTTTGTCGTTTCAATTAAACACTGTTTATTATTTATTTGTTCATCATCATCATCATCATCATCTCTGAATCATCAATTATTTTTTCAATTTGATCTCTAAACTAGCTATTAAGACAAAATTGACTAATTCTTCTAAATGAGTTATTCAAAAAATTAAACCTTCCAAATAACAAAATATTTATTCTTATATTTGTTTGAAATAAAAAATTCAATCATTTTCACTTTTCATTGATAATATGAAAATCAAATTCTCAATGCTTATTGAAAGCAAGAACTAAATCAATTTTAGCTTAAATTAAAAGCCTTACGAATTATTTTTTTTTGGTTGACTGGGCGTTTTGCATAAATGTTTTAATTAGCTTGTTAAAGAATTAATATTTTTTAAATGTTCTAACTAGATATGCTTTTGAATGTATAGCCATTTAATTTCTTAAATAAATATGAAAAACTTAATTCTAAAATAGTTGTGGTAAAAGTAAATGATTTGGAAGTTCTTTGCTATCACATAATTTTCATTTCTATTGAAAATTTTTCAAGCCTTAATTTGAATGAATTCAGCGAAATTGGTTCAACTTAATTCAATTTCTAATATATAGCAAAATTTTCGAAACGAATGTTTCTTTTGCAAGTGGATCAGCATTTTTCTTTAATTATACTCTCTAATATTTACAGGAAATAAAAATAAAATTTAAAAATATAAATTCATTAAGAATAAAATGAAAATGACCTTTTAATGAACAATTATAGATGTCTTTTTTTTCTAATTATCAATTTCATCAAAATTTAAAATAAAGGTAAAAAATGTTAGAGATTTTTAATTTAATTTAAAAGCTAAAATTTTAAAATATTTTCAGAGTAGAAGTAAATATTTGATTTATTTAAATTTGCTCATTTTTCTCAAAATTTTAAAACTATCATTAAATTAAATTTTCATTTTCAATTAAATAGTTGGCAAATATTGCCCATTTTAAATTCATGAGAAAAAAAAAAATTTAAAATTTATCAAAATTTTTACTTTTTCGCTTTTTATGGTTTATAATTTAATTTTTTAAAAATATATTTGGCTTAAATTTTTTATTTTAGCCTAATTACATTTGCGAATTTAATTTATGAGGTCTCTTAAATAGAATCTAGGTTCGTTTTTTTAAAAAATAAAATCTATTAATCATATAATATAAACAACACATACTATATGATTAATAGAATAATACGAATGAATTATTGATATTTTGAAGTTAATTTTATTTAAATTAAAAAAATAGAACTATACACCCTTGATTTGGCAAAAAAAAATAAAAAATTTCTGTGAATTTTTTATTATTGTTGATTCTGAGAGTGAGGGGCCTGGGGTACATGGTGGGTAACTACAAGAATTCATCATATAATACAAACTTTTTATTTAGCAGGTTTGTAGATACAAAATTTTGGTGATAAAGTTTAACAAACAAATTTAATTCAATTTCAATTTTTTATTTTGGGATTCATTGCAAAGTAATATCTTTAATTAAAATAAATAAAAACCAAAACAAATATTTTGATCTATTTTCACAAATTTCTAAATTTCATCGTATTTAAAAAAATATTTTACCTTTGTTCCTAAATTTGCACTGCCATTTTTATTTACAATTTTAAGAAAATTCATCAATTAATTAAATAAATGTATAATTTGTTGAAATAAAAAAAAAAAAAAAATTACAAAAATTGAGCTTGAAATCTAGAAAAATTTTTCTTGAAATTTTTTTTTTCACGAAAATATTTGGTCTCACTTAACCTAATTACTCTGTTAACAAAAGTTAAAAAATCCAAAAAAAAATCTTGAGATTAGTAAATTAATAAGCTGGATATTTTGAATGTGTTTAATTTCTGCGCTAAAGAGGTACACCTCTCAGAAGAATTAAAAATTTTAAGTGGGCAAATTCCTTATCCTTAAATATTCAGTGGTATAATAGGTGATGCATAAGTAAATGGACAAAAGTTTAGTTGACTTTCCCGAGAGCTCAAAAAAATTTAAATTTTTTGATATGGTCACTTTGTAACCCTGGGAAGCCTCATAAATAAATTCATAAGTAAATGAACAAAGGTTAAGTTAACTTGCCCGATCATGCAAATGATCAGTTTTTTCATTATTTAAAAATCATAATTCTATTGAAATTCTTTACATCAGAAAAAAAAACAGAACTTAATATCATTTTTATTTTTTGAGATATTCGCTTTTAATTTTTGCCCATTTGTCCAAAATGTACTATTTTCAAAAATATATTTTTGTTACCACATCGATTAAAATTAGTGAATTTTGATTACATAGGTATAGATATTCTTATTAGCAAGAAGCGCAAAAGAGGAGTTCCCATCAAAACAAAATATTGACTTGAGTTTCAATTGTAATAGTTAGATCAAAATAAAAAATTGGTATTTAATCATTCGATGATGACAAAGAAGCACAGGTCACTCGCTACGAACAGCAAGAGAGCCAAATTGTAGAAAACTATTGAAATCACAAATTCAAGCATTCAAATAAGCTGTGAGAAGTGTGACGCAAAAATTTTTAAAAAAAAAGGGGTTTTTATTGTCCAAAAGGTTGTTCATAAGGTTGTATTTTTTTTGTTTGTTTGTTTTTTTACTTAATTAGTGAATAAAAGTAAAAAAAGGTAATTAAATAAATGATATTTATTTTTTTTTTTATATTTTTTTTTTATTTTATTGGAAATAAATATAAAAAGCCGTATTAATTTATTGATTTTGTTATTTTTTTTACTTAATTAGTGAAGCTTTTTCCTGTATTTGTGGATAAATATTATTTATGCTCTAAAATTATCATTAAAAATAGGTTTTTTAAAATTTTTTTAGTAAAAATTGATTGTAGCAGCATATTTTTAAAGTAAATATTCAGTGTAAAAAAAAACGAAAATTTTTAACTATCATTTTTTAATAATTTCATAATCAAGGTACCATATCAAACTTTTAATATGTGCATTTGCACCAGTTATACAAATGAGCTAATTTTTAATATTTAAAAGTTTATTACGCCAAATTTACAGTACACAATTAAGCATTTTTTCTTATTCTTATTTTTAAATTTTAAAAGAATTTTGTTAGTTTAATTTTGTCAATTTTAATGCTGAAAAAAAATATTTATTTTAAAATAAATTAAGAATGAATTTAAATTTTTTAAATTTAATGAAAAAAAAATGAATAGCAATTTGAAAAGACCAAAAGGAATTGGGGAAGAAAATGAGGAAGAACTTTTCAAATTTCAAGAGGAATTTTTGCGCCAAAAATCTGCTCAACCGTCAGCAAAGGTGGTAAAGCTATCAAAAAAGGATCCAACTCCTATTCCCAAAAATGATTCAAAATATTTACAGTCAAAAATAGACTGTAAGATAATAAAATATTTATACTTGAGACTTTGATTAAAATTTTTTTAAGTTGAATCAGATAATCAAGCATTTTCAGCTGTTCTCACCGACATAGTGGTAATTGAGCTAAACTAACTAAAATTCAGGACAAAAATTATCTAAAAAAATTTTAAGGAAAAGCCCACTTTAAAAGAATTTTCTGAGCCAACCCAGACAAAATATAGTCAAATGCCTAAAATTGAAAAGCTAAATTTAAAAGAACTAAATCAGCCTGGCATGAACAAAAAAAAATCCCTGTTCGCTCAAAATCTAGAACGTCAAGGCAAACTTAAATCGTTTTTTGATCTTGGTCAAGTTGTGCAACCTAAAAGTCTTCGTGAGGATGAAAAAATTAAACTATTGGAAAAACAAATTACACGCTCGGATGATAAAACAGAGCGAAGTAAGAAGCAAATTATTACTGGAGAGGGCTTGAGTAACAAAAAAGACGCTGAACAAATTCATTTAGAAAATCTGGAGCTGTTATCCAAAATGAAACCGGAGGAAATTGTGTCCGAACAGCAAAAATTAATGCAGCAGTTGAATCCAAAAATTATCGCATACATTAAAAAAAAATCTAGTGAGTTGCCCATCGGCTTTCATACCGAGGCAGATGCCTCACAGAAATCCGAAAGACTAAGCGACAAAGAAGTTATTGAACAACTTCCAATAAAGCCTAATAAAAAGTGGCTGCACATGGACAAGATAGAATATGATAAGCTTGAATGGATGCTCAAGCCGAAAAATGCCACTAAAAAAGAAGGCTCCAAATCAGCCAGATTTGACTTTGATGGGAATTTAGTCTCTCCAGAAGAGGAAATGTCTGTAATAAAAGCTCTGCATCATCACGGAAACGAGCCCGATGTGGCTGGCTACACTCTTGACGAGTTATTTCATCTAGCTAGAAGTAAATTTAATCAACAAAGAGTTTTGGCCCTGCAAACACTTGGTAACATTTTGAAAAAATGTCATAAAGGCGATTACCATGAAGTAATCAAGTCTGGAGATGAGAGCAGTCAAGAGCAAGTCAAACATACAGAAAATGACAAAAATAATTTACTAAATCAATTGATAGAAGGTGGAATTTTGTTTTTATTGCGATGGAATTTGGATGATCAAACCGAATCAATAATCAGTGTCAGTTTGGAAGCCATTGATAATTTGCTGCATCATCCTGAGCAGGAAGATGTTTTGGACTATACTTTTGATCTTTATGATGGCCATGAAAATCCATGCTTGCATCCATTTGGATCTATCTTTTCCCAGCATAAACAAAAATTATCTTTGGATGAAAATCTCAATGTCTCTGAAGAAAAAGACTTAGATGAGCTAAAAGACGATGAATTCATAAGAGTTGATTTAATTAGAGGCCTGATTCGCATGAACATATTGGAACGATTTGTTTATCTAATAAATGCTTATGAGCCCGTTAATCAGCTGAAAATTCAGAGCAAAATTTTTTCTATTTTATACCGGTGTGCCAGGCATTCAGCCGAATTTTGCTTTGAACTCATGGAAAAACATTCCAATTTGATTGATTTAATAGGAGCTAAATTCTTGCCAACATTTATAGATCAAAATAGTCCGAATGTTCACTCAATGCTTGTCAACACGGCCAACACAATTAAGTTTTTTAGACTGCTTTCAAACACTGGACCCACACTTGCATTCAACATATACCAAAAATTTGCTCTCAAAGTCAAAATTGTGAACTACTTGACCTTGGAAAAATATTTGACTGATGCAAATATGGCCAATTTGGTTGTAAAACTGGAGACTGAAACAATCAGACTGTTAAAATGCTTAATTTTGTATTCTCATAAAGAAATGGGCTACGAATGTGTAATTGATTTTTATGAAATTTTAATTGAAAAATTAAAGAGTCAAATAAACTTAATGAGTCAAATAGATGAGAAAAATTTGGTAAAAATCTCGCACATGCAGTCGCTTATCAGTCTATTTAACTGGCTGCTTAAAAGCGCCACCGAGCCAAATCTAGATTTTGCTTCGGAAATTTCTGCCACTGTTTACTCGCTAGTAGCCGCTTTTGTACAAAAAAAATTCAAATCTATTTTCAATAATGAAATTGAGCAAAATTCGGACAACATCGATCTCAATTTGTATGCAACTTGTATCAATTATCTGGTTGATTATTTAGAAAAAATGGAATTACTCGCCTGGTCTGATAGACCTGCTGATCTATCATCCAAAAAAAGAATGTATATTGAAATTTTAATTGATAGCTTAATAGAACCGTTGATTTTCATAGAAAACAAAATAAATCAACTTAAATTTGAGAGATTGGTTTTGTCTAAATTGAGCATATTTTCTGTCTATGCTGAAAACCTAATGAGAGAAAAGATGGGAAAAATATTTTCAAATAATTTGAGCTATTTGCCAAGTTTGTGTCATTTTTCCAAAATTGATGAATGTGATGTGATCAGACAAGGTCCTTTCGGATTTTTGGCAGCCTATTTCAGACTCTACAATATTTGTTTTTTAAACAGAGTGAACATTATCGATGATTCAAAATTTAGTAATATAAAAAATTTATTGAAAAATTCGTATATTTGTTCATATTTGAGATGCTTTGCTAGGACAAATGATCAAAGTCTTAATTCACCTTCGAGTTGTTTTTATCCAGCCAAATTCGAAAATTTTTTTGTATTGAATATTTTAAAAACAGCGTTCAACGTATCAAATTTTGAAGTAATTTACTAATTTGTCATAAATTTAATTTTTTTATTTTTAAAATCAAATTAATATGATCCTACTCAATTAATTATTATAAAAAAAAGGTTTTTTAAAAATTTTTTGAAAAAAAAATTTGTTGCATAAGCATTCAATCTTAAAGCTTATTTTTTGTCTATAAGCTAATTTCTTCAAAAATTTGTCATCCTTTAAAACAGCTAAAAAAATAATTTAAATTTAAAATTTATTTTTACTTTTCTTTAACATTTAAAAAATGAATGTGAATTTTTTTTTTCAAATAATAATAATAATAATAATAGTTAATATTCTAAGGTCAAGTTTAGTTTAACTAAATTGACAAAGCAGGAAGACTAACGTAGTCCGGCTATAGTAGACTTTTCATTTTTTTTATTTCTACTGA
>PJRA01000493.1:1203549-1215012 GCA_016987375.1 Brachionus koreanus | reverse complement strand
GAAGTATTCTCTCTATCAAATATCTTATAATCTTTCCTTAAGTATTCAAAAACGTTTTTACATAATTGGTTATTAAAAATTTGTTTGACAAAGAATATTTTATGCTTATAATAAATTTGTCTAATTGCTTCCAATTTTAGTGCTTTGTTCAAACGTCTTGTTTTTGTAAATTTACTGAGTCCAATAAATCGTTTTATTAAAATATTTTGCCGTATATCAAATTCCTTTAAACTCTTTTCATTAATGAAAATATTATCTAAATGATATCTAAAGATTGATTGAGAGAAATGTTTTTATAAGAAAGCTAAGTTTATGGGTTCATTAATTTTGGTTTGCATCCAACACTATTTAGAGAGTAAAAACTCTTTTCAACTTTTTTTATCTTATTTTCCACGAAATCCTTTATTGATTTTTGATTTCCTATAGGTAGGCCAAGATAAATCAAACTTTGTACTTTTGGAATCGTAGAGCCATTTAATTTAAAATCTGTTTTAGAACTTGTACTTTTTTTTTGAATAGGATTGATGCCGATTTAGAGGCATTAAATTCGATTTTCCAGTCCTTGGTATAATTTTCACAAGTTCTTAGCAAGATTTTAATGTGTTTTTCGGATAGTGATAATAAGACTATATCGTCGCAGTAGGCAAGAACTGACAAATTTATTTCACCAATCTTTGCATTATATATTGCAATCAACTTTTAAATCAGTACATACAGATAACATTTGATCGATGAAAAAATTAAATAAGTACGGAGATAATATTCGTCCTTGTTTGACTCCTTCTGTTATTGGGAAAGGATTCCTTTTTTCTTCATTTAACTTTGATGATCACCTTAGAAATTTCATAATATCTGTATAATATTCTCCACAAATAATTATTCATTTTTTCATTTAGTTTGTAGAAAAGCCCAGCGCTCCAAAATTTTTCTAATGCTTTACTGGCATCAAGACTTATTAGATTTAAACGAGATCCTCCTTGGCAATAATAGTTGACTACTTCGTTTGCTAAAAAATAGCAATAATTACATGAGCTCTTTTTTTTTGTATCCAAATTTTTGTATCCTATGTATGCCATCAAAAACATTCCTCTTGGCCAAGATAAGAGACTTAAAAATAGCTGATAAACATGTAGACACCGTGATAGGTCTCCAATCTGAGGGATCTTTTGAAGATCCTTTTTTGGAATAAGTTGTAATAAGGAAATATTAAAATTCATTGGGAGATAATCAATTTTAATAGAAAAATTAAAAAAACATTAAAGTAAAATAATCAGATTTGTTGATGATCCATATATGAAAAATTCATTGAAGATTAGGTCGTGACCTGGACTTTTCTTTCAACCAAGTTAAGAACATCTTTAATTTGTTCAATAGTGAAATAAATGGGTGATTCATCGAGATTATCTAAACTTTTGTTATGCTTTTTAACATCAAGTTCTATATTCTCCTGTTTTCTGTTATTGGGCCTATCATAATGAAAAAATAATCTTCTATAATAGTATTTAAATTGATTTATGTTTGTCATATCATTGTTTAATTGGGACGTGTTCTTAGGCTTAAGTTTTTTTATAAATGACCAAAATTTCTTTTTATCTTATTTTCGGTAGTTCTCAAGTTTCTTTTGTTCTTTTCATTAATAAACATTTCCTGTCTTGCCAAATGTTTAAGCCTCTTTTTATTATGTCTAATTTCTTTCTTTATACTATCATTTAAAGGTCCTTTCAAACCTAATGATTCATAAAGTAGTTTTTTTGTGTTATTTATAGCCACTATTTCTTTGTTGTAATTGAATTTTCCAATTGACATATTTGACTTTCTTTTTATTTTTAATTCCTTAGTTTCAACTGTCCTAGCAGTTTTAAGAAGAATTTTTGGAATTTCATCATGAATCTTATCTAACATTTTAAATTAATTATAATACCAGTCATGTCAATTAAATACTGACTGAAACTGTTAATTACTGATCAACTGAATATTGATCATTTAAATTTTTAACTTTCATTTTTAATTAGATATTGATCATATGTTAAACTGGTGAATTTTACCGATCAAAATATTTAAAATACTAATCATTCAACTTCAAAAGGATAAAATTCTAGAAATAAATTTTTTTACTATTCGATGAATCTTGAATATAAAAAAAAAATAAGTTGTTTATAAAAAATTTTATTACAATTAAAATTAAATAAAAATTTTATTTATTTTTAAAATTTGCTCTCCTAATAACAACTCAAAATTTTCATAAAATCAAGCTAGATTAAAATTTTTAAAAACTACATTCTCAAAAAAAAAAGGTGATTTTAACTTTTTGAAAAATAAAAATAATTTTGATTCTAAAATTAGTGTACATAACAATTTGTTCATTAATTTGTTTGGCAATTTTAAATTGTGTTCAGACTGCGCTTAATCGCAAACCTTAAAAAAAAAAATTAATAATTTTGATTAAAAAAATTCATTTAAAAAAAAAGCTTTTTCCTTGAGATAAATTTTGAAAAAAATTTTACTCAAAGATAAATTGCAAAAAATAAAACTAGTCTGAGTAGTACCAAAAATAATAGTGAACGAAAATTCTCTTCTTTAAAATTTAATTTGAGAAAAAAAACATGAAATCTATTTGTATAATTTTTTATAACTATTTAGTGATAACGAAAAATTACACACAAATTGAATTTAAATATTTTTTTATTTGATTTTCTAAAATGTTCTGTGAATTAAATTGAGAAAAAATAATAAAATGAAATTTTATGTGACAGGGATCGGGGTCTTCATATAAATGGTCAGTTATTTTTTGTTTATTTCAAAAGAGAATTCTAGAACCATAAATTATACGAAGCAAGATTTAGGGAAGCGTTAGAAGAGAAGGTTATTGCGAATAAAATCGAACAAGAAATCACATTAAAACACGAATTTAATAGAAATTTGAAGACAATAAAATTTAAAAAAAAAAAACAAAACAAAACTTATTATTTTTAATTTTTAATTACCTGACCCTATTTTTTTTCTAAGATTTTTTTATAAATATTTTAGTAGAATAATAGTTAGGCAATATTGAATATTTATCGAAATTTTTTTTCTTTAAGCTATTTTTTTTTATAATTCGTTTATCTTTAGAATTTATAGGTAAATTTTTTGTTAAAAAATAATTTATTCAACAAATACCTAGGTCATTTGAGAAACAATTGTTGCAATGAAGCCGATTGGCACCGCTGACTCGAACATCAGTTCCCTCTTTACCATTGCCCAAAGCCACGCTGCATACATTGCATCGAAAGCACTTGAGATGAAATGCCAGCCCGAGCTTTTCGATCCACATGGCCGAGCCCTGACCAAGGGTTTGACTGCAACCAGAGCACTTTTGGTTTAAACTAATTGCTTGAATGGTATTAGATGAATTTTGGAAATTGTGTGATTGATTGAGGGCTTTTTGTGATTGGGATATTTGTTGATATGCATTAGATGGTCTCGAGGTGATCATGCGCTGTGGGCCTGTGCTTTTTCTGGCCAGGGTCATCGGTGCTACAGCATGATTCACCAACCTTGGCTCGCTGACCAAACTTGGCACTGATCGACGCATTTTTTGGTCATAATTAGTCCCATTTTTTAAATGACCAACTTTGACTGTTTTGTGTCCACCATCATGATTTTTATTAACAACATTTATATGCTTACGATTTGGTTGAATTAAATAGCCATTTGGTCTTATATCTGCCTGTAGATTTGTTTTGAACAAATTCAAGTCATTTAGATCATTGAAAGGTGGACTGACCATTGGTCCGGTCATCAGCATCATTTCTCGTTCTTTTCTCAATTGTTCACTTTCGAATCTTAGCTTTTCTTTTTCTAGTTCAATGCGGTGTTTTTCCATTTTAATTGTCTCATGTTCGTTTTGATCGTGTTTTTGAATTGCTTGATTTGTATTTTGATTTATTGAATTGTCTTGAGGGCCATAAATGTTCATGTTTTTGTTTAAAAGTTCATTTTTTAAAAAGTCCATTGAGTCATGTACTTGTTTGATCACTTGGTGTTTAGTGTTTGTGTCTATTAGACTGGGTAGAAGATTTTTGGCCTCATAATTGCCGATGGACATACCCAATGAAGCTGTTTTGGCCTGAATAAGTGATTGTGGAATAATTTTTTGCGGTGGATTTGGTCTGACCGGTTTGAAAGGTTCCGGTTTGGGAAATTCAATTTTTGGAAATTCTGCTTCTTGATTTTCTTCAGTGTAGATTTTTTCAATGAGTGCATTTAGATCCTCTTTACGTATGGTCTCTTGGATTGGCGAGTTTGACAGTGCGGCGCTTGGTTCCGAACTATCGTTTGAAGCAGGTGATGTCAAACTAGTTCTAGTCTCGTCCAGATTTTTTTTCAACTCATCTTCGCGCTGTTTTATTTCAAGTTCTTGTAGACGTATTTTTTCTTTTTCTAATTTTAGCCTCTCCTAAAAAATTTTTTTTTTAATTTAAATTATTTTTTAAATTTTGATTCATTTTATTTTATTTAAAAAAAAAATTTGTCAATTTCTTTTTGAAATTTCTTTTTTTTTTCTCAAAATGAGCAAATTTTTAAAAATTACAATTTTATTATCAATTAAACCTAAAAGTTTTTCAAATTCAAAAATTAGATTTTTTTTTCTCAAGAAAAAAATTATCTTTAAAAATTTTTGCAAAAGCGAATCTCCAAAATAAAAATTCAATGTCTTACTTAATTAATTAAATAAATATGCACAAATCTGCAAAAATTTCATGCGTGCAGAATAATGCACATACTTGAGTGTGATTTAATGTGTTTTTTTACTGATATCTTTTTATAAAATATAATTCTTTAAAAATTTTTAAAAAATTAGTAATCATTAAATACTAATCATTTACCTCAATATACCATAAATGTCTTTTAAAAATTTATTTATTTCAAAAAGGAGCTTAAATAATTTCTTGGACTGTCTAGTGTTAAAAAATTGGGTAACTTAGATAAAATTATTTTTTTTTTCATTTACATTTTGTAATTTTTTTTCTGCTTATCATCTTTTTATCTTCTCAATGGCTCATTTTTTTTTATAGAAAAGCATGTTAATAACCAGGACAAAGTTAAAGTATGTCGTGAATTTTTTGGTTTTAAAAGTCGCTAATGATACAAGAAAATAATCAAAATATTTGATGATAGATGACTGTTGTATCGTGTTAGCGCATGGTGATCATGTGATCATCACACACTAACCGAAACATCTAGAACGCTCTAGAAGCACACCCCACTCTCGACACGCATAGACTTATCACTTATGATATTTTATGATTACGACATTAATTGATTGAATAAATAAAAGAGTTTTGGCTTATCCCCTTTAATTGAGTTAAACTCAGGTATTACATCTGGCGACGAGGATAAAAGTCCCAGAAGACTAATAAAAGTGCTTCTTGGTGGCAGTAATGTTTATAGTGCGTGCAGTGGCTACCTGGCGATTGTCAGTTAGTACCTGGGAAAAATAATAGTCTATGACTGGTCCCTGTCATTAATGATCCGGCAGTGGTCAAAATGGTCGACAGTTCCCTAGCAGTCGCTATAAAAGCGGAGGGAAGATGTGATATAGCGACATCTCTGTCGATATCACTGGATTAGTTAACTAACTTAACCATGAGCGTTTAAGTTAGAATGGAGCATAAATAGTTGCTCCTAAACGTCTAACGAGGAGATCGGATAGACGGGCCCAAGGGTACTAATGTAAACATTACAGATGACTAAAAACTTAAGAGCATAATAATTTATATATTGAAGATTAGCTAACTTTTATTTTTTTTTGACAAATTAAAATGAAATAAAAATTACCATAGATTAATTTGTTACAAATTAAAATTAAATGCAAAAATATCATTAAATTTTTTCCTCTTTGAATGCATCAAAAACTGCCTAAAAATGTTCATGTTTTTTAAATAATTCAATCTTTAATTTTTAATTTTTTCTTCTATTTAAGAGCTTAAAAGCAGATAAATTAAATTACATTCTGATTACATACAAGATTTATTGAAAATTAACTTTGGAAGAAGCAGTGTTTTTTATTTGCAAATTGAAGTCTACTTATTAAAAATAATTATTAAAAAAGGTCTGATCAATGACAGACTAAAAAACTTATCAGTCTTTTTTTTTTTGATGGAAAGAAAACTAAAATATTTTTTTTCAAATAGACTTGAAAAAACTTAGCGCTTCTACCAGTGTTAGCAAAAAATTAGAAAAAAATTTAAAATATTTATCAATCAATTTAAATTAATTTGAAAATTTTATTAAATAAAATTAATTTTAATCGTAAATTGTACGCAATCTGTTAACGATTAGCATGCAACTTTAATTCAAACATTACTTACCAACTTATAAATTAACTTAATCTTTTAATTTAGTTTTATTTTGAGAGATTATATTTTCAATTTAGAAAAATTAGCTTACTTGTTCTCTTCTTTGAATTTCTTCTTCTTTTACGCGATTAAGGTCCAATTTAAGACTCAATTCAATTCTCTTTTGCTCTTCTTCATATTTTCGTTTCATTAGCTCTTCTTGTTCTTGTTTCCAGCTCTCAATAGACTTCATGTTGTCGAGCAATGCCTTTTTAATTTGATGCGTGGGGTTATCAGCTTTACTGGAGGGCAGCGGTGGTGGCTCAGTAGTTGGCACTGGTGGCGGTGAGGGTGAGTGCAGCAGGTCGTCGTCGTCGTTATCATGGTCAGTGTCATCGCAACATTTTTCACTTTTCACTTCAGATTCATTAGACTAAAAGCAAAAAAAATTATTCTATTGTCAAAATTTTAAAATTTCTATCTAAATATTAATCTAAAATAGTTATTGATTAAACATTGATCTAAAAGATATGTTTCTATTTGTATCACAAAACAGTTAAAAAAACACTTTAATTAGTTTACTTGATAGGTTAGAATAGCCAAGAATTTAGGTCCTGTGTATGGGTTTAGCTATATACAAGTCGATGAAAACCCTCGTTTCGGCAGGCACAAGTCAACAATTATTTTCAATTTTTTTAAATAAATTTTGTTAAAAAAATTTTTTTTTTTTCTTTAAAAAATGAGTGAATCCTGTGCCTTCCGAAATATCAACGGGTCCGAGTTGTTTAGTGAGCAGATATTAGGACGTGATTAAAGATCTTGTGCAGTCTAAAATTAAGAATAGGTTTATTAATTGAGACTTGAGTTGATTATGCGGCTGCAGTTGTCCGAAAGAAGAAGAAAGATCGGAGCACTGGCAGCAAGTGGTTTCCTAATTGAGTTTTTTTTTATGCCTAGAGCAACTAGCTAGTATTGAAATTTAATTATCAATTACCTTTTTAATTTCACTTAAACTATCTAAAGAATTTTGATGATGATCAGACAGAGAGTTTGATAGTATTTGATTTTTTTTTTCGGCCAGATCATCAATGGAAGACGACTTTGATGATTGAGGCGAAATGCTCTCGGCCAATACTGTGTTCGAATTAAGCGTCCAATTAAGAATAAAATTCAATTGATTTTTTCTTTTTTCAATCAAACTCTCAGCGTTCATATCCTCTGTCTATCATTTGGACAAAAAATAAATAAAATTTTTTTAATACAATTTTTTTTTCTATTTTCATTTTAGCACAGATAGTAAATCCCAACTAATTGGAGATAAATGAAGCAAGATTAAGATTGGGCTTAATAAATTTAGATTCATTTAAAAAAATGAGTACCTGAATGGATGTTGAATAGGCTTTTTTGAACGGCTTAGGCGCAACTATTTGATGGTAATCGGCTTGTTTGTGTTGACTAAGCAACGGATTTGAAGTTATCGAAGAAATGGTCGGAGTTGAGTGATCGCTTGAGCTTGGACTCAGAGCAGTGGGCAGCTCGCTGTGACTTCTAGTTTCGGCTTTATCCCCGCTTAGGTCTAAACAAAATAAATGTTAATCTATTAGAAAAAAAATAATTTAAATCTTAGTAATTTTTAGTTAGAACTAAAATGGTTAGATTTAACAATGGTTTTTATTAATAAACAAAATAATAAATTAAATCATAAATTTAGACATAAATAAATAAACGAAATTAAGACCTTTTGTTTTCTATTTTATTAGTAAATTTTGTGACAATAGAAAAAAAATTGTATACTTATAAACTGATCAGTTTGTTCAATGACATTAGGCTCAATTTGTGACTAGAATGTTAATTGCTTGCATTAACAAGACAAAAAAAATTTTTTTTCGCAAGTTCTTGATAAAAATCTCGCCTATAATTTGCAATTAAAAAATATCTATTTTTGTTTATTAGATACATTTATTTTATTTGTTTCCTAGATATATTTTAACTTTAAAAAAATATTTAAAAAAAATAATAATGTTACAAAAAAAAAATGAATAAAGATAAAAAAACAATGTCATGTGCAGAAATAATTAATAGATAAATTGAGAACGAAAATTGAGTTTTTTAGACTAGATTATTTTGAGAAGAAAAATGCATTAGTTCAATAATTTTTTTTATGTGCTCCAGCTGGAAAAAAACAGAGCCAGCTGAAAGCGATTTTCAATCTTTCTTTACAACAACGCTTTAAATGGTACAATCTAAAACGATACGAGCGTTAACAAAAACAATTTTTTTTTGGTACAAGAAGCTTTCTGACTTTTGATAATAAAATACAATTCTAAATAAAAAATTAATTCTTGACTTGATTCTATTTATATTAGTAAAGAGGCTAGTGTTTTTGGTTAAAGCAAAATAAATTTTTAGCTTAATTAAAATTTCGTGAGCCCAAACTCGGTCACTTTGAAATTCGACTCGGTTAGTACGCATATGTGCATATACGCAAAAAGAGTCTACATACTTTCAAACTCTTGGCCTTGTCTTTGTTGGCTAAGAACTTTCATTGAAATTGAATTCACTTGCAATCGTTGTCTCATTAGTTTTCGTAATTGTTCATTATTTAGGTTATTTGTACACGATTCATTTATTTCGGTGACTAGATCGCCTTTTTTTAGGCCGGCCTTATCAGCAAGTGTATCTAGCCAAAAAAAAATTAGTCAGTTTTCATAAAAAAAATTATTAGTCTCTAAAATATGAAGAAATTTGTTTCTGTCGTAATTTTCCTCTGTTTTTTTATCAAAAAAACCATATATTTTGTTTGTCCCATTTTTTTTTAAATTTATAAAAAAATTTAAGATGTAAAAAAACTTATTTTTTAAATTTTCAGACTGATCACTAAATTCAATTTAAACAATCTTTTAATTTAAACACTGAAAATCTATTTATTTACTTTTTACAGACTAAAATAATTTTCTTAAATATTTAAAAAAAATAAAAATCGCACTTTTAAACTAAGTCAACGCAGTTGAGAATATTCAACAAAAATCCCGATTATGATCAAGTTAAACTGATCAAGTTCAGTCTAGCCATGCGATTCATATGACAGAACAAACAAAAAATTTTGAAGAAGATCGGTTTTTCTGTTCATTTCTTTGATTTTTTTTTGTACGAAAAAGATTTATTGAATTAAAAAAAATGGTAGTTATTAAAAAATAAATTAAATGTTCTAAGTTTTTGCAGTTTCTCAAGGATTTATTCTTGGTCCTATACATTTATCTAACAACTCTATTTACAATTAATTATTTAGTATTGTAAAGTGACTTATTGCAACGCATAAAATGCGTAAAATCTGACAACAGATTATGTGCAAAAAATATTATGAAAATTTTTGTCTATTTTTGCTTTAAAAATATCACAAGATTGAGCTTCCACTGCATCAATACCAACTTATTCCGGCCATTTACTATAAGGTTTGTGAAGAAGTGGTATCGTTGGGCACAATTTTTGATTAATTCTCTTTTAAAAAAGCAAGAGTATTTTGGCTAAATACCAGTAAAGCCAGAATAATCAATGAAATAGAGAGTTAATAGTTTGGATGCATTATTCGTTCAAATTTTAAAAATTGTATATATATTTACAAGCTTGATTAATCTATATACACATGTATTTAAAAACTTCCTAGTCTCATGTCACTTCAACGTTCCATTACATAAAACTTAAATAATATAAAGAAGTTGAAGTTGAAGTCATCCAATTTAGAAATAAACTATTGACAATGTGAAATTCCATTCAAAATTTCCAATAAAAATAAAAAATTTTATAACTTTTGATTATAAATTTGTTCTGTAGATGTAAAAAAGTGAAAAAACTGTTGTTTCTCCCACTGTTAAAGTGTTCAAAATTGAAAACACATTGCTGAGTTCCCTGTAGAAGCAGAGATGCTATAATTTCAATTATCGGATTTCATCAAATACAAGTAAACACAAATAGAAAAACTTGATAGTATTTGAGACAAAAATTTCCATTTATTTGAGTTGCTTTTCTCAATAAAATATGACTCGTTTAAAAGAAAATTCACCAGTCTTTTGCTATGTAAAGCATGTATTTTCTTGTTTCCAATAGAAGAAAAAAAGATGGATAAATTTCTTTTATTTTAGTCACTTTTTAGACAAAAATATTTTCGAATAGAAGAATCACTTTGATGACGCAACTTTTTTTTATTTGATAAAATACGGTAAGATGCAGATGCATGCAGATGACTCTAAAATCTAAGTTATTGTTAATCAAGTTTAAGAAAAAATGAAGTTACAGAAAGATTTAGATGCAATTTGTGAATGGATCCAGATATGGAGAATGGGTTGTGTGCTAAAAAATGTAAAGTTATGCTCAAAGCAATGAAGAAAGTGGGTATGTCACACCAGAGGTTACTAACTGTAAGAGTGATTTAGGGTGTGATTTTATCATCTGATTTAAAGTGAACTGGTCAAGTAAAAAGTGCACGGGCAAAATGAATGCACTATAAAAAGGTATTTGAGTATTTTTTTTAATTATTAAATTTGTTGCATGAAGTAATTTTAATTAACAAAAAACTTGACTAGTTTCTGAAGAAAAATCTTAGATGCGTCAGATACTTTACCAATCTAAAAAGCGTGATTAGTAAGGATTTTCTCAGAAATAGACTTCAAACTAAGCCTATCTCAAACACAAAACTCAGAAGACTATTTAAATGACCATGTACTTAAACAGATGGAAACTCACATGGCGAATTGAAGAAATTACCGCAAAGGACAGAATAGAATGGCTATGCATAATTCAACACAACAAAAAATTTTTGCCAAATTTTGCAAATCAAAAACTAGATTAATTTTTTTTTACATTTGAAATATTTGATATAAAAAAAAAAAAAATTTTTTTTATAAAATAATTTTTATAATCATAAGCCTCAGTTTGCCTGAAACAATAGCTAATTTCTTTAACAATTGAATATTTTTTTATTGTATTTTATTCATTTAGTTCGTGTCAACCAAGTACAATAAAAATAAATTTCAAATGAACAAATTTTTATCAAGTATACCTTAAATTCATTCAAAATTTGTAAATTTTTCAGCGAAATAAATTGAAAAATAAATTTAAAAAAAAAATTAACGTATTAACAGTTCAA
>PJRA01000493.1:1167960-1201816 GCA_016987375.1 Brachionus koreanus | reverse complement strand
GAAATTTTCTTAAAATAAATAAATAAATTTATTTGCGGATTATATTTTACTTTTAGAATGAGAATTCAAAACTTACATTTTGCCAGTCATCATTTAGACTTTCATCATCATGATTAATATAGTCGCTTTTTCTACGCGGCACAGAAGTCACTTCACTTTTTTCACTACTTAGTTCTTTAGATTTCTCAACCGTTTTAAGCTGTTCATGAGCTTTTTTGGCCAGTTGCTGTCCAGCTGCCGAATAATTGACATTAAATTTGTAAGGATTAGCTTCTTTAGAAGTGTTCGAAACACGTCTATCAAAAAATCTAGTGGGAATAGTGGCTGTGTTTGATGTGGGCGTGGGAATACTGGGCGTCACACGACCAGTGTTTGTATTTACATATCTTGGAGACATTGTTGTTTGAGTGTTGGAAATGGGCGAACATTGGGAATCGATTAACTGAAGTTCTTCTTGCTTCATTTGGCCGCCAGATTGAACCACAGACGACGCCAAAGAGACCAGTTGATTGCTTTCGTAGTCCAATTTTAAGCTGTTGGCTTTAGTCGACATTGATGCTTGCTTGTTTTCCTCTTTTTGGCCGCAATATTCAATGCAGTCAAGTTTATAATTGGATATTTCATCCGAGCAAGAGCTCGACGATGAACAAATTGTTTCTTTTCTTTCGTTTCGTTGCTTTAAAGGGCAATTAGAATTAGATTTTGGTGTCGACAGTTTAATTGAGTCTCCTGGTCCAATGATCACCGAGAGTGAAACGCCTGAACTGTTCGTCGATTGAATGAAGCTTGACGACGAGGACAAAGAACTCGACACAGAAGACGATGAAAACTGACTCAGCGACGTATTCGAGCTGTACGAAACTATATTGTTCTTTGGCTTTAGATTAGCGTTCGGCTGAGCTGCATGAAAGTTGCATGTGCCTAAATTGAATGGTAGTGGAATGCCGGATTTGTTTGCTTTTTGACAAAGCCAACTAATAGTTTGAACAACCTAATTTGAACAAAAATTAAATATCAAGGTAGTCAGATTTATTTAGCTATTTGAAGAAATAAAAATAAATGAGAAAAAAAACAACAACAACAACATTAATTTAATCACTTAAGAAATAATTCTTAAGCACTTTTCAAATATCAACTAGAACTTCAAATTAGTACGAGTCAAATCTAGGTTAGTCAATTTAGAGCTAGATTTAAATACTCGGCCTTTCTTATCTATTTTTATGACATCAGTCGAGTGCCATCTATTTGCTAGGGTGAATAAAATTTTATTTTATTTTATTGGATTAACTAAACACAAAGGTAACAAAAATAATTCATTTTCTTGAAATGTTTAATGAAAAATTTAATAATACTAGTATGATATTTAGAGTCTAATTAATCACTCGTTTTCGAAAAGCTTACAAAAAAAAACCTCTCGATTTATTTATTTGATCGCTTTAAATGGTGTCCTATTTTAGCCTGGCTTAAGTGGGTCTTAGTAAGATTATGCCCAGTATGCTGATTAGTCGCATTAGCAGAAACAAATTTTTTATATTTTTTTTATTTTAGATTTTAAAAAGCAAATTTGAGCATTGTTTTTTAAAATTTTAAATAAATACGCAATTTGCTTTTAACGATTTAGTTGGGTTATTTTTTCTTTTAATTTTAATTTAAAATGTAATAAATTTTTTTTTCCAAATTTTAAAATTTGAATCAACACAAACAATTTTTTTTTTTCTAAAATTATTTTAAATTAATTTCAAAATTAAATCGCGTTATATTTTCTGAAAACAAAAAAATTTAAAATAAGCCAAAAGTTTTGTCCATAAAATAAATGCTAAAAATATCCTTATTTAGTCTCGATTAACCAATTGTGATAAATAAATATTGGCTGTGGCATTGGAAAATATTTGTTTGTGGCTAAATTTTAAAATTGAAATTATTTTGCAACTAATTTAAAAAAAAATTTCAGAACCTGAAATGAAACAGTCTTTATATTTTAAATTCTTTTCTCCAGTTGTTAGTTTATCAAAAATATTATTGCATTTGTTAAGAAACAAAAAAGAGTTAACCCAACAAATCTTTTATTTTCCTTTAAATAATTAAATCTCCAGAACCTGAAAGCCTCTGGTAAAGGCACAGGCTTATAAAATCATTAAAATGAAAATTTTCTTAATGTGCTAATTTTATTCAATTTTTATCCAAAACTAAAAAATAGTTTGAAAAAGTTGACAGGTAACTTTTTTTTGCCATGTTTTACTAGTACTTAAATACTTAAGCTAAAAATGGTCTTGGGCTTTACTTTACAACAGTCTAATTAATTGCTTATAATTTGAAAAATTCATCCACTTGAAATTATAATGTTATTTGATAGTTTTATTGCGCATTTTTATAAAATTTCTACTAGCCTTAGTGTTTGCTAATCTCGGGCTTAGTCGAATCGATTTTCTAGCCAATCTAGATATTTGTTTGTTCCGTGAGTTTTTATTTCGAATAAAAAATGAAGCCTAGAACTAGTTTCGGAGCAAATGGTTATTAGTTTTTGTGTTGTTTAAAAGCCCTAAATCAGCAATAAAAAACCAATAATATCAGCGTTGTCAACGTTATTAGCTCAAAACTAAAACTAGCAACTAATAACGGTCGCTCATATTGTTGTTACATTTTTAATAAATAATAACCAAACGCAATTAAGCCATTTCTATTCGGTTTTCTTTGGCCTAGTATTTCTTTTCTAAGCCTTTTTTGTTTTCGAGCTTTAAATTAAAATTACGTAACCTTCGAAGTTTGGTTACTAATGTTCACTAAGGAAATTCAATCCGAATAGTTATTCTCGTTAGCTAAATGCACTTACTTAAGACTAGTAATTGGACTCAAGTGGCGCTGACCAACCGTCTAATTTAGACTCTTGAGCAAACAAATATTCTGTGCATGTGATTAGCTTGAATTTTGGCAGATCAATTGTAATTAAATATTTGCTCAGAAAATAAAGTATTATCAATAAATAGAAAAATATTTCAATTGACCATGCAAAGTCTTCGCTGAGCACATAAATTCTAAGTTCACTCGATACAGTACACATTTTAAAAACTAACCAAAATTAAAAGTTTTCTTTTATCATTTAAAGATTGATCATATTTGATAATAGGCACAAAATAAATCTCTAAACTAAATTGATTAATTCAAACATAAGAATCAACACTATTCATGGGATAAAAATTGAATTTAACATTTTTGAACATGTTTAATTATTTAACACTCAAAAGCCGCAAAAGAAGTATTTTTTCGGTCACTTATTTTCTTTGTTTTTAGATAGATAAATTTAATAAATAATTTTTGAATTTTTTTTTTTTCAATCAAAAATCTAAAATTAAAAAATATTGAAATTAATTAATTTTTGTTGCAAAATATGCTTGTTTTGATGGAATAAAAAGCAAAAAATAAAAGGTAGCACAAATGGTCGAAAAAAACCCCTACGGGTTTTGAGTGTTAACATTAAATAAAGATCATTAAGTTAAAATAAATTGATTTTTTGTTCTTTTTAACGCCAACAAAAAAAATTTACTTGATTATTTTCTTGAATATTTTTTTTTAATTGAAAAAAAATGAACACATCTTTGTCATCTTTATTCCCTATTGTATATGTGTATTTAATTTTATGTTATGTTTTTTTTTTTAAATTAAAGTTCTTAACAAATAAATTTGACTATTTATTTTAACAAGATTTATTAATTCTTTTATATTTACCTTTTTATTGAAAAAAAACTTAAATGGTTATCTGTCTTAAATAAAAAATTCTATTCAACTTTTTTTTTTTAACACAGAATATTCTTAGATAAAAATTTTAAATCAAATTTAGAATTTTAAAACAAAAGCAAATATATTCAAAAGAGCGCTTTTCTGTCAGTTAATATTTTGATCAAATTTAGATTCTAATTTTTAATTTTTTGAAAAAAAAATTTTAGAAAAAAATTAATTTTTAGGCACCGAATTTAAGAGATTTATTCGGTTAGGTTTTCATATGGCGTTTAATAAAAACAAGATATACCTTTTTAAGTCTTCGTTGTTGTTCTTCGTCTATCGAGAGGTAGTTCAAATTGGGACTTCTTAAAATAAACAAATTTAAAAAAAATAATAATGAAAATAGAATAGCCTACTCATTTTTATTAGAATAATTGTTCGAAACTGTACCCCGTCGCTTGACTAAATCTTCTAAGTCGGTTATATCAAACAAATTAGCTTGCGAAAGGCCAAAATGTTCTTGGCATGCTTTTAAAAATTGGTTCAAATTGTCCTTTTGTTAGTAAAATATTTTAAGTTAATTTATTGATTTAGATCGGCGGCTTGCTTGTCTTGCTTGTCATCCGAAACAGTCTTAAATCCGGATGACTTACAAGCTTAAATATTTGATCTAGCGGCTGCTTGATCGATCGGTCCTAGAAAATTCAAGTACTTACAATTCCTGCTATTGGTGTCGAATGTCGATTAATTCTTCGGATGCAGTCTGGCTTCAGGACGTTCAAGAGTCTTTGATAAACAAGATTAGGATAAAATAGCGTTTAGTTTTACAAAGAATATTTACTCGCACAAGATAACGCCGTTTTCGAGTGATTTTCTAAAGTCGTTTGTATATGCAAACTTTTTGTTTGTCACAGTCTTGAGGAAAGAAAAATATTTAAGTTTAAGTTTAATAAATTAGGCTGAGTCACGTTCATTATTCATTTGAATAAATCAAGCTTAGCTAAAACAAAAGATTCGGCTTAATCTCAATTCAGTCTATTTATTCTAAGTATTTATCAAAGATAAAAAATTTTCTATTTAAAATAATATTTGAATTTGCTATTGAATTTTTAATTAGATAGTTAATCTTGACCGAGATAAGATTTTCATAAGAATCTTATATTTTAGTACAATGTTAAATAAAAAGCTAAACAACTAAAAGCTATATGTGGATAGTAATTTGTTGTCACTAGTTTTAGTTCTCGATGAGGGCTTAGATATTCTCTTTTTTCTAATTAAAAACTTTAATTTAAGCTCTTAAATATAAAAGTAAACTTTTGAGTTTGATTAAAAATTATTTCAAAGACCAAAATTTAAATTTATTATTCTTTATTATTAAATAATTTGTTTTATGTGAGTAAAAAAAGTATATTTTAATTTTAAGTGTCTTGAACAAATAATTAATTCAGTGTGAATTGTTTTAATTTCAAAATGTTCGATTAATAAAACAGATGACAAGAGCTAAAATATTTTAATTATCTCACAGCTTGATTGACGAAAAAAATTCTCCTATCAAGAATATTTTTTTTAAAAATTTTAATTTCCATTTTAACCACTTAGCTTCAAATTAATTTTACTCTTTGTTTTTTTGTTTTTATTTTTGTATATTCTTGTTTTCATTCAAAAAAAAAGATTAAACAAAACATGACATTTTTAAATTGACTGAGACAAACACATACTGTAATAATCAGAAATTTAAATTCTAAAATTGACAAGAAATTTCGTCATAAAACTGAAAACTGATACTGCGTACTATCATTTTATTTTTAAAATCAAAATTCAAGTTTTTCTTATATGCGATTGTTTTATCAATTTTTTAAATTTTTCAAAAAGAGTGGTAGACAAAATATTCTTTTAAAAAAAATTTGAGAAAACCTGGATATTAATATTTTAGTAATATATTTGATTTTATTTATTTCAAATATTTTAATTGTTTTAAAAAAACAACGTTTAAATTAAATTAGTTTTGTTAAAACCCTATGAGAATAAAATCAGAAAATGTTAAAAATGAAAAAAATAATTGAACTAGAGAAGAAATCAATGCCAAAACTATTATTTTCTTGGTTACAAATTTAATAAAGATGGATAAAATTTAATTGTTTATATTTAACAAAAAGACAAATCAAATGCATCCAAATATGAAGGCCCATCTTTACAAGACCTATGTGAGGCCAGTTTTAACTTATGGGTTTGAGAATATGAACAAAAATGCGAGCTCACTGAATGACATAAAAAGATCAGAGGGTAACATAGTCAAAGGACTACTAACTATACCAAGGAGGTGTCGTACAACAAGCTTATTCTTGTCTTTGAATATCATGCCTTCGGATTACATCATCAAAAACATTAAGGTTGACTTTTTCAATCTATTAATTGAAAATGAACTGAATGAACTCACTAAGAAGATAATGATCGAGCTAGCAAAACAACCGATTCCGAACTACTCCATTAGCGAAATCCTGGAACTTACCAGAGAATTGGAAGAGGAAAACATGTCACTACAGGACAAATGCAAACTTGTTAAGCTGAATAACACTACTGAGTACCGTTCAAATCAAAAAAACCATGTCAAAGTCCAAAAGCTCAGAGATATATATAAGACAGGGAGTAAAGATAACATATCGGGCTTAATATTCCAGATTTGTAGATTTGATGTAGCTTAGATTTCATATCCAACAGTCTCTTATCAATTAAAAGTCAAACATTTTTTTACTTTTTGGTACCTTTTATACTCAATTTTGTAATTTTTTTATTTTTTTTATACTAAACACAGTGCCCTTTATTAGACGGGTCACTGAGCAAGTGGTCGGCAATCGGCCTTAGCTTAGAATTAATAAATAAATAATAAATTTAACAAAAAGACCTTGGATGAAATAATTAATAGATTTAATCGAAAAAGAATTGTTCTGATGTAAACACTAATATTATTTAAATACACTACGGTATTTTATTAAAAAATTTAAATATAAATATACATGTGGGGACTGTGAAATTTAAACAAGTCAAAAAAAAATATTGTCCTTTATTGATAAATTAAAATTTATTAAAGTCAATTATCTATTAAAAAATACTGAAAAAAAAGTTCAACATTTTACTTAAAAATCTTTTCGTAATGTAAGAAAAGGACAAAAAATACAACGTCAATAAGATTTTAATTAATTATTGAATTTATTTCTTGTTATATGGTAGAAAAGGTTCAACGAAATATGTTGTAGCTTTTTCTAGCAAAGCAAAATTTTTTATCAAATTTCATTTTTCAAACACGAACAAAAAATTCTAAATCCACAATTAAATTTCAATGCATTTTTATAAATTACAATATTCTATCATAAATTTAATAATAAAATTTTGAAATTTAAAAAAATTTAAAAATCTGCGATGAAATTTAATTGCGCATTTTAATATTTTGATCTTATTTGAGATATGAAATTTGATCAAAACATTTTACTTTGCTACTTTTTTGTAGCACTCTTTTTAAAAAGTTTTATTTTGGCAATTTTTAATTTATCAAAAAAGAATTGTAAATTTTTGTTTAGTTTTTACATGTGTAGATTTATGATTCACATTAGCTGTAGCTCTTACTATTACTTATACTATTATTATAATCACATGACCATATTTCATTATTTATTCAACACTGCTAAAATCCTTGTTTTTCATGCGGCCGAAAGGAAGTACTTAGTTCCATTGCCGGGTTTCAAACCCAAACTATACTTTTAATAAACAAAAAAAAATGCTAATTATGATTCACATTAGGAAAAAAAAGCATTAAATTGCCAATCTTTTAACCTTTTAATTATAGAGAAGGCTTTGATTTCACTCAAACTTTTTTTGGGAATAAATATAAAAGATTGTTTCAAATTAATTAAAAAACGATATTGGAAGTGCACTCTACAAAGTTTAAAAATAACTAAATAAATCAGATGATTCCAATTAAATCAAAAAAATTCTCAGTTGATTTATCAAATATTTGATGCGGAAAAATTAATCAGCTATATTTCATTCATCTTTAAACCAAGCTTTATTGTTAATTAATAAAATCATTGAACCAATTATTTTTTCTGCCTAAGCAAATTCAAAAATTGGCTTAAGGAAATTGCAACAAGCTGTTAAAGACTAATGTACCTTTGAAATCTTACACACACTAATAAAGAATTGAAATATTGAGAAAAGTCTTTTTAAAATAATCTTAATTATTATTTACTCTAGCTTTTAATAAATTACAATGAAAATTTTGAAATCGATTCTCGTCTTGTAATTAATTTAATTCCATTTCTAAAATCTAATTTTTAATTTAATTTTTGTTCTAAAATTAAGAAATTTATTTATTTTAATAACCTGTCTGAAAAAAAAATATTTAAGACTCAAATATAAAATTCAATCAATTCAAAATCAAGCTTTCTCTATAAATTGAATTTATTTTTTCATAAATTTTTTTAAACTTATTTACAATCCTCTTGATAAACAACGATTTTAATGTGCATTTGCATTTAACTAGATTTTTTTTACATTTAACAAGGATTGAATAATTCTAATAAGAATTAAAAAAAAAACAATGTTTAAATAGCAACATTTTACAAATTCGGAGTTTACAAATTTGACAAATCAATCAGTCAATAACTAGCACCATTAATAAATAGAATGTGCCTATCATTCAAATACTGCTCATCTTTTGACAAGTTCAGGCAAAAAATTAGAAGAGGAAAAAATGATCACTTGTTTACCTTGAATCAGTTTAAAAATTTTTAATCAAACTTTTATTTTAACATGAAAACTTTTCTATGTGGGACTGAAAGGAAGGTTAATGACCATTCCAAACAGCTCCGGACCTTTTAAATAATTCCCTTACTATTATTTAAAAAAAAAAAAAAACTAAAAATAAATCTATAAGACAATATTTTGGGGTGAATTGTTTTTATTTTATTTATTTATTCATTCAATCAACGCCAATTTAAATTTTTAAAATTCAAGTTCAATAAAACAAGTTATTAGTCAGGATATTTTTGATTTATTGAAAATATTGACTAATTAAAATTTCTGATCAAATTTAAATATTTGGAAGACTGTCCAAATTTTAAAATATGCAAACAAATAATTAGCAAAATTAAGATTTTAGTCTAGATAAATAATAAAATATCAAATTAAAAATATTTTTATCAAAAGTATTTGAAATTATTAAATTTGATCAAAAATTTTATTTCCTAAAGTTTTAAAACCAAATAATTTTTAGATAATTTAATTAAAAAAAAACTGTTGACTTATTGCTATTGATTATTTTATTCAAAATTTTTCATTTCAATTTTATTTTAGAAATAAAATTTTTAAATTTTAAATTGCACTCTTTCCTTTTCTAACAAGAAAAGCTAACAATGCTTTTTATTACACAAGTTCTTTTGAGCATTTCGCAATGATTCCAAAAACTAAGATACGAGAGCCAGTCCCTATCTTGTTTAGCTATAAAACTAATCTATAATTTAATAATTAAAAATAATAATTAAGTATAATACAAATTATGTAAATCAATCCTTTTTATAGGCATGTAAATTTAATGATATGATGAAAAAAATTGTCTTTTATATATATAAATTTTTTTTTTATTATTGGAAAAATTTTTATTTTTTAATTTAATATATTTCATAGCCGAAAATGTGGCGTACTCTTTTTGAAACAATAAATAAATAATTTTCTAACGATTTACAATATTTCTGATAATTTTTTACTTTACATGTTATTATGATAATTATATTGTACAATTCGATTTATTTCTCAAATCAATAATTTTTAATCAATAAAACTCATTAATAAAATAAAAAAAGCTAGTTTTTAATATATTATTTTAAATTTTGTCATTATTTAAAAAATGCTTCTTTAAAATTGAAGCTTCAGTCATGATTTGATAGACACGCAGAAAAATTTAGCTCGAAATAATTTTAGTCTTTTATTTGAAAGAAATGTACTCTGCAGAGATAAAAAATTTTTTTTTTTAAATATTTAACTTTAACAATGTCATTCATTATTTTAGCGATAGGCACTAATAGAATAAAGAAAGAGAATTACTTCAATCCAATTTTGGCATTTGTTGATCATAGTACAAAATTCATTGTCCTCCTTTTTGGCCTTTAGTCTGGTAAAATTAGTAGCAGAATCGTCATTGAAATTGAGCATGAGCAAATTGTCATCATTGAAATCGTCTAGATTGTTAGTGGTGCTCGTGCTTATACTCGATCGGTTACTTCGGCACACTTGGTTCAGTTTGTTAAGACATTTGGATCCAGTTGACTCGTCAAATACGCCGATAGACGAGTCCTCGACGTAGTCACTTGTTTGATTGTTGTTCTTGTACAAATTGGACGAAGACGAAACTGATACGGACGAAGCAAGCGACGACGAAGACAGTGTTCGTTTGTTGTCGTTTAAATCGTTCTTGGACGAGGTGCTAGTCGGTGACGAGCTTCGACTCGAGCTTATTTTAGTTGTTTTGTTCATCAAGTTCACTAGATTGGACACTGACGGTTTGGCTAGTTTGTCATCAATATACTCGCTGTAAATATTCTCACTCATTTCATCGTCTTATCTAAATAAATAACAAAAAACTAAAATGAAGCAGTTATTTTTGATTGTATTGATTGGGCCAAATCGACCTGTTTATCAGAAATAATTTCTATGTGACCCCTCGTTTAACAAGAAGTTCGAGTTAAAGAATAATTATTCATAAATATAATGAATTATTCATCCGTTTATACGGATATAATTGATTAAAAACCAAGGCCTGTATTTATTGATTTAAACTTAAACAAGAAGCTAAATATTAAATGTTAAATGTTAGATTGTACTATGATGAATATATGTGCGCGTGTGTATGTGTGTGTGTATTAAATTATAATTGAATGCTTCTATGAGTTTGTTTTAGATTTTTTTTGTCTTAATATATTGCTCGTGTGCGCTTTGAATTACCTTAAACGAGCAATAGTTTAGGCTTTTTAAAGGCCCAAAAATGGTGCTAATTGTACAGACTTGGATTTTCAAGTTGTTTATTTTGAAAATTTAGGCCTCAAACTTAAATTGGTTTGTTTAAAAATTCTATTTTTGTTGGAATATATGACCGCTTAGCGACCATTAAGTTCAATTTGTAGCAAGCACTCTAACACATTTGACTAACAAAACCCTTTCATACACTAACTAATTAGCAATTAAAACAAGACATGTAGTACTAGGACTATAATATCAAAATTGTTTATTTTTTAATATAGAAAATGATCTAAATTGAATTTAATTGAATTTGATCATGAAAATTATTCGATCGCTAGTCTTTTGATCGGCTAATCGATAAAAATTTCAATGTCATTAATAATTTTTTCTTCATTTCTAACAAACAAAAAAAATTAAATAGTAGAATTACCTGACCAAATCAATTGACTTGAAATTTTGTGGGTAAAAATAAATTATATTTGCATATTTTAAATTTTTATTATTTTTATAAATGATTTATCAAATTATTCTCGATTCTCTAATTAATTAATATCAATAATTGTTTCACAAAGCTTTTTTTTTTCTTTGAATTTAATTAATTTTAATTCAAAAATATATTAAGTACAAGCACAAAACTTTTCAAAAGAATTATTTGATCTACTTTATCAAAATTGACCTTAAATTTTGGTCTCAATTTTCAATAAAAAAAATGTACTAAAATTTTATAATGTTTTTTTTTAAATAATTTTAAAAATAATTAATTTAAAAGACGAAAAAAGACAAAGAAGAAGAGCTAGAAACAAAAAGCATTCTAAGATGCGTCTGCTTAGAAAATTAAGAACCAAAGCGTCAACACAAACATCTAAACTTTGAGCCCAGATTACCGTTTTTTTTCTTATTCATTTAATCATTTAATGCAATTTAAAAAAAATAAAAAAGTAATAATGGCTTAAATTTTACTGTATCAATTTTTTTTTGTGTATCAAAAAATAATTCAATTTAATATCTGATTGACAAATATAAAAATCTTTATATGATGATGGAAATCAAACCACTTTCGAATTCGTTCAATCATTGGCAAATAATAATGAGGAATCATTGTTGGATGCCGAAGGTTTCGAATAGATTGAGAATAAAAAGAGGGGAAAAATAGGCTTCATGAGCAATTTTACGTTTTTCTTAATTCTGAGGCTGCAGTTCGTACTTTAAATATCTATTTTTGATAATTAAAATGAAGACAAGGTGATTTAAAGCAAAATAAACGATATTATGACTGTAATAAACATGGAAAAAAACAGAAATATCCATCCATTTTTTTCAAAAAATTCTACTTCCGTTTTTTAAATCAATTCAACAAAATAATTTTGATATACAATTAAAAAATTAGATACTAAAAAATATTTTTTCACTATATTTAGATACAATGAAAAAATAAAAGCCTAAAGTAATTCACAGACATAGTAATGTTAACAGCAGTCTATGCCATATGCTCTGCATTAAATATTTATTCAATAAACTAAACTAGACTTACAATTTATTTTATTTTAAATAGATTAAATTTTTGGCTTTCAAATTAAAAAAAAAAAGCCACAAGATTTTAAATGTGTTGATATGAATATAATGAAAAAATGTAACTTTTTTAATAAGAAAACTTATTTCTTTATTTCCTAAATAAGTAATTCATCAAAAAACACTTTGGAATGATATCCGATAAAATTTTTAGTAAAACATATTTAATAAAAAAAATTGGTAACTTAAAAATTAAAAATAAAATCTCACTCTCGCTTCTGGTTAATAAAATCTGTACGCGATTCCATTTAGACTTTATCTTTATTGTAATAAATGCTTTCTGAGTGCCAAAATAAAATCTCCACCTTCAATTAAAAAATTAAATTCAGAACTAGATTGATAAACATTTCACTAATTTCTTGGAATTGAAATTTTGAAAAAAAGGTTCAATAGATTATTAAAAAACTTTGCAATTAGTCGACTTATCCACCATCAATTTCAAGAAAACATTTTAAATTATATTCAACCGAACCTGAACAGATTTGAGTCGCCTCTTGACTATTTCCTAAAATTCGTACCAAATTAAGAATTCTAACAAAAGTGTTATTTTACTTTGTTTCAATGAAAATAAATTTTCTTTGTAATAAATAATTTAATAAGTAAAAATTAAATAATTTTATAATTTTCATTTTTGATTTAAGATATGATTGAAAAAAAATATAAAAAATGATTAAATTTATTGAATAAAAAACAAATAAAGGAAGTAACCAAAGTGGTTCAAAAGACCCCTCCGGCCTTTGAGTGTTAAGAACTGTAAAAATTTAACTTATCTAACATTTTATCTAAATTACTATCAAGTTTCTGAAAGGAAGGACTAAATCTCGATTCTTACCGACCAAGACTTTGCCTTAACTATTTCTTAAATAAATAAATTATATGTAATTCTAGTTCCAACACCTATAGCTGCTATACTATTTAGTCTTTGATTCTTCAATTAAAAACTATTGCAGTAAATGGTTTCTAATATTTCAACAGAAAAACAGTTTATAACAAGTGATTCAAAACACTTATGAGAATAATGGATAAACATTATTGTAAGATTTTTTAATCATAAAATTTTGTAAAGCCTGGGGGTTCTATATAAATATGATACTAACAAACTACACAACGTTCACTACTGCAGGAAAGTAAAAAAATATCAAATTAAGTAAAATTTAAAAATCTTGAATAACAAATGCCAAAACTTTTTAGGTATTAAGCTTAATACAAAACTGTGTTTCAAAGCCCATTTAGGAAATCTTGAAAAAAAAAGTAATTTCCTAAAATGAAATTACTCAGCCATAATTAAAAATGTCAAATGGTCAAATTCACTTTCTCTGAACATCACACTTTAAATCGCTATTTGATTATTACTTCATTATTGTAAATGCAGCAACTGAAAATAAGTGAACAACAATAACACAATCCAGTTATAGACTATTTTTTGTTTTTAAAAGAACTTATATTTTTAACTCTATTATTTAGCAAAAATGAGAGTTTAAACGAAGGCTCTTGTCATTTAGACTATTCCCTGATTTTCACTAAAAATAAAGAAAAATAAAATTTTATAAAATGTTAATTTAATTTCAAATAAAGCTAAAAACATTTATTTTTTGTTTTTATAAGTTCCTTTAGAATAAAATATAAAATAAAATAGAATTTTTTGTACTGCTGGATTTTATACTCGTCATTCGTTCATTGACGTGGATGCAAATGAAAATTTTAAATTTGGGCATTTGAAATAATTTTTTTCTCTAAAATTGTAAAATTAGCCATCACATGCCAAATTGAAATTACAATTACGACGAGTATGATGAACGATTTAATGGACTAAAAAATTTAAAGAATAGAGCCAGTTATTTTTGCGAGTAATTTAGAAAATAAATACATATTTTGTAGCTTTAAATAAAAAAATTTTGACTTACCTCCTAATAAATAGATTAATAGATTATTTTTTAATTTTTCAATTATTCAATGAGACCAATAAATAAAAAATGAATTAAAAAATTGATATCTTTTAAGCATATTAAAAATCTACTAAACAATAGAACTGTTTATTCTAAATATAATTAATAATTGCGAAAAGTCATTTTATTAAAAGGAATATTAGACTTCTATTGAAAACACCATTTAAATTTTTAAAAACCTTGAGAAAAATGCTCAATTTATTAAAATTTGTGAGAATATTTTGATTAGCTATTTAAATCACTGAAAAAATGTTTACTATAAATAAAAAGCTTCTAAAAAATTTTTTTTTTCGAATAATATTTTCGACCAATATTGCATTTTCAAAAATCTTATTTTGAAAAAAATAAATTAAAAAAATAATATCTGACTAGTAAAAAATTCAAACATCTTTGACCATGTTTACAAAAAAATGTTTTAGTTGCTCAAATATTGAAAAATAAAAGCTAATTGTTTTGCTTAAAACAAAATTAATCTTAATATAAAACAAAAATAAGGTTTATGTTACTTTTGAAATTAATTTAATATACTAGATCTGTCCGAATCAAAAGTCTAGTATTTTTTTTTCTAAAGAGAGTTTTGGCTAATATTAAAAATTTCCATTTCAAATCTCGATCAATTAAACAAAAAGCATTTGTCCAAACTCTAAATTTATAAAATAAGTTAAAAAATAAAGCACAATCTCTCTCTTTTGATTAAACAAAACGATAAAGTGTATTCTCTCATATCGTTTTATGTAATCCATCTTAAGTTAAAGGATAAAATTTTGACCAGAGTATAATCCCTATTGGAAAAATTCGAAAAATTCATAACCTTAGGAAAACTTGATAGTAGGGTCTTAATAAAAAGATCAGATAGATAGGTCAGAGGTGTTCACAAACACGGCTTATCTAGAATTTAAGCCGCGTCAAATGATCGAGAAACTCGATCATTTGGAATAATTAAATACTTTTGTATACTAGAATTTCTAACAAACTATTTTAAAAATAAGAAAATTTAATATTTATTATTTTTTTTTGTTCACTAATTATATAATTTCCAAGATTTTTGCCTCAATTGCTATAAACTAACACCTTGAGTTGCGAGAATAGAAAAACAAACATTTTTCAATGAATGATGCATAAAAAATTTATTTTTGCTCTTCAATTTAAATATAAAATAAACATATATTCCGAAAATTGTTATTCTGTTATGTACTGGGAATTAGTGTAAATAAATTTGGCAAGTATTTAATAGGATGGTTTTGGAACTCCGGAGGCTTTTTCTTTAGAGAGAAAAAACTATTTTAAAACTAAATAATTTTTAGTGTATGACGGCTGTAGCTAGCCTCCAAAATTAATAAAACCTATTGATAATGTGATAAATTGCCTTAGGCTCCTAGCTTTTAAGATACTTTATTGATTGAACATTTGTCACTACATTCATTTTTTTATTGATTTATTATATTTTGCTCAAATTATATTAAATGCCAATTTTTTTCTAAATTCTTCACCAACCCTTAAAGTAAATCTAAACAATGTTTATTCAAATATTTCGTGAGGTTTTGCTCACTGAAAAAAAAAAGAAAAAAAAAGTATGCAAATCGGATAAATAGAGCAAATTTCCGATCACCTATCCAAATAGCTAATTTAACTTAAGAACATCGGTCAATTAAAAAAAATTGACATGACCTAACATATTTTTATCCTAATTTGATAAACCCACTATTGATACAATTATTTAATGAGACATTTGAAGTCTAGATATAAACTAAAATGGATCAGATTGTCAGATTATTAAATTGATTGAGCTCCTCTATTTTTCAAATTTTTCAAATAAAGCTTGATTTAAATTATCCTAATCTGATTTAAGTTTTAAGTCTTGTCCAGACTTGTTACAAATATTTGAAGCATGTAGTATGTTTTACTAATAAACTACAGAGTTTAAATTTATTTATGTGACTAGTTTTATTGAAGAAAATGAATTTTCTAATATTAAAAAAAGTAAAAGTTTTGAAGTGTTCTTTTCAGGGCTGATTAAAAAGCGCTTGAGAGCAAATATTCTCTTGAATTTAATAATTTAACCTTAAAAAAAGCTGCTTGCATTCAAATAGATGATTTGTTTGTGTTTACTTTAGAAATGTGTCAAAATTTTTGCAACCATCGATCCGAAATTTAATTCCTAAACAATACAAATTTAAAAACTGAACAAAATATTTTTTGCAATATTTTAAAAATACTTAAAGAGTATTTATTTGGATAAAGAAACAATATGACTGGAAAATATTTGATACCTTTCGATTTCAAAAAGGTCTAATTGTGATTATTTTTAAATTAAAAATCTTGCTAAAAGTAAGAAACAAAAAGCAAAACTCTTATGGCGATATATTGAATAACCGGGGACTCTTAACCTTCAGTCTAAATTGACTTGAGGTGAATTTTAATTTAAAAATTTCATAAAAAGCTCAATGTCAATTTTATTAAATTTAAAATAAAAGAGAGTAAAATCAATCAATCAATCATTAAAGACAAACAATTAACTTGAATTCTTTAAAATTAATGATTTAAAATAAGGGTGAGAATTAGAGCCGAAATTTAAAAAATTTAATTTTCAAATTTACTGTAAGGTTATTGTTTCTTGACCGAACTTTTTACTCAAAATTAAGAAAATTACAATTTATTTTCATCACTATGGTTTAATAAAAAACTTGAGCCTAAAATTTACTTAATCAGAAATTTAAATTTTAAGAAAAGTCCTGTTCAAATCAAGTTAAAAAAATAAATTTTCAATACCAAGTTTTTCTTTAAAAATAAATTTGAATAAATTTTTTGTTTTGTTCAAATCTTACAAATTTAAATATTTAAACAAACTTTAAGTGCGACTTACATTTTTTTATTTAACCTTCTTTCTAAATCTATTGAATTCATAGCTTTAACAAAATCTCATTTTTTCACCAAAGATAAATTAATTACGATGGTTATTGCTTATCTTGATTAACAGAATTCTTTAATCTATTTTTGATAAATAAAATATTTCAGAAAAAATAAAAAAGTTTAACTAAATTGATAGAATATAAAAAAATCCTTTATTTTAATCACCAATGTTTGAAAATAAAGTATTAGAATAAATTGTTTAAAAGCTTGAACAATTTAATTTCTGTTTTTTTTGTTACCTATATTTAACACAATTATTTTTATATTTTTAGAAGTATTTTCGAAGAAGAATCTTGAAGAAATTCAATAATCATAGATCAAAAAAAAGAAAATGTAATAATTTTACACACAGACACACAAATACATGCAAATTAGACTGTTGTTTGGTGAAGCTATAGAATTAAAAGTCTGAGGCTATTTAAAGCTTATAGCGAAAAGAGTACTGGAATAATTTCTTATATCTGATAATTATAAAATAAAAAATGAAAAACTGATTTAAGCTAATATAAAGTTTCATTAGCTCAAATCTTATACAAATCGATATTCGTAATAAAAGCATTGTGTGCAAATGAAGATAATTTAATATAAATTTTAAGCTTGCTAAATCAACTAATATAAAAAATGATCAGCTGAAATTTATTTTAATTAGATAAAAAATACCGTTCAATGAATAGAGCATAGAATTGAAGAATAGACTTTTTTGTGAGAGTTTAGTACTCTGGTGTTCAAAATCTAGCATATTTATTAGCTTGGTTACGCAATTTCTAAAGCTAAAAATAACCAAACAAACCATTCGTCGATTTTATAGAGATATTTAAATTGATTATGTTCTTTCTTTGGCCAAAATTAAAATACTCTTTTTGTTTGTATAATTTCAAATGTATTTGCATTTTTGAGCAAATTTTTTTATTTGAAATACTTGGCCAATATCAAATTTGAATGAATAAGGGGCTTCGAAACCTTTGTATTTGAGAATATCTGCTTCTATTCAACAATATTTTCAAATAAAATCAGGATAAATCAAAGCAATAAACAAAATATGAAGAGTAATTTAAAAAATCAATAATAGAAAGAAAATTGTAAAAGAAAATAAAAAAGAGATGACAAAAAAGTCAAAACTATTGGTAAATAGAGATACACTTGTTTGTTTTAAGAAAATATTTAGCTGAATGAAAATGAATAAAAAATCTCTTTAAAACAAAGTTAATTAAATTGACGATTAGAAAAAATTCAATGATATTTTTTAATTTAAGTTAATTTAAATATTTTGAAATAAAATCAAGAAACTATTAAGTTTAAAAATTATTATTAATCAAAAACTTTGGTTACATAAAAATTTTGATAAACAAAAAAAATTATTTGTATTTACCTAGATTCGATATAAAATCGATTAATTTTATTTTTCATATTAACTTGAAAATTTTAAAAAAAAATTAAAAAAAATGATTAAATTTATTGAAAAAAAAAGCAAATAAATGAAGTAACAAAAGAAATTCACTCAGGCTTTTGAATATCAATCTTTAAATCTAAAATTGAAAAAAAAAATTTTTTTTTCGTAAAAAAGAAAAAATCAACTTTTGGTATAATTTAGTTTTAAACATTAAAAGGGAAATCTAATAATCTAAAATTAAAACAAACAATAAAATTTTTTTTTTTATTAATTTTAAAAATTTTAAATATAAATCTAGATTCAATCTATTAAAAAATAAAAAGACATTTTTAGAGTCGATATCAAATCGACTTATAGAAAAAAATATTACAAGAATCGTTTTATTTCATTCTTGAATCGTTTCTTGTTGAGATCAAAATCAATATTTAAGTTTTTATTTTGAACTTGGAAAACTTGCACTTTTGAAATTACAAATACCAATATTTTCATCAAATACTAATTCACCAGGACACATTTTAATAACTGCTAAATTATTGCTACAGTGCCAAAATGAATTGAAATTATTCGAATTCTTAAAAAGACCATTTGCTTGTGGACAAGAAAAACCTTGATAAAAAATTGTTTTTATCAACTTTTAGAAACAAATCAATTATAATTATTACTGTGTTCTCCAGGAAGTTTGGATGTTGAAGAAGATTGAATATTTATCATGTCAGAATTAAGATTATTTATCAATCTTGATTTCATTGAACAAATCTTTAATTTTACATCAAAAATTAAATTACCAGGACATTGTTTTAGATAAGCATAATTATTTGAACAATGCCAAAATTTATTTGAATCTTGATCATTTGGAAAAAGTCCTGAAGATTGAGGACACTTGAAATTTTCATTCAAATTCACATTTGTGTTTGTTTTAGTCGAATAAGATTGTCTCGTAGTGAAATAGTTAGATGATGATCTTGTTGGTGCTGAATTTCTATGACAATTTGACTAAAATGAAAAATTAACAAAACAGAACAAAATAAAAATAGAATTCAAAAATTTACTGGTCTTGTTCTGACACATGTTTGTAAAATAAAATCAAACCAATAATTATTTGGACATTTTACAGTAGCTAGTGGATACGAAAATCCTTTCATACACACTCGGAAATATTCACAACCATTTTGACTGACAATGTACTTGTTTTCATGTCCAGAACAAACACTTGATAAATGAGAATGAATTGAAGTTGTTGGATTAAATGAATGAGAATGAGTGTGATGATGATTATGTCTAGTTGTTGTTGTTATTGGTTTATTTGATGTTGTTGCTGTTGCAGTTGAAGATTTTATGGTATTTGATAAACATTGTGAATCACTTAGAATATGATTCAATATTTTCATCAATGGATATTTGCCTTGATTGCAAAAATTTCCTTTAAAATCATCGAAATCGATCTATTAAATAAACATTTTAGATCAAATTTATTCAAATAGTTAAATAAAAATTACAGCCCAAATCATTGCACCTCCAAGACACATGTCTTTGATATAATTTGCTTTCATTACAATTGACTCTTGATTTTCGTAACCAATCCATTCATTTCCATATGTTAAACCAACAGCTCCATATTCAGTATCAACTTTTTCAACTAGATTGTTTTCGTTAATTATTTGACATATCTGTTAAAATCAGATTTTAATTTTTTTTTTAGCAACAATAGAAAAATAGAAATTGATTTTATTTACTTCAAAATAAGACAAAACACCAGCTTCTTTTGTATATTGACCAGCTTTTGAAGAGCCCATTGATGGTGAACCAATTTGATTTAATTTTGAATCTTGTAATTTAAAACCTCTTCCATAAAAAGCCAAGCCAAGAATTAGCTTTTCCTTGGGACAGCCTTTATCTAACCAATATTTTACAGCCCAGTTCTTTCATTATTTAAAGATTAAAATTTATTTTTAGTTTTATTTTTTCATGTTTTTACTGCATTCAATGTATTTTGCCATGACATATCATTTATTTTAGGATACAATGCTGAATGAAAACCTGTTTTGCTACTCCAAGAACCATGAAACTAAAATAGATTATTTTCATTTAATTCAATTATTTGTTTAAATACAATCATTTAATTACATCATAAGCCATTAAATTAATAAAATCAACTGATTGACTTATCTTTTCAATTTCATATGAAGTATCTATTGTTCCTTTACCAGCCGATACTGCAATTGACAATTCAAGACGATTCTTTTCCGTAAGACTTTCTTCTTCAAATGATTTTCTCAATTCCTTTTAAAATGAAAATTTAAATAAATAAATAATGGAATCCTAATTGTGAAAAAAAAAGAATACTTTTAATAATTGAGTAAATTGTGTTTTTTTAACAACTGGAAATTCCCAATCAACATCTAAGCCATCAAAATTGTATTTTCTCAAAAATGCAATTGAATTTTGAGCAAATTTTTTCAATGTTTCTTCACTCTCCACAACTATTCACAAATACAAAATAATATGTCAAAAAAAGCAAAGTAAAAAAATAAATTACCTAAATTGAATCCAACTGAACCTTGAGCCCATCCACCAACAGCCAAAAGTATTTTTAATTTTGGATTGATCAATTTCAAAACCATTATTCTTTCATACATACCTGGACCATTATCAATACCAAGATCACTTTCTTCAGTATTTGCCAATGAATAATTTTCAATTTTTGCAAAAGCATATACAACATGAGTGCACAATTTTGGATCAACATCTTCTGGATAAAATTCTGCACCAGTTGGTCTCAATTGAGCCCAATTTGTAAAGTAACTTTTAAATTTTAAATAAAATTATTTTTTAAATAAAGAATAAAATATTCTCAAAAGAAAAAAGAAAATTACCAGATTTTTTTGAAATCAGCTAAGCATTCATTAGTTATACTTGCAAATAGAATTACAATTATAAAAATAAAATTTTTACCAATGATCATTTTTATATCATTCAATATTTATTTATTCTTTTCTATTGAATTTTTATTTCTTGTGTAATTTTTATGTTGGTCATTGAAAATTTTTCAACTATTTATATAGCTGAACAGGAAACGCAACACTTGTTAAAATCATTTATTTCAATAAAAACAAGCATTGAACTTGAACTCCTGTCTCATAAAGTCTTGTCATACTTGTTAAAACACTAACCAAAAAGTGCAGTGTTTTATTTAAGAAAATATTAATTAACTTTTTCTAATTTAAGTTGTTGACTTTATTTAAGTAATTTGATGCAAAACACCTATCGCATTCATATTGTAAATATACTGTCCCTTTTTTTTAGTTAGATAAAAAATAAAAAGGCTCTAAGCAATTTATTGTCATTTTTAAATTTATTAAATTTTTATTTTTTAAATAAAATCATTAAATTTTTTTTTAAATAAAATCATAAAATTTTCTTGTTCAAAATTAATTCAAAATCTTCAAAATCAAAATATTTAAGTTTTCTGAATACTTTGATGACCATTTTCAATTTATTTTCATTGTTTTATCAATCCATGATAAATACTCGAAAACATTAGTATATACTCCATATCCTTAAATTAAACAATGTTAATATCTAATTTATTTTTAAGGTTTTTTTTGTTACCATCACATCTTGATCTCCCAAAGCTCACAATTCCAACTAAATTATAGCGACCATTTTCTTTTATAAACATTGGTGATCCACTGTCCCCCTTTTTAAAAAAAAAATACTTTTTTTGTTCCATATTTGTTTGTTT
The DNA here is from genome assembly GCA_016987375.1 of Brachionus koreanus. Taxonomy (NCBI): domain Eukaryota; kingdom Metazoa; phylum Rotifera; class Eurotatoria; order Ploima; family Brachionidae; genus Brachionus; species Brachionus koreanus. The sequence continues at coordinate 1,179,534 of PJRA01000493.1, read as the reverse complement.
TTATATTACTTGACATGAATCTTTGATATTTTCTTCAGAAATTCCTGCGCTTAAATTAAAATATGTTTGAGCAAAAACTTTTCCATTAAATAATTATTTTTACCAAATCTGAGTTTTTTGCAAATTGAAAAAGCTACAATCAGAATTATTTTTTATTTCTATTGCAGTCTCCTGTAGTTCGTTAGGAAATATCCCTAAAAAATAAATAAACCAAAATTCACGCAATTTTCATTCAAATAACCTTGAATTGATATTTTTCCCTTTTAATTAAAAAATATAAAAAAATCATTGAAATAAAAATAAACTTCAAGAAAAAAGAATGAAATATAAATTAACTCAATTTAAAAAAATATAATCAGAAATTTTAAACCCTTTAAAAAATTTATTTAAAAAAAAAAAAAACATCAAAATTGTCGTTCGAATGAAGCATAAACAAAAATAGTTTTCAAAATCGAAAATTTTAAAAAATCACTTAATGAAAAAGGCTTGACAAATTAGTTAAGTCTGTTTATTTTTTAAAAACAGAAATAAGAATTTATTCAAATTTTCGACTGTAAAAGATGATAAAAACAAGACTTGAAGCTTCAGAGATGGTTGAAAAGTTTTGGGCTTATTCAGCTCAAAGCCAGAAGTTATGTTTGAGTTTTTGAATAAAATTAAAGACAGAATTTCTGATCTAATTGATCTAAAACAATTGAAATTTTTCTCTATGATTCTCAAGGATTCTCTATTCATAAAATAAGAAATAATATATTGATTCTATTAAGTTGTATGTCTTATTTTATTATTTTATTCGAAAATTGAACAATTTATTAAAGGAAAAAAAAAAATTTAGAATTTATATTTTATACTCCAAGTATTTTCATTTGACTATCCTTTGTTCTATTCAAATTTTATTTTTTCAATTAAGATTCACAAATTAAAATTTTTAGCAATTTTAATTTCACACAGACTCATGACAAAATACTTTAGGATAGACTGTATACTTTTTCAATATTTTAATTTTTAAATTTAGTCTGAAATTTAAAAAAATAGCAAACTCAAACCTGTTTTAAATATATTTTCTGATTTAGTAAATAGCTTCATAATTTGCGCTATTTAACTAATTTTTTTGTTAAAAGAAGTATCTTTTATCTGTAAAAATTAACTTATGAAAACTCGGCGATTGCCATTTGAACTCATTTTAATTTGTTAAGCGTTGTCTAATTTCTACCTTACAATTTCAATTTCTTTCAATTTGACATAGCCTCACCAAGTATTACTCTTTGTCTTCTTCCTAACGGGTGATGCATAAGTAAATGGACAAAAGTTAAGTTAACTTGCCCGATCATGCAAATATGCAAATTTGGATAGCCATATCTGATCGAGGTATGTCTAAGCCTCTTTTTCGATTATCAAAGTCGGTTGCCATCAATTCGAGCATCTATATCGACGAATGCTTGAATAAACGACTGCTCCCATTTATACATTAGTATCATGAAGACCTTGACTACGTTTTTTGGCCTTACTTAGCGTCTGCTCACTATTCTATGGTAAGCACAACATGGATGAACGAAACGTTCAGGAAAAACATTACTTTTGGATTTTATCAACTTCAACAGGGTTACGGATTTTTGTCAGAACACTTTGATTCAAACGAAGACTACGAGATATTGGTATGTAACTACTTGAAAAATGAAGAAGGTTCAAAAGTCTTTTTTTGTAAAATTCAGTCCAGACACTTGAACAAAACAAAATACAAAGTATTTGTTAGATATATACCTAATTCGAAAAAATTAGATGACATTTCCTGGATTTGTAGCTGCAAAACTGGAAAAAGGACTCTAGGGTGTTGCAGCCATGTTAAAGCAATGATACTTCATGGGATACGGAAGACATAATTTAGAAAAAATCCCTAAGCTAGGCTTAAAAATTTAAAATGTTGTAATACCCGTTTCAAACGAGTCAGACGAAGAAGAAAATACTCAAAGTTTGGAATCTAGTGAAGATTCGTTGAAAAGGTCATTATCGTATAATTCGGCAAAAGAAACTAATCTGTTAAAAAAATAAAAAAATTTATAAAAAACACTTTAATTTGTTACTTTTAATTTCTCTGATTGATTTTTTGAATAAATTTTTATATAAATTAATTTGATTTTATTTTTAATTAAACATCTTAATTTATGAAAGAAAGGTATACGATACCATACTCCTTGCATTTAGATATTTTAATCACTTAATTATTGACAAAAATCTAGCCCAAATACAAATTTTCTAAGCACAATACTTATGGGATCATATAAGGCCAAAAAGCTTTGAGATACTGCTTACCTCTTTAGTCTGAAATTTAAAAAAATAGCAAACTCAAACCTGTTTTAAATATATTTTCTGATTTAGTAAATAGCTTCATAATTTGCGCTATTTAACTAATTTTTTTGTTAAAAGAAGTATCTTTTATCTGTAAAAATTAACTTATGAAAACTCGGCGATTGCCATTTGAACTCATTTTAATTTGTTAAGCGTTGTCTAATTTCTACCTTACAATTTCAATTTCTTTCAATTTGACATAGCCTCACCAAGTATTACTCTTTGTCTCCTTCCTATAAAGGAAGATTGGATCCATTTAAGACTTTGTCCTTTAATTCCATATGATTCTAATTTTATCAAGAGTTTATGATGAGAAACTTTATCAAATGCGTTAGAGAAATCAGCATAGATGACATCAACTCTTTTACCGTTTTCAATTTAATGTGTCAATTTATCAATGTATTCTAAAAGATTAGTGTTGTATGATTTTTTGGCATAAAACCATGTTGTTTGTCACTTTTTTGCATATAATTTAGATCCGCTTTTATGTAGTGGTGTAATATTCGCTTTTTTCCATTCGTCAGGCAATTGACCTTCAAGAAAGGATTTCATAAATATTAACGAAAAAGGAATTGAGAATAATTTTGAGCAGTTCTTGATCAAAAATGGATTAACATCATCTGGTCCCGAAGATTTTGATACGTCAAGGCCATTAAATATTCTCTCTATATTTGCTTCACTAAAGCTTAAGTATGGATTTAGCTGAAAAAATTTATTTGTTTTGTGAATGAAATTCAAACCAAGATTCTTTTTCATTAGGATCAAGAGTATTTAAAACATAGTTATAATTGATTTTCCCACAATTATCATAGGCATATTTTATTAGAAGAGTTAAAAGTTACTAGATAATTTTTTAATATAATTCAAATTAAATATATCGGGACTGCGATCTTGAAACAAGAAACAGAAAAAAAATTTTTGGCTTAAGTTCAAATCTCGTCTTTCTTTCAGTTCTTTCAAACACAATATATGAATCAGTTGATTAATTTTGTAGAAAAAGATTTTTACTTGAACTACAAAAATTATTTCTCATTTAAAACTAATGTTTTTATATTTCCTGAACTCTAGACTTTAATCAAATACTAATTCCTTAAACAAAAGATTTCGGGAAAGAGAAAAAAAAGGGTATTTCATTTAATTATTCTTTATAATTCTTTGAAGATTCATTAGAGATAAAAAGCCTTCATAACAATCTTTAAAGACCCTCTAAAATTTATTGAAAAATTTTCCTGACTGTGTAGAAAGATCGATCTGATAAAATTTACCCATCCAATTACGATTGCTTTTTTCCCCGCTTGAGCTAAGAATTTATTAGGTAAGCAAATTGGTCCAACTTTTGGTGAAAATTCAGCACGATTCTGAAGCTTGAATAATGCTATGTCATTTCTATAATTTGTAGAATTATAATTTGGATGCTTAAAAAAATAGAAATAAACTTTAATTTAAAAAAATTATTAATTAAATTTTTTACTTTAATTATTTTAGTAACTCTTATTTCTTTAGCTCTGGAAATCAATCTGATATCATGATAACCCAAATATGCCTTCCAATATGATCTTATCAAAAGAACATTTAAAATTTCTATTTTTCTCTGTGGAAACAAGTTTCTTACGATACAACACAATGTGCTGCAGTCAACACCCTTTGGAATAAAATTAAACATAGAAGTAAAATATTTGGACACTACCATTGATCGTTTAAGAGAGCTCCGCCACAAAATTTTATTCCATTAGTTAAATAGACTTGCCAAGGCCATGAGTTTGGCGCGGCTTCTAATCCACCTATTATTCTAGGTGAATTCAAGCTTATAAATGAAGGAATTCCACAGCCTAAATAAAAAATTTAAAAAAAGATATTTATTTTTGGGTTCAAAGAAAAAACTTTCAAAAGAGTGATTTAAATTTTTTGTGGTTAAGACAGTGGATTTGGTACTAGAAGTTGAAGTTAATATTGGTTGTTTGTAGTCGATTAAATGAAGATAAATCGTGGCCAACAATGTGCTTGATTTTGCCAAATTAATTTTTATAATGACATACAAATCTTCTGTTGAAAATTTGGCAACACTTTTTGGATTTAAAGATGAAAATTTGCAAAAGTCAAACATAGCTTTTCTTTGACTATTTAAAATTATTAAATTATCACTATTGCAATTTATTGAACTATCTGCCAGAATAATCAGAATAAACTTTTAAAATTAGATTTATTGAAAAAAAAAATTAATTTTTTAAATTAGATCTTGTAAAAACCTGTTTTTTGAAAATTGATCCTACAAAGTATTCGAAACCTTTAAAAAAGAAAAATTATGCAATTATTTTTGAATATTTTTAAAAAATTACATGATTCAGAATTGGAATGTTTTTCGATTGTAAATTGGCTAGTGTGGTGAAATGAACCATTTATTGGACAGTCAGATAGGACATTACTAAATATTGATGTTAATAAAATAAAAATAAGCATTTTTTCAAAATTTTTTTATATAACTAAAAATTTGACTTGAAAACGAATATATTTTCATTTGGTAGAAGTTTTCATGGCGTCTGAGTAAATAGAAAACATTTAAAATAAAATTTAATACTGTATAAATATTTTCTGAGCGTTTAAATGTAGATAAAAAAAAAACTGGTTATCTAATTGATTTTAAAATTTAATCAAAAATTTAAAGCTATTTGTAGATTTAAAAAAAATAAATATTTATTTAGAATTTAATTCATAAAAAATAAAATTCAATGCTTGTGAGATTCATTTTTAAATTTTAGATCTAAGAACATTTTTTTTAAAAATTAAAAAATTACTTCAAATCTTTAGTAAATATAAATAAATTAGCGTTTTAACTTCTTCGATTTTGCAGCTTCATTAAAAGACTAAAAAATTAGATGCTAAAACATTCTTTACTTACAAAACTTACTCCAAAGAAATTTTTAAATCAATGGTCTAGTGATGCTTGCATTCAAAAATGCAGATTGCAAGATTCAACGGGGTTTAACCCTGAATAAAAAACGAAAGAACACTTGAAGTAAAATCAATTCAATTTGAGTAACATAGAGAAGAACTACTGAAAGAAGTTAAGTAAGATCAGGCTGATTCTAATCAAAAGAAGTACTACCATTGAAAAGCTTAAATTGCTAATTGAATAAAAATAAATTCGCAATTGAACACATGATCTCGATAATAAACTCAGGACATGAGGTTGTCAAAGAAGATAACTTCATTCAAAAATTACCCGTTCAATCATTGTAATAAAAGACAAAAATGAAGCAAATCAAAAAATAAGAGACCTATGGACTGGGAAAACTCAAAAAAATCATTTAATTTGATTAAAACTAATATTAAATTTTAATTTTACATCACAATATCGACATTAATCAAATAATCTAAAAAAGAAAAAAAAACATATTTTTGTAAAAAGAATAAATAAAATTTTGGTATTATTTAGTTTTAAACTTTAAAAGTTTTAAACTCTAATAATCTAAAATTAAAACAAACAATAAAATTTTTTTTTTTATTAATTTTAAAAATTTTAAATATAAATCTAGATTCAATCTATTAAAAAATAAAAAGACATTTTTAGAGTCGATATCAAATCGACTTATAGAAAAAAATATTACAAGAATCGTTTTATTTCATTCTTGAATCGTTTCTTGTTGAGATCAAAATCAATATTTAAGTTTTTATTTTGAACTTGGAAAACTTGCACTTTTGAAATTACAAATACCAATATTTTCATCAAATACTAATTCACCAGGACACATTTTAATAACTGCTAAATTATTGCTACAGTGCCAAAATGAATTGAAATTATTCGAATTCTTAAAAAGACCATTTGCTTGTGGACAAGAAAAACCTTGATAAAAAATTGTTTTTATCAACTTTTAGAAACAAATCAATTATAATTATTACTGTGTTCTCCAGGAAGTTTGGATGTTGAAGAAGATTGAATATTTATCATGTCAGAATTAAGATTATTTATCAATCTTGATTTCATTGAACAAATCTTTAATTTTACATCAAAAATTAAATTACCAGGACATTGTTTTAGATAAGCATAATTATTTGAACAATGCCAGAATTTATTTGAATCTTGATCATTTGGAAAAAGTCCTGAAGATTGAGGACACTTGAAATTTTCATTCAAATTCACATTTGTGTTTGTTTTAGTTGAATAAGATTGTCTCGTAGTGAAATAGTTAGATGATGATCTTGTTGGTACTGAATTTCTATGACAATTTGACTAAAATGAAAAATTAACAAAACCGAACAAAATAAAAAAAGAAATTAATAATTTACTGGTCTTGTTCTGACACATGTTTGTAAAATAAAATCAAACCAATAATTATTTGGACATTTTACAGTAGCTAGTGGATACGAAAATCCTTTCATACACACTCGGAAATATTCACAACCATTTTGACTGACAATGTACTTGTTTTCATGTCCAGAACAAACACTTGATAAATGAGAATGAATTGAAGTTGTTGGATTAAATGAATGAGAATGAGTGTGATGATGATTATGTCTAGTTGTTGTTGTTATTGGTTTATTTGATGTTGTTGCTGTTGCAGTTGAAGATTTTATGGTATTTGATAAACATTGTGAATCACTTAGAATATGATTCAATATTTTCATCAATGGATATTTGCCTTGATTGCAAAAATTTCCTTTAAAATCATCGAAATCGATCTATTAAATAAACATTTTAGATCAAATTTATTCAAATAGTTAAATAAAAATTACAGCCCAAATCATTGCACCTCCAAGACACATGTCTTTGATATAATTTGCTTTCATTACAATTGACTCTTGATTTTCGTAACCAATCCATTCATTTCCATATGTTAAACCAACAGCTCCATATTCAGTATCAACTTTTTCAACTAGATTGTTTTCGTTAATTATTTGACATATCTGTTAAAATCAGATTTTAATTTTTTTTTTAGCAACAATAGAAAAATAGAAATTGATTTTATTTACTTCAAAATAAGACAAAACACCAGCTTCTTTTGTATATTGACCAGCTTTTGAAGAGCCCATTGATGGTGAACCAATTTGATTTAATTTTGAATCTTGTAATTTAAAACCTCTTCCATAAAAAGCCAAGCCAAGAATTAGCTTTTCCTTGGGACAGCCTTTATCTAACCAATATTTTACAGCCCAGTTCTTTCATTATTTAAAGATTAAAATTTATTTTTAGTTTTATTTTTTCATGTTTTTACTGCATTCAATGTATTTTGCCATGACATATCATTTATTTTAGGATACAATGCTGAATGAAAACCTGTTTTGCTACTCCAAGAACCATGAAACTAAAATAGATTATTTTCATTTAATTCAATTATTTGTTTAAATACAATCATTTAATTACATCATAAGCCATTAAATTAATAAAATCAACTGATTGACTTATCTTTTCAATTTCATATGAAGTATCTATTGTTCCTTTACCAGCCGATACTGCAATTGACAATTCAAGACGATTCTTTTCCGTAAGACTTTCTTCTTCAAATGATTTTCTCAATTCCTTTTAAAATGAAAATTTAAATAAATAAATAATGGAATCCTAATTGTGAAAAAAAAAGAATACTTTTAATAATTGAGTAAATTGTGTTTTTTTAACAACTGGAAATTCCCAATCAACATCTAAGCCATCAAAATTGTATTTTCTCAAAAATGCAATTGAATTTTGAGCAAATTTTTTCAATGTTTCTTCACTCTCCACAACTATTCACAAATACAAAATAATATGTCAAAAAAAGCAAAGTGAAAAAATAAATTACCTGAATTGAATCCAACTGAACCTTGAGCCCATCCACCAACAGCCAAAAGTATTTTTAATTTTGGATTGATCAATTTCAAAACCATTATTCTTTCATACATACCTGGACCATTATCAATACCAAGATCACTTTCTTCAGTATTTGCCAATGAATAATTTTCAATTTTTGCAAAAGCATATACAACATGAGTGCACAATTTTGGATCAACATCTTCTGGATAAAATTCTGCACCAGTTGGTCTCAATTGAGCCCAATTTGTAAAGTAACTTTTAAATTTTAAATAAAATTATTTTTAAACAATGAATAAAATATTCTCAAAAGAAAAAAGAAAATTACCAGATTTTTTTGAAATCAGCTAAGCATTCATTAGTTATACTTGCAAATAGAATTACAATTATAGAAATAAAATTTTTATTAATTATCATTTTTATATCATTCAATATTTATTTATTCTTTTCTATTGAATTTTTATTTCTTTTGTAATTTTTATGTTGGTCATTGAAAATTTTTCAACTATTTATATAGCTGAACAGGAAACGCAACACTTGTTAAAATCATTTATTTCAATAAAAACAAGCATTTAACTTGAACTCCTGTCTCATAAAGTCTTGTCATACTTGTTAAAACACTAACCAAAAAGTGCAGTGTTTTATTTAAGAAAATATTAATTAACTTTTTCTAATTTAAGTTGTTGACTTTATTTAAGTAATTTGATGCAAAACACCTATCGCATTCATATTGTAAATATACTGTCCCTTTTTTTTAGTTAGATAAAAAATAAAAAGGCTCTAAGCAATTTATTGTCATTTTTATTAATTAAAGTTTTAAATTTAATTTTAATTCATTTTTCAATTTTTATGAAAATTTTTTATTAGAATTTTAATTATTATTTAATGTTGTTTTAAGCATAGTCTCTCTTCATGGATCAAAATATTTCTTTTCTAATTCTTTAAATAAATTATTTTGTTATTATTTTCATAATATTTTTATTATATAACTTATTATGAATTTTAATTCAACCCAAGTAATTCAATTCTTTAGCACTAATCTAAATTTCATCAACAATCCTTAAAAGATCATAATTCCTTTTTTTAAGAAGTGTTTTTTTTAATTCAATTGCTTTTTAAATAAAGGTAACTTAAATTTTTTTATTTATTTTAATTTAAAAAATCGGCTTTTTAAAATTTTGATAACATTTTATCCTAGAAATTTTAAATTGCATTTCTTAAATAATTGAATAATAATTACTGATTTTATAATCCCAAGCTAAAAGATTTTTTTTTCTGGTCCTCTAAATTATTTTAATATAATTACAATTGACTATTGATTTTTTCAATTTTAACAAATTTCTCATTTCGCGCTTTTATTTTTTTAAAAAATTTACTTTGAGGAAAAAAATTGTATTCAAGATCTAATTTAGTCCATAAAATCGTTGGCATTCCTAGTATTAAATGCTATATGGTTTTTATTTTAGCAATAGCTTTAGTTTTTTAAATAAAAAAGGTAAATCATAAGATGAAATTTTTTAATTTAAATAAAAACACGCACTAAAAAAATATAAAAAAGAAAAAATATTTATTAATTTTAGAAATAAAATTCAAGTACGAAAAAGCTTGCAAAGCGCAAATACTAATTTCGTATCAAATAAGCTCATTTAATAAAACAAAAATTTAAGTTTATTTTGCTTTTCTTATACGAATTTTCTCTTAAATATAAAAAAAAATTCTTCTCGGACTTTAATTCCAAATTTCATGTCACTATTCGTTCAAAACACTAATTCATTCAGTCTCACAATCTATTCTAAGCAATTTATTTTTTTTTTAAATTAAAATATTATTATTTCCAAATTGAGATTTTTGATTACTCTTCACAGTATGCTCATTCGAGGTTCTTAGCCATCAAAGCTTTGCCAATCTTTTTGAGAAAAAAATCATCCAAATAACTTTAGAATTTTCTTCGCTTATGGCGCTTATTTTTTTGCTTACAGAGACCTTTTGATAAAATAGTTGAATTTATTAAAATAAAAAAAAAACACGTCAGCTTAAACCTTTATTTTATTTTTTAGTCTATTAAAAATAAAAAAAATTAAAAATAAAATTCGGAACTAATCGAGCAACACCATCATTGAACAAAACAATTATTCAACTATTTCTAGAATGTCTTCTGATTCACAGACAAATCAAGTTAAACCCAAAAAATCGGATAATCTAAAAAATAGAAAAAATACTGGAAAAAAGAGCAAACCAAAGCCTTTGGTAAAGACACACACGCATTTGAATAAAGAAGAAATGGCCAAGTTTGTTATTTGGCGTCGTCCAATTCAAACAACATATTATTTTCTACTAGAATTGTTCGAAATTTTATTCTATTACTTTTGTAAATTGCTTACCTATCGAAAACTAGTTCTAAGTTTTTTGATTATGTCAAGTTTGATTACAAGTGGTTTTTACATAGAAGGTTCTCACTTGCCCATATTGCTTTATTTTCGCAAGCAGTTTTTATGGTGCGCCTACTGGCTTGGCCTTGGTGTCGCATCGTCAATCGGCCTTGGCACCGGTTTGCACACATTTTTGTTATATTTAGGCCCATTTATTGCTCAAGTAACATTGGCTGCATACGAATGCAATAGTCTTGAATTTCCAGAGCCGCCATATCCAGACGACATCATTTGTCCGAACTCGACTGAAACTGGGTCCAGCGTAATCACCATTTTGTCTATTATGTCAAAAGTGCGCCTGGAGTCTTTCATGTGGGGTGCAGGCACTGCGATTGGAGAGCTGCCGCCTTATTTTATGGCTCGTGCGGCCGCTTTGTCAGGCAAAGAAAATCACAAAAAAGAAGATGATTCTGACAACGAAGAGCTCGAAGAATTTGAACATTTGCTCGAGGCGGAGAAAGATGGTTCAATAAAGTTGAGTGGTTTGGACAAAATTCGCTTGAGTGTTTTTAAAATAATCAAAAAAGTCGGCTTCATCGGTATATTGTTGTGCGCCTCGATACCAAATCCGCTTTTTGACCTAGCAGGAATTACATGTGGCCATTTTTTGGTCAAATTTTGGACATTCTTTGGAGCGACTTTGATCGGTAAAGCAATCATTAAAATGCATATACAAAAAATGTTTGTTATTTTTCTATTCAGTCAACATCATTTGGACAATTTGTTTGCCATGCTTACCAATGTGCCCTATGTTGGCTCAAAGATTCAGCCTCTTTTCGAAGAATGGCTTAGTGGCGAAAAAAAAAAGTTGCATAGAACTCGCGGAAGTAATGAGGGCTTAGGTGGAAGCGAAAGCGTTTTATCATGGATATTGGGCAAAGTAGTCTTGCTAATGATACTTTTCTTTGTTGTTTCAATTGTAAACTCGTTGGCCCAACAACGTTATAAGCGTTTAAATAGCCACCATGTCGAGTCGAACAAGAAAAAAGTTTCAAATGATTAAATTTTTGATTAATTTTT